>CM052549.1:49730186-49771654 GCA_028533065.1 Trachops cirrhosus | reverse complement strand
ACTTCTCAAAAGAAACCTTGCAGCCAAGAAGGGGCTGGAAAGACATATTCCAAGTCATGAAAGGCAAGAACCTACATCCCAGATTGCTCTATCCAGCAAAGCTTTCATTTAGAATGGAAGGGCAGATAAAGTGATTCCCAGATGAGGTCAAGTTAAAGGAGTTCATTATCACCAAACCCTTATTATATGAAATGTTAAAAGGATTCATCTAAGAAAAAGAAGATAAAAAATATGAACAGTAAAATGACAATAAACTCACAATTATTAACAACCACACCTAAAACAAAAAGAAAAGCAAACAGCTAGAACAGGAACAAAACCACAGAAATGGAGATCACATGGAGGGTTATCAACAGGGGACTGGCATGGGGAGAGAGGGGGAAAAGGTACAAACAATAAGTAGCATAGACGGTAGGTAGAAAATAGACAGGTGGAGTTTAATAATAGTATAGGATATGTAGAAGCCAAAGAACTTATATGTACAACACATGGACATGCACTAAAGCGGGGGAATGCGGGTGGAAGGGGATGTGCAGGGCACAGGTGCGTGAAGGGGGGAAAATGGGACAACTGTAATAGCATAATCAATAAAATATATTAAAAAATCTACTCTCAGAAACTTTGAAGTATTTGTACAGTATTGTTAACTACAGTCAGCAATGTAAATATTAGATCCCCAGAACTTATCATCTTAAAACTAAATATTTGTACCCTATAAGCAACACCTCCCCATGTTTCTCACCTCCAAGCCCCTGACAACCATCATTTTACTTTTTGTTTCTATGAGATGAGTTCATTTTAGGTTCCACATATAAGTGAAATTATACAATATTTATCTTTTTCTATCTGTCTTTTTTGATTTAGCACAAGGCACTGAAGGAGGTCCATTGATGTTGTCCAAATAGCAGGATTTTCTTCTCTTTATGGCTGAATAATATTCCATTGTGTATGAATGTGTGTGTCTGAGTATCACATTTTGTGTATCCATTTATCTGTCAATTGAAACAGGTTGTTTCAATCTCTTGAGCATTGGGGAACAATGCAGCAATAAATATGGGAATACAGATTTTTTTTAAGATCAGGATTTCATTTCCTTAGCCAAAATACTCAGATGTAGAATTGCTAGATCATATGGTACTTCTATTTCTAATTTTTTAAAGGAACTTCAGCCACTGTTTTCCATAGAGGCTACATCAGTTTAAATTCCCACCAATATTGCACAAAGCTTCCCTGTTTTACACATCCTCACCATCATTTATTATCTCTTGCCTTTTTGATAATAGCCCTTCTAACAAGTGTGAGGTGAAACCATATTTTGGTTTTGATTTGTGTTTCCCTGGTGACTGATGATGTTGGACACATTTTCATGTATGTTTGCCTTTTGTATGTCTTCTCTGGAAAAATGTCTATTCTTGTCCTGTGCCTATTTTTTAACCAGATTACTTTTGTGTTTTGTTTTTGCTGTTGAGTTGTAAACGTTTCTTATATATTTTGAATTTTAACCCCTCATCTGAACAATGGTTTGTCAATATTTTCTCCCATTTTTGTCAGTTGTCTCTTCATTTTGTTGATCATTTCCTTTTCTGTTCTGAAGCTTTTTAGTTTGACGTAGTCCCACTTGTTGATTTTTGCATTTGGTACTTAGGCTTTTTGTGTCATAACCAAAAAATCATCAAGACCAATGTCAAGTGCTTTTTCCAGTATGTCTTCTCCTAGGAGTTTGATGGTTTCAAGTCTGAAATTTAAGTCTTTAATCCATTTTAAGTTTATTTTGGGAGTGGTATAAGACAGAGGTTTAATTCCATTAATTTGCACGTGAATTCTGTTTTCTAATAGGCATCTTTTGCTAACTATTCAGTTTCTAAGTGAGGATAGAAAACAAGTCAAAATTATCATCTTTTCCTCTTCAGGTCATATGAGACTCTATTTCACAACATCTCAACATATACTTTAAAAGTTTGTAAGACATTATATCTTCTCACATTTGAAGTATGATCATAAATCCTTAAAAGTCTGAAATATTTCTGCTTTGGATGTAGATTCAGAAATCCAATAAAACCAAATCCCATGTTATCAGGTTACAACTGACCCTTCTTTTATATCATGAATTTCTGGTGTCTTTCTAAACCCTACTTCTATTACATTGTGGACCTCAAGAGAGAAAATACCTACTGAGAAAGGTTCTTGGTAAATAACTGGCTTCAAAATTAAAAATAAAACCAAAACAGAGCCCATTCATGGGTCTCTCATTCAAATCACATTTCAGAGAGAAGCCTGCACTAAATTGTCTACCTTTTACACTGAATGGCCTGCCTACACTTTTTCTGCCATCTGAACCAGCCCTTACAAAGGAGTTAGTTCCTGGAGGCTTATTTCAACCAATAAGACTTAGACATTTCCTGTCCAGTTGAAGGTGCACAGCTATATCCCCATCTGCATCTCTACTGACCAATCAGAATGGCCATTGTCCATTCTGATCAATCAGAACAATGCCTTTTGGACCATACAAACTGCAAGAATTTGGAGTCTTCATTTGCATTAGGATTGGCCAATCAGGGACCAGGAGCAAGGACTTCTGTCTATGTAAATCAGGTATCCTCTGGTTTAGGAGAGTACATGAGGACTAAAAATTGCATTTCCCTGGCTGGAGCTGAAGCACCCAAAGACATCTCACTGGAGCAGAGCAGAGCAAACTAGAGAAGGAGCAGAGTGAGGTAGACTGGTGTAGAGGGACTAAAACTGGAGCAGGTGGCAGACCAGACCAGGGCAGAGTTACCTAGCTGAAGAGAGGCCTCACACCAGGGCTGCCTCATTCCAGGGCCTCTTCACAGCCATTCTGCTTCATAATTGATCTGTAACATATTTAGCTGCTCCACAGCCATGATTCTTTCAAAGCCATGTTGTATCACAATTGAGCTGTTTTGTACTAAATAAAATTTCCTTTTTTACTGCACCTCAAATTAAAAATTCTTGTTGGTGTTGAATTGGTGCCAATGACCATGGGCTGACAATATCTTCCCTGTCCTTCAATCGCCTTTTATTGCCTAAAATGACTATTTGCATTTTTCATTATTTTTTTATTGCTTAAATATATAACATAAACCATTTTACTGTCTTTTGTTTGCTTTTTCAGCCTTTTCTTTTACTACTTCACTTCATATATTTTATGCTCTAAAGTAAATTATTTATAATTTCTTTTACAAGCCCTGTGCACTTGAGAGGAATCTTAGAGAGAAATTTGGAGTTTTCAAGCTATAGGTGACAATGGAGGTTAATTCACCTCACCTCTGTGGAATGGAAGAACCTGCACATCCCCAACACTCTGGTGAATACTTTTGGTTACAGGGAGCCCACTACTTGTTGGGAAGTCCATGGGCTTATCCTTATAAGGATCAAGGATGTAGGCAGACCAAGAGAATAAAATATTAGTGCCTCACAATTATATGAAAGAACTCATATCCATTCTTGCCAAATGCAACATTTACAAACTAGAAGTCAGGATCAAAAAACTCTAAAAACTTTAGCAGTGAACAAAGGAGCAAGGGTTGAATTATTATATAGAAAGTAAATTCTACTTTCTGATAACAGAAGTCTATTTATTTACCTTCAGATAATAACTTTCTGAAGCTTAATACATATATGAATTAAAATAAAATAGATTCATTATTCCATTAAAAAAAAACATTTGTATGCTTCCTTCTCAGTATGAAATAGGATCAAGTATATCTTTGGAGAGTATAAGAAGGTAGTTAGGCAGTGAGGTGATTCTGTAAAATAAAGGACATTGTCAGATATGATTTGAATTCCATTCTTGACTTGGCTATGTGACTTACATTTTCTCTATCTGGAATGTAGGGGTAGTAACATCTTCTTGGAGCATTGTGGTGACGGTTCGTGATGATCTATAGAAAGTACCTACCATAATGCAATGCCTGGTTCATAAGCACCCAATAATTGATGGCCAGTACTTTACATGATCCATTCTCTAAGCTTACAGTTTCAGAATGCTGTTTTTCTGTTTGAGAGACTCTGGTTTTCACAGACCTCTGTAATATGGAAATTCTTAACCTAGGGATTTGCATAGGCAGTGTAATTTTCTACATCTTTTCATATTGAATCCTTGCTTCTTATCAGCTGAGGCTCACTATTGCCAGATGATTCTTTGCCCTTTGTTCATGCCCTGTATAGCAGCAAAGCACAACCACACCCAGGATGTCATCCACCAATCTCTCAAAGTTTGAAACCTGCTCTCCTGTCTTTCAATGTCTACTTCAAGAAGTTTCCTCTGAGCAGTAATCTATGCATTCCTAGACAAACTGGGGCCAAGGTGCTCTGAAGAGCACCAAGCAGGAGTCTAAAATGGAGCTGGGAGACAGCATTCATTTATTCTTTAATTCAATACATATTTGTGACTCTTACTATTTTTTAGACACTATTCTCGGTAGTGGGCATAAAACAATATATTAAAGTGGCAGAAATCTTACTATTATGGATTTATTTTCTTTATTTATTATTCTATTGTGTAGAGAGCAACAAAAGAATGAGATTAAAAAGTAAAATATGAACTATGTTTAGTGTTGATGGTCAATAAGAGAACAATAAAGCTAGGAAAGGGTACAGGAAATAGGGAGGATGGCATTACAATTTTAGATAGGGGAGTCAGGGAAGACATATTGAGAAGGTGATGTTTGAGTGAAGACTCAAAGGAGGGGACGGAGGAAGTCAGAGATATCTGGAAGACCCCAGTGAATTCTAGAGAGGGCAAAAGGGCCAGTATGACTGGAGCAGATTGAGAGTGGAAGGGCATGAGGTCAGAGGTAAGGGGCCAGATGGTATGTGCCTTAGATGCCATGGGCAAAATTTTGACTTTCACTTTGAGTACTACCAGAGGCCACTGGAGAATTTGGAGAAGAGGTATGTGGTCTGACAAGATTTTCTGATTTTTTAACAAGATCTTTCTTGCTGTTTTTATAGAATAGATCATAGGAGTTGAGGTCTCTAGGATCCACAATGGGTCACCAATGAACCACAACCCCAGGATTTACATCCTTGCATAGTTCCCTCCCACATTGAATCTGGCACAACCCTGTGACTGGCTTTCACCAAAAAATCCAGTAGAAGTAAAACTGTGCTTAGGAAGGCCCAATGGTTTTGTCTTTTGCAACTTTAGAAGCACTAAGACTCCATGTTAAAAGTTTGGCTACCAGGATGGCTACCATATGAAAAGACCATGGGGAGAGGGAGAGGCCTGAGATTACATGACAAAAGATAAAGGCTGAAATGTCGCACCTGAACCCAGACAAGCTAAACCAGCTAAGGAACCAGACATATGGAAAGCCATCTCCACATTTTGTGTGGCCTCCACCTGATGGTCAGCCACAAGAGAGACCCTGAGGGAAACCAATAGGTGGCCATTTGGCTGAGCCCCAGTCAACCCCACAGACTCATGAACAATAATAAAATGGGTGTTGTTTTAACTCATTAAGTTTAGGTCATGCTTGTCAGGCACAACAGATTCTAGAACAGATAGCAAGGACACAAGCAAGGAAGCCAGTTCAGGGGATTATGGTGGCTTTGGTCACAGTAGAAACATGGAGATGGGAAGAAGTGATGGAATTCCTCAGGTACCTTGAAGGCAGCTCTTCTGAGACTTGGTGGTGAGCTGTGAGAAGAAGTGGAGTTAAGGATGAATCAGGTACCACTTGGAATTGGTGTGAGAAGACATAATCCATGCAGGAGACCTCAGGGCCTCACATAGAGGCCTGGCAACTTTCAGGTGGTGTCATACAGAAGGATGGGCAGGGAGATGGAATCACATGCCAAGCAGTGAGATTTTGATAAGAAGATCAGAAATCAAAGGAAGTGGTGGCTAGGCCTCACAGGAATTCTCTGAGCCAAGCAGTCTGGTTCCTGGGTTTTTAAAAGGTACCAGTGGCTTCAGAAATAGGTCTTGAAGGAGCCCTCAAAGCTATTAATCTGGCCTGCATACTTTCAACTTCCTTATCACCACAAAGTTTAACCAACAGTCTTCCCTCTACCTTCTAGAAGCCTAATCTCTTTAAACCAGGCAGGAAGCCTGTTTCTTCTCCCAATCCCCACCTTGCCTACAAAAGGATTTACACATAAAAGAGCTCAAATAAATTCTTCTCACTTTTATACAGTGACTTCCTAATAAAAGAAAAGCCTTGCAGATCTTTGACCACTTTTTCCTTCATAGATTCATTGGTTGCTCAGAGATAAAAGATAGTATTTTTATGTGTGAAAATCCACCTTATTAAATGTCCCACTTCCTTGGGAAGCAATGCATTATCTTCTCCCTCTGGCATATGCTAAATGGTTGTGAAATCATAGGAAGTTCCTGTGAATTTCCTCAGGAAAATCTTGACAATGTCTGCACTATCTTGAACTATTCTGATTTGTATGATGACATTCAAACTGTGACCAAATACTATAACATGATATAAAATAATAAAAAAGAAAAAAGAAAAAGAAAAACCTGGGCAGGTAATATAACATTTTTTTTACCTACTATGGTAACAAGTAAGAACATTTATATAAAGAAAAAACAAGAATGAAAACAAAAACAAGTGAAGATCTCATTTTTGAAATGCATGGACTTGAAATTAACAGTCAATTTAAATTGTTTTATCAACCTTCTAGGAACACTTACTAAAATACTTTGTTTGTTTATATCATAAAGTCATGGATAATTTAAACCTTATGAAAGTTTAGCTTTATTCTAAGCTAGTCTCTTTTCTTTGCAAATAAATAATCACAAGTTCAGAGAGGTTATAATTTTCCCTACGTCACACAGCTGGTTAGAGGTACAGTAAATGCTAGAATACAATTTTCATAATTCTTAATCCAGTTTTCTTCCTGGAGAATTCCTGAAGTGTTTATTCCTTGTAACCCAAATGGCCACATGCCCAGCCAAGTAGGGAGGAGGAAGCTTTGAGGAGGCAGGGTAAAGAGTTAGACAAAGGAAGGTGGGAAGAAAATGAGAAAAATTCCATGCTTGTCTCACTTTCTTCTCTTCTTGTTGTAGGGTGCTAAAACAATGGAGCAGAATGAGGAGAAGTCAGCAAGTCCTAGTCTGAAAGAACTGTACCTCCCGAGTGTAACTAACCTCACCTTCTGTTAACCAGACCTGACTTTTGGTGGAAAAAGCCCTAGTGTTTGTTAAACACACAGACTGTATTGATTCTTTTTCTGACTCCATCAGTTAGAGTTGTGTGACTTTGGGCAAGTTATGTTACCTTTATGTTCTATTCTTTTAAATTGTTCAATTACAGTTGCCTTTATGTTCTTTAATTTCCTCTGTTAAAAATAAGAATAATAACAATACCTACCTTACAAGGTCGTTGTGATGATTAAGGCAAATATTTTTAAGAGCTTAGATGACTGCCTGACACATATCAAGTACTATATAAGTATTTGATCAATAAGTTCACAAAATAATTGAACTTATTTTATAGTATAATGTTTATCTTCCTTGAAATTTTCCTATCACGTTAGGATTATTTATTGAGATAGTTCTGTCTTGTGATCTCCTTTTTCTTGGCCATCTCCACTCTCCCACCACCTGTCCTAAATTGGTGGTCAAACAAAAAGGTAGGACACTCCAACTGCAGACAGTGATCCTATGTTGTTACTGCTGATGTCCTAAGCTAAGGGAAGATTCATCATTCAACCCAATGAAGTGGCTACTTACACAGCATAGAGTCCCATGACACCCAGTTATGAGGACATTGGTAACTGAATAGCACTTAGAGTGCAGGAACCATCCAGGGAGGGAGAGTTCCCAGCTGCTCCTATTAGCACAGTTTGCCCAGCACCTTGACTCCATACTGCTCTTGTGTTCATAATCTATTAAAAGGTCATTGGATCTCTGCTTTTAGAAAATCTATGATTTTGTTTTTATTTTTATTTTTAACTCAGAATTGTTTCCACACTTAGGTGATTATCCTCTTTCTGCTCGGTCTTTAGGTAGCATCGGAAGTAGCACGAGAACTTGTGCACCCCAATGTTCATAGCAGGACAAGTTACAAAAGGCAAATGCTAGAAGCAAACGAAGTGCCCATAAGTTAATTAGTGGATAAGAAAACTGTGGTTCATTTACACAATGGAATACTATACAGCAGAAAGAATGAAGGAGCTCCTACCCTTTGCAACAGCATGGATGGAACTGGAGGGCACTGTGCTAAGTGAAATAAGCCAGGCAATGAGGGGAAAATGCCATATGATCTCACATATAAGTGGAACCTAATCAACAAAACAAACAAGCAAGCAAAATACAACCAGATATATTGAAATAAAGAACAAACTGACAGTAACCAGAGAGGAAAGGGGAGAGGAATAATAGGGGATAATAGGGCAGGGTCTATCAAGGAACATGGGTAAAGGACACATGGACAAAGCCAAAGGAGGTAGGTTTGAGGGTGGGAAGCAGGGATGCATGGGGTAGGGGGCAGGGTGGGATGAAAATGGAAACAACTGTACTTGAATAATAGTAAAAAAAGAGAATTTAATTATAGTATTTTCTTCTGGCTTTGCTAGCAATAGAAAATGAACACATTATTTTCTGATGATCAGTGTGTGTATCCTGAAAGGCTGTTTTATTCATTTATAAATTAAAGCAATTAATATGTATTAAATACTTATAGGTGCCAAACATCATACTCTTTTTTAGCCTACATTTGTTATGCTAATTAACAGGGTTGCAACACAGAAATACAGGCTAGAGTTGGAAATGGAATGCTTTCAAGGATCAAAAGAATGTCAGTAAGCAATGACAGGTAAAGAAAAAAGGTGAAAGATGGGGGAACATGGCATTGAAATAGGTGGGAGTGGAGTCCACTTTCCCCTGCCCACAGGTGAAAAACCTAGCCGAACTTCTGAGGAACAGAGTGAACAGCCAGTGGTATCCCAGCATATATGAAGATTGGAGACCAAAAACTGTAGAGGACAGTAAGTCCTCTACAATTAGAGGAGTAGGTGGGAGCTGTACCAGGGTACCTGCTGGAGGAGGAAACCCACCAACAAAGGAACCACCAACAGATAACAACAGAAGAAGGTAAACAAGGGAGTGGAAGCCACACTAACAACCCAGGACCAATCTGGAAACCATTACACGGTGAAGAAATTATTCAGAATAAACAACTAAACAAGAAAAAGAGAGAATCCTCAAAACCTTGCACACATGGAATAACCAGCTTCAACACAACCTGCCCACATCTGCACAACAGAATACAAAACATGAAGAATGGAGTCACCCTCAATTAATGAGCTGGAGGGAAGGACCCGCCAAAGAAAGACCCCAAAACTATAAAAACCCGAAGACATACAGAGAGCCAACATAAATGACACCCCAAGACCAGCAAACTCAGGAGATCAAGGAGACTGCACCAGTGAATCTCACATGTTTTCTACCATAGAAGTTCACACCATAAAACCAGGGAGTCAGAACAGATCAGTTTTAAAGATAGAGGCTAAAAAGAAGAGTCTCACAAACAATGGGAAGACAAAGAAGCAATCCCCAAGTAAAAGGAATAGAGGAAGACTCAGAAAGAATGCTAAATGAAATAGAGGCAAGTCAACTATCGGATACTGAGTTCAAAGCAATGGTTATCAGGAAGCTCAACGAGCTCACAGAGAATTACCAAAAACTACAGGGAAACTACAGTGAACTCACTGCAAACTATATCAACATGAAAAAGGAAATAGAAACTCTCAACAAACACCAAGAGGAAATGAAGATACAATTCCTGAATTGAAGAACACAGTAGAAGGAATCAAAAGAAGGTTCAATGAAGCAGATGATTAGATCAAGGCCCAGAAGGACAAAGTAGATAAAAACACCCAGAAAAAGCAAGAAAAGGAAAAGAGGTTCAGAAAGAACTAAAAGGGGTTAAGGGAAATGCAGGACAACATGAATCATAATAATATACATATAATACGGATACCAGAAGGAGAAGAAGAGCAAGGGATAGAAAAACTGTTTGAAAAGTCATGATGGAAAACTTCCCTAAGTTGATGAGAGAAAAAGTCACACAAATCCAGGAAACACAGAGAGTCTGAATCAAGAGGAACCCAAAGAGGCCCATTTCAAAACACATCATAATTAAAATAGCAAAATTCCAAGACAAAGCAAGAATCTTAAAGGTAGCAAGGGAAAAACAGGAAATAACATGGGCGAGCCCTGATAAGACTAGCAACTAACTTCTCAATACAAATGCTCCAAGCCAGAAGGGAATGACAAGAAATATTCCAAGTAAAGAGAACCAAAGGCCTGCAACCAAGACTACTTTATCCAGCAAGGCTGTCAATTAAAATAGAAGGCCAAGTAAGGAACTTCCCAGAAAAAGAATTTACCTCCTCCAAACCAGCTCTGCAAGAGATGGTAAAGGGTCTGCTTTAAGAACAGGAAGGAAAAAAAAAACAGTGAAAGAGAGCCGAACACAGGTACAAAAAAGTGGCAATGGCTAAGCATGTATCAATGATAACACTAAACATAAATGAATTAAATGCCCCAATCAAAAGACACAGAATAGCTGAATGAATAAGAATACATGACACGCACATATGCTGCCTACAGGAGACCCACCTCAGAAAAAAAGACCTGCACAAACTGAAAGTGAAGGGATGGGAAAAAATATTCCAAGCAAATGGACAGGAAAAAAAGCCGGGGTAGCAATACTCAAAATAGACTTCAAAAAAAGAGCCATAAATAACATCCAGAAGGTTGCTTCATAATACTCAAGGGAAGAATCCATTAAGAAGATATAAAAATTGTAAATATACATGCACCCAAAATAGGAGCAACCAAATACATAAATAAAATCTTGGAGGACTTCAAGGAAGATATTGATAGCAACACAACTATAGTAGGGGATTTTAACATCCCACTGTCAAAAATGGACAGATCTTCCAAACAAAATATCATCGAAGATATTGTGGCATTGAACAATACCCTAGGTGAAATGGACTTAACTGATACATATACAGACTTTCATCACAAAGAAGCTAAATACATATTCTTTTCAAATGCATTTAGAACATTTTCAAAAATAGAACACATGATAGGACACAAAACAAGCCTCAACAAATTCAAGAAAAGTGAAATTATACTGAGCATATTCTTGGATCACAAGGGTCTGAAGCTAGAAACCAACCCCAAGGAAAAAAAAACTGAAACACTCAAACTTATGGAGATTGAATAGCATGCTATTAAACAATGAATGGGTCAAGAATGAAATTAGGGAAGAAATCAAAAAGTTTCTGGAAACAAATGAAAATAAACTGGCAACAGCCCAAAACTTGTGGGATACAGTGAAGGTAGTCTTGAGAGGTAAGTTAAGAGCAATACAGGCCTACCTAGAAAAGATAGAAACATTTCAAGTAAACAACCTAACCCTACACCTACAAGAACTTGAGGAACAACCACACAGACAGCCCAGAGCAAGTAGAAGGAAGGGAATTACCAAGATCAGATTAGAATTAAATGACATAGAGATTAAAAGCACAATTCTAAGGATCAATAAATCCAGGAGCTGGTTCTTTGAAAAGTTAAACAAAGTTGACAAGCCTTTAAGCAGACTCTTCAAGAAAAAAAGAGAAAGGAGCCAAATAAACACAATCAGAAATGAAAGAGGAGAGATTACAACTGATACCACAGAAATATAAAGGATTGTAAGAAATTATTATGAAGAACTATATGCCAAGAAATTTGAAAACCTGGTTAAATGAACAACTTCTAGAAAAATATGATCTTCCAAAACCCAGTGAAGAAGAAGCAGAAAGCCTGAACAGACCAATAACAGCAGATGAAATTGAAACAGTAATCAAAAAACTTCTGACACAAGAAGCCTTGGACCAGACAGTTTCATAGGAGAATCATACAAAGCATTTAAGGAAGAGCTAACCCCCATCCTTCACAGATTATTCAAAAAAATTCAAGAAGTCAGAAGACTCCCAAACACTTTTTATGAAGCCTGCATCGTCCTAATTCCAAAACCAGATAAAGACAGAACAAAGAAAGAAAGCTTCAGGCCAATATCACTGATGAATACAGATGCAAAAATCCTCTACAAAATATTGGCAAACCACATCCAGGAATACGTTAAAGAGATCATACACCATAATTAAGTGGGATTCATCCCAGGGATGCAAGGATGGTACAGTATTGTCAAATCAATAAGCATAATATAGTCCACAAAAAATGAGAGACAAAAATCACAGGATCATATCAATAAATGCAGAAAAAGCATTTGATAAGGTATAACACCCATTTATGATAAAAACACCCAGTGAAGTGGGAATAGACGGAGCATTCTTCAACATAATAAAGTCCATATATGAGAGACCTACAGCCAACATCAGACTCAATGGAGAAAACCTTAGAGCTTTCCCACTAAGATCATGAATGAGACAAGGATGTCTGCTTTCATTACCCCTATTCAACATAGTATTGCAAGTCCTAGCCACAGCAATCAGACAAGAGAAAGAAATTAAAGACATCCAAATTGAAAAGGAGGAAACAAAACTGTCATTGTTTGCAGATGACATGATAGTGTACATAGAAATTCTTATAGACTCCACCAAAACACTACTGAGATAATAAATGAATTTGGCAAAACAGTGGGATACAAACTCAATATTCACAAATCAAAGGCATTTTTGTACACCAACAATGAAATATGAAAGACAGAAATCTGGAAAAAACTCTCTTTTCATATAGCAACAAGAGAAATGAAAGAACTAGCAATAAACCTAACCAAAGAGGTAAAATACCTGTACTCAGGAAATTACATAACACTGAAGTAAAAAATTAAGGAAGAAACAAACAAATGGAAGCATGTACCATGGTCATGGATTAGGATAATTAACTTCATCAAAATGTCTATACTACCCATACCATCCAAAGTGGTTTGTAGATTCAATGCCATTCCTATTATAGTACCAATGACATACTTCAGATACACATTTGAAATTTATATGGAACCATAAACAACCCCAAATAGCTGTAGCAATTTTGAGAAGCAAGAAAGCAGGAGGGATCACAATACCTGGTATCAAACTGTATTATAAGGCCACTGTAATCAAAAGAGCCTGGTATTGGCATAAAAACAGACACACAGACCAATGGAACAGAACAGACATCCCAGAAATAAACCCAAGTCTCTATGGTTAATTAATATTTGACAGAGGGGGAAGAAGCATCAAATGAAGTAAAAACAACCTCTTCAACAAATGGTGTTGGGAGATCTGAACAGCCACATGCAAAAAAATGAAACTCGATTACCAACTTACATCATACACAAAAATAAATTCAAGTTGTATAAAATATTTAAATATAAGTTGTGACACCATTAAAGTCCTAGAGGAGAACATAGGCAGGAAAATCTCAGATATTGCACGCAGAAACATTTTTACTGACACGTCCCCTGGAGCAAGGGACATAAAGGAAAGAATAAAGAAATGGGATCTCATCAAAATTAAAAGCTTCTGCACGGCTAAAGAAAACAGTATTGAAATAAAAAGAGAACCAACTGTATGGGAAAACATATTTGCCAATGATACCTCAGACAAGGGTTTAATCTCCAAAATACATAAAGAACTTACATGACTCCACTCAAAGAAGACGAGAAACCCAATTGAAAAATGGGTGTGGGACTTGAACAGACACTTCTCCAAGGAGGACACACAGAGGATGCAGAAACACATGAAAAAATGCTCAATATCACTAGCTATCAGAGAGATGCAAATTAAAACCACAATGAGATACCACTTCACACCAATCAGAATGGTCATTATAAACAAAGCAACAAACAACAAGTGTTGGAGAGCTTGTGGAGAAAAGGGGACGCTAGTGCACTGTTGGTGAGATTGCAGACTGGTACGACCACTATGAAAAACAGTATGGAACTTCCTCGGAAAACTAAAAATGGACCTGCCCTTTGATCCAGCAATTCCATTGCTGAGCTATATCCTAAGAACCCTGAAACACCAATCCAAAAGAACCTATGCACCCCAATGTTCATAGCAGCACAATTTACAATAGCTAAGTGCTGGAAGCAACCTAGGCGCTCATCTGTAAATGAATGCATTAAAAAACTATGGTACATTTACACAATGGAATTCTATGCAGCCAAAAGAAAGAAGGAGCTCATACCCTTTGCAACAGCATGGATGGAGCTGGAAAGCATTATGCTAAGCAAAATAACCAGGCAGTGAAAGACAAATACCATATGATCTCGCCTTTAACAGGGACCTAAACAACAAAACAAAGAAACAAGCAAAACACAGCCAAAGACACTGAAATAGAGGACAGGTACTTAGTGACCAGAGGGGAGAAGGGAGGGAATTTCAGGGGAATTTCAGGGGAGAATGGGAAGGGTTTACAGGGACAATTATAAGAGGCACATGGATAAAAACTAGAGGGGTTGGAAATGGGAGGGAGGAGGGGATGGATGGTTGGTTGGGCTGGAATGGGAATAAAGGACAGAAAACTATACTTGAACAATGATGAAAATAAAATTTAAGAAAAAATAAACCTAAATATATGAGATGATAGATGTGAGAATCTTTCTACAGTGTATACATATAGCAAATCACCACAATATTTACTTTAAATATCTTACAACTTTGTTTTTCAATTATACTTCAGTATAACAAAATGTTAGACATGGAGTTATCACTGTGACTCATATATTATTTCTCTTGAGACACCTAACACTTAGAGATGAGATTGTGGTGGGCAGCAGTGTGTGCTGTAGAAGGGAAGCAAGGACTTGGTATCAAATAAATCAAGGTGCATCCTAGTCCCTTCTCCAAGGTACTTATCCACACCAACATGGGATCTACTTCTGATTAGGTGAGCACAAAGGCAGAAAGAAACTTTGGGGGTAGAAACCTTGAGGACTGACCAAAATTTTGCTCAGCAAGGTCAAGTAGGAGGAGGATTTCAGGAGTGTATTTTTCTGATGAGAGTGGCCTTTAGGGGTGCCCCTTTATTAGAAAGTCACTTCTACATTTTTGTAATGGCTATGGTTATAATTTCGTAGTTTAAGATCTCCTTGGAAGTTCCTTGCCTTTGGGCAACCATGAATAACACCTGACACAGATTTAAAAAAATAATTGCAATCAATATAGCAACTGGATTTCTTTTTGGAATTCCTAGTATTCATTAAAATAGATTAAATTTTTTTCAGGCTTAAGAAAAGAATTTTAATGTTTGAAAGACTTCATTTTACAAGAAAAAAACCCCAGCAACTAAGTTCCAGAAATAGGAAAAGGGGATAAAATTAAAACACCTGTGTGCCAAGCCCTGCACATGGAAATTCACACAATTAATTTAATCCTTCCCTGTGGTATACTTTAATATCATTTTATAGATGAGAATACTGGAGCTCAGGGAAGCATAATGATGCCTTCTAGACAAACTCCTGGATTGTTGGCAAAGCCAAAGCAGGAACAGATGTGTCTCATTTCATTTCCTACGATCTTCTCATCATACCACACAGGGGTATAGGTTCCGCTTTATGCTAAGTTGATCTAAAGTTAATGTTTACAGATTCTACAATGAATGCATTAGTTGGTTAGTTTTAAGTATAGGTGGGTGTTGTCTTAATTTTGAATCCAGTGAGAAATGTTTAATTTATTATGGGGGGAGTGGGATGGAAGAATCAACAGGACATCTCAGAGTTCAAGAAAGACATTAGTAATTTCTACTTTTTGGAAACCACTGGTATATTAAAATGTAAAGATACACCAAAAAAGTGTTGTAAATACTGTGATACATTGTACTTGCTTACAGTTAGCAAATTATCACTTTCCAAAAAAGGAGTATATTATGCTGTTCATATGTTAGCCCCAGGAGGCTTAAGAAAATATTGACTTTTCATGTACTGAAGGAGGTAAAAGTAATCTCTTAATCCAATGAGTTTTAAAAAACATCTTTCAATTTGGTCACTGTTTCTCAGTGACTAAATAAATAAGTTCATTTGGAGATAAAATCAAAAGTCTAAATTTGACGCCTAGACTAAATGATCCTCCCTGCCACTCAACAATCTTTATCAGCATTTTTTTCAAGGCCTGGCTCTGTCCTGCTGAGGAACCCCCAAACCCAAATGGCTGCTTTCTGTTAAAGGGTATGTCCTTTAGGGCCATGTGTTTTGACATTAACTCCAGCTGCTGCCATTGTGCTGAGTTCACTCCAGCTATTATCTGTTCTGCTTTCAGCCTCTTTCCCAAGTCACGCTATCACACCTCTATATGATTTCCAGTGACCCAAATGTCCTTCCTTTGCTATCATGGGATTGATTGCACTCTCTCTGATACCTTTTACTGCAAAGCAGTGCTGAAAGAAAAAAAAAAGAATTTAGCAGGGTTGAGGGATATCTTCAGAGCTGGCAGTGTGTCTAGCAGTGGGCAGCCTCTGGTTCACAGGTTCTTACTGAAGGCCCAGCCACCTCTAGCTTGCAAAAGTCCCCCACCTCCCATCCCATGGCTGTACACAGGCGTCCATGACCGTGGTTCCTAACAACAAAGATAGCTTTAGGGAGGCAGGTACTTCTGGTGACTTGTGGTGGCAGTAGACCTGGAATATCAGTTCCATCCAGGGAGAGTCCCTACCCCTCAACAGGTTGTCCTGTAGGATTTCTAGAATTACTTCCCTCAGTATCCCTTGAGAATGCCATAACACCCAACATACTCCTCTCACCTCTGAACCTGAGCTCAGTGGAGTGAAGCCAAGGGAGGTGAAACCTGGAGTCCCTTTCAAGCAGTGGCATGCCATCTGCCCTTTATTTGTGACCAGAAAGCCCAGGCAAGTGGACTACAGAGGGCTAATCATGTACTAAGAAACAGCTTTGAAGATGAAAGTATCCCACTCTGTCTCCAATAACTCCCAGACCTAGGTTTTGGAGGAATGAGCCTTATAGGAAAGCCACCCCCACTGGTCACCAGCACATGAGCCTCAGTGATATTCTGTATAAAATTTCCAAGTGATCAAATGTAAAGTTGCTTGTAATACCCATTTTTATGACAACCTGATGCACTCAATAACTTTATTTAAATACTTGAAGATTTATATGGACTCACCTTTTCCAGACTCATATGATTATCTGCAACAGCTCTGTTTTCCTCATTCCCAGGGTATGCTTGTTTGAAGAACCTCTGTGTCTAAAGCCAAGTTCCTGATCTTCCGCACACCCTTCCAACAGAGGCAGGCTGCCTGTGGGTCCGCTGTTATTGCATAACTCAGTGCAGAACAGAAAACATGTGAGGCCAGGCCAGACCAGACTCCCCAGCCCCCAATGGGCAGCCTGTGGGCAACCCTTCAGATTGCTTTTGTTTTCAGCATGATTTTTGTACACTTATTTTTACATGATACACTAATGAGGTTGGAGTGGATGTTTGGCGGAATGTAGTGGCATCTGTCATCTCTGCCTCACCAAGACTCCAGCTCAGAACTAGGCCTTTGCTCATGCATTTCCTCTCATTGGCTGGTCTGGTTCCTGATGGCTTTGTTCTGCAGCACTTGGTGGATTAAGCTTCCTCAGGCTCTGCTTTTGAGTCAATCTCCACAAGCCAAACTAAGTTCCTCAGTATTATAAAACATATTTTAACATTTGTAGGAGAGAAAGAAAACCACATTAACAGTCAACCACCCAAACCACACAATGCAAAAGGCAAGAATAAATAGATATTGTAGCAGCAGGTCATTTAAAAATCTTGGGATTATGAACTCCCCTTCCCACACTGTCCAAAAACCAGTTAAGACCCTAGGAGAAGTGACACATCTAGAAAACTTCACCTGTGTTGGTGTTGAGACCTACACAACTAAAGTAGGCAAAACTTTTTGTTCTGAATATGTCATATCACAATCCTACATCATCCTACCTCACAACTGTCATCACCCTAGGGCTGGTCTCCTTAATTCTAATCTGTACTAAATTCTGTGGGTAGATGATTTTCTTAAAATAGAATTCTAATCATGTTACACAAATGTGATTTTATCACCTCTCCTACTGCCCCTACCACACACACATACACACACACATAAATACATACCCCATGCACACTCTTCCATAACACCTCAACATCTGTAGGATGTGGTTCAAATAATTTAGCTTGAGTTACAAATAATTTGAGTTTCAAATAATTTAGCTTGAGTTATCCCTGACCTGGCCATTGCCAACATTTTCTGCCTCCACTTTGCTCACTTTCTCTTTCAATTGGGCACAGCTGGTTTTTGTTTTTTGTTTTTGTTTTTCAGATGTGTTGAACTCTGTTGCTGCTGACACTTCTGGGTTTCTATTTGCTTTTCTGTATTTCTGGAGTGCTAACTTCTTCTCATCATCTAATTAACTGTTGTTTATTTTCTGAATTCTAAATGCCACATCCTATTTAAATTGGTCTATCCTATTCTTTCATGATACCCAGCTGTCCTTAACACAAAATTCCAGTCTGATGTGATTACTTATTCAACAGCATCTTTTCTGCTCCAAGAGCTGTGAGGCTACAGTCAGTATCCACCTTGTTGCCATGGAATGCCCAGCACCTAGTACCATGCCTACCAAATAGCAAGTATGCAATGAATGTTGGATGGATGGTTGACTGAAAGAGAGAATGACGAATTGATGTGTCTTTGTTTCCCAGTTACAGGAAGCCATTTGGTGGAAAGTGTTATTCCACAATATCTTTTAAATGCTTTTACTTTAGTTCTTTTCTGCTTAAGGTTCCCTACCATATTGCTAACATCACAAACAGCTGCTCAGGTGGTTATCCATCCACGTAGCAGAATAATGCTCAGACTTGTTCTTGCTGATGCACTGGCTATCCAACAACCTTGTATTTATCTGGGTTGAAGACTGGAGAAGATGGTGTACAGTCCATTGAGATGTGACTGGCTGCAGAGATATGAAATAAGTTGACATAATTGTAGGATTTGAGGCCATGAATTTTGTTTTATATTCTCTCACCTAAAAAGTGGTAGCAATGGAGGTATTTTTAAATTTTACATAATTCTGTGTTTACTTCTTAGGTTGATGAGAAGTATATTTAAATGTTTTAGGGATAGTATATCACCTGTAGACTCATAGTCCAATTGCACTAGCACCACATACTGGAAATATAGATCATTATTTTTAGAAGCAGTGGCAGTCACTATAAAATATGGAGGGAAAATGTAATTGTCATTTGTTTATTTGTTCAGTTCAGGTCTACTACAATATCAGTTTTAAGGAAACTGATGGTGTTTGAGATAAATTAACTGAATTTCTATCTACTTCCCTTCTAGACCAACCACAACAGGACCCAACTGACCCTCTTCCTTTCTCTCACAGAAAGTTACCACTCCTCCTTCACAAGGCTAATCCCTCCTTTTACACACAAGATCACACCTTTCCACTGCATCCCATTCCTCACCTCACTTTTTCTGCAGGGTTTTTCAACCTCACCCTCTCCATTCTATTTTTCCTGAGCCTACAAGAATGATAAAATCTCCATTATCATAAAAATAATTTTAAAGTGCACACTACATAACTTTTTCTTATTTTCTCATCTTTGTTACCTTTATTAACAGAGTCAGGATTTGTTACTTCAACTCCATCATTCCTTATAATGAACTGAATTGTGTGAACCTCAGACTTATATTTGGAGATAGGGCTTTTTGGAGGTAATTAAGGTTATATGAGGTTATAAGGATAAGACTCAAATCTAGTAAGATTGGTGGCCTTATAAAACAGAAAAAAAAGTTCTCTCTCTCTCTGTGCACACACACACATACACACCAAGTGGAGGTCACATGAACATGAGGGCACAGCAAGAAAGGTGGCCATCTGCCAGCCAAGAACAAGCCCTCAGAAGAAGCCAAAACCTGCTGGACTTTGATCTTAGACTTACCAGACTCTAGAACTGTGAAAAAATAAGTGTCTGTTGTTTAAGCATGTGGCATTTGTTATGTAACCCAAGATAACTAGTACACTCATCAACATACTTCAGTCTAGTTTCTTTCTGTGTTAGCTACCACCACAGAGGCAGCTCATGATGATTGTCCAAGATGAGAATCTGTTTTAAAACCTCTCTCTCCCTGACCCCATGCAATGGGGAATGCCATGACCAAACGTCTGAAATTCTCTTTCTATATTTTCTGAGTGTTTTTCTTTGTCTTTCAATAACTCTTCCTCCTATTTCTCCCCTCTCATAAAAGCTGACTTTTTACCAGGGGTAAATCTTGATATTATTCTGCAAGTCCTCTGGATGTGATGTTTTAGACTCTTGTATTCTCTTATCCATTTTTAGATAAATCTCAGCACCATATTTTCAAACCAAGTATATCTCTGAGAAGCACAGCCTGATTTTCTTTAGCCTTATAGGTATCTATATTTCAGCACCTAAACTTTTCTGGACACTGGAATTTTATGCCTCATTAATCATTTTTCTCTATGGACTGATAGATTCTCTCATATCTTTAGTCCAATTGACAACATTGCCATTCACCCATTTTGTCAACTTAGAAACTTAGAATTGCAGTAACCTCTTCCTTCTCATCCTTTCTACAGATTATGAAATCCCAAAGGCTACCAAATAAAATCTTGAAATGATCATCACATTTAGATCTATGCTTTTTAATATATGCTATTTAAATACCTTACTTCAGGTTTATATAATTTTTTGCTTGCCCTACAGGAAAAGTCTCCTAACTTGTGGTATAAATCAGTTTATTATCCTCACTGAAGACAGACTCATCCCAGAAAATAAAAGAATTATTTCCTTCTTACTCAGACCTAATACTAACTAGTATTTTCCAAGGGCATTGCTTGTAATATTAATTATAATTTTCTCTTTGGGATGTTAGTAGGTATTTTTTAAGCAAAAGGAGGGACTAAGTGTTGAAAATTCAAATCTATGTGTGAAATACTAGATGAAAGACATTTAATTTCTTTACTGAAAACTTCTTAGAAACTAGTAATGTGCATTACGATCCTCTAAAAGGAGATCATGCAAGTCCATAGTCCTAGATCTAAAAATCCTTTGAGCTGGACATGTTTGAAGTTCAGAATTTTTTTACCTGCTTAAAAAAGTGATAAGTACATATACCAAATATTAGTTAACACCTCTTAGTACTCACATCATGATTTCCATAGCAAAATATTTAGACATCCATATTAAATATGATAAGTCAAGATGATAAATAGCTTCATATCTGTTTGGGTAAAATTTTGTAGACTGATATATCACCAAAGCATATTTGGTTTTCTGAGTTCCTCAGTTTTTGAAATTATATATAAGTGATTGAACCAATAATATACTTAATTTCCCAAACATATTTGTCTATGGAAACTTCTTTCCCAAGAAAATTTCTGTTTTTTTTTTAACCATGATACACATTTTTAGAAATGTGGACCTATAGGCAACTTCTGCCCCATCCCACTAAAATGTAATTCCTCTCCATAGGACTTTAATGTTTACCACTTGGTGTTTCTTACTTTTCTACCTGGAATCTCCTTCCCTACCTGGAAAATGTGTTTTCATTCATCAAAGTCAAGTTCAAATGTCAGTTCACATTTATATTATCACCATTATCACGTGCATATTAAGTATTTCTTTACTTCTGTGTCAACTGTTTGTCAATAGCTTATTTTTGTCATTAATGAGTCTGTACTCCTTAAAATAGTGTCTGGTCAATAGTGGATATTCAAGAAATAATGAGTAAATAGAAAGTAGTTTGAAAGCTGGTCCAAGATGATGGAGCAGGGGGAAGCTGCATTCATGTCCTCTTATGATCACAACAAAATCACTTCTAAATTATAGAACATTTAACCTGGAGAACTATCTGAAGACTAGCTGAAGAGAAGTTGTATAACTAAGGATATGCAGAGGAAGCCACATTGAGACTGTAGGGAAGGCAGAGATGTGAAACAGGCTGGCCCTTGAACCACATGTGGTGGTTGAGAATCCAGTAGGATATCTCAGTTGCAATGGTCCCCCTGAGGAATAAGGAGGTCTCAACCTCATGCCAGTCTCCCCAGCCCAAAGTACCAGAGCTAGGAGGAGGAGTGCACATAATATCTGGCTGTGAAAATGAGTGGAAATTACCTTCTGGGTGAGATAGGCAGCTATTTGAAACTCAGGCATCCTCTTAAAGGGACAGCAAATAAACTCTTGCTTGCAGCTACTCACCATGGGCTCTGGAAGAAGAACAGCAGCTCTCAGGGTGCCAAAATCATACAGGGAGAGACTGACTTGTGAGACTTCAGGGAGGAGACTTGTAGGGATAACTGACAATGGCCCTGTGTTGTCCTTCTCTTGCAGAGACCACAGATGCCATATTTCCTGTATTAAGAACTCTCTTCACATGGCTTTAGCCTGAGGACCTACAGTAGCTCCACCCTGGGACTCCATGAGGCCCTGCCCTAACCAGCTTGTGTATGGCTGTGGGCCCTGCCAGCAGTAACTAGCCTGGGACCATGTTTTAGTCTTTCTTGCAAAACTCTCAAGGAATTCCAGGCAAGCTCAGGGAGAGCCAGAGACACACAGGGAGAAACTGAGCTATGTGGCTTTACGGCAAGGGCCATTTTCCACATGTACCCAACCAATGCCACTGTTTCTGTGTTGGGCCCTTCCCTCACATAGCATTAGCCTGGGGAGTTTTGGTATCTCCAATTGGTGACCCCCTAAAGCCCATTCTACTTAGCTTTACTGTAGGCTCTCCTGAAGGCAGGCATTCTGGGCCCACATTGCAGTCTTTCTTGAAAAACTTTTGAAGAATTAAAGGCAATATTGGGGGTGCCAAATATACACAGGTAGACACTGAACTATGTGGCTATAACAAGGGACAACTTAATTGCACACTACACAGGCACCACCATGTCTGTGCTGATCCCTACCTACATACAGTCAAATCTAAATCTGTTGTAGTCTGATGAACTTTACTGGCTTCCCCTGATGACTACTTGAGAGTCTGCCCTACCCCAAAGTTCCACAGACCCCAGGCAATTTATGCGTGGCCTTGGTGTACCTCAAGATTTTTGCTGAGTGGTCTCAAATCCAGCACTCATGCCAAATTTAAATCTTTATTAAGTTGGTGAACACCACTGACCCTTACCAAGTAAGGTGGTGACTCCCTGAAAATCTGCCTCATGCAACTTGGATACAGAAAGATATCCTATAATTTCACTTATATGTCAAAATAGATACAAAGGTAGAGGAATTGGGGGTGGTGATGAAAGGATAAAGAAGTACAAAATGGTAATTACAAAATAGTCACAATGTTATAAAATACAGTATGGGAATATAGACAATAATATTGTAATAATATATATGGTGCCACATAGGTACTTAAAATATTGGGAGGATCACTCTGTAAATTATATGATTATCTACCACTATGCTGCATGCCTGAAACTAATATGAAATAATATCCAAAGTCAACTGTAATTTAAAAAGACAAAATAGGTTAAATTTATTTTTTTTGGTGTCACTACAAAGACTGGTACAACTGTTTATTTATGCTAAGACACTATATAAAATCTTAATACTCAAAAGCACATGTTCCCATTTCCCAGTTGCTATGAGTGTTGCTACTTGTATGCTATTTAGGTACAATCCTATCAGAAACACTTTCAATCAATGTGGCCATTTTAGGCTTTTGTTCCCCACCAGGTAGAATATATGGTCCAGGAACCAAAGGGTGGAAGTTGAAGTGGCCCCTCTCACTATCATTCCCCAATGATACTTATTTTTTTGTTTTTTTTATCCCTGTACCTTCACACTGTATGAGTCTAGAAGTTTTATCTTCTGTGTTGGTTGTTTCCACCAAAGGATAGGTTTGGCATTGAGGTGATCCATTGGATAATTTCTTGGTACTCCTATGCTATACTTTGGATTTCGTATGTCCTAGTAAGGATATGGTAACCTGGGGCAGAGGAAATGAGCCCCATATCACCAGATAAGCCACCCCTGCAGTAAAAGTAATAGTGAGCTGCAGGTGCATCTAGAATGAGTGATGATAGAAAGTATTGATGAATATAAGCTATGACCTCATGACCAACTGCAGCAATATTTGTCTAATTTATGCTTTTTAAAGAGTATATCCAGGAATTATAACTAACCAGATTTCTGGAGAAGCTGTGCACAAATAAAATTAATGTAATGGGAAAAGCAAGTGGATCTGAGCAACATAAGAGGGAGGTTATAAGTAATAATTCTGGCATCTCACCCTGATCCATGTTCTCCATTTAGTGCACCTCTCCCCCTGATGCCATGTGTGTTGCCTGCCTACAGTTCACAATAGCTCCTTTATCTATAGAATTTTGTCAACATGAATACATCTTCCATCAATGTCCAGGTTGTTATACCCACTCTCATGGTGTGATTTTCAGTCAACGAATGACTTAAAATGGAATACAAAAGCTCATTCCCTCTTACCTCTAAGTGGGACATATTTATGAAAATACTCAAGCTCTGATCCACTAGTTGGATCAAGCTAATGTTAGTCTTCCACTAAAACCATAGATTTGCTTGGCTTCTTCTCCTCTCCTATCCTTCTTTCTTCACTTTTTCATAACTTCTCTAATAGAAATTTATTTCTCCCAGTTCTGAAAGCTGGAAAATCCAACATCAAGGCACCAGCAGACTTGCTCTCTGATAAGGGTTTGCCTCCAGGTTCATAGATGGTTACTTTCTAGCTATCACATCACATGGAAGCGGTGGTGATGGAGCTCTCTGGCGTTTCTTTTATAAGGACACTAATCCTATTCAAGAGGGCTCCACCTTCATGACCTAATCACCTTCCAAAGTTCCCACCAACAAATACCATCATATTGGGGATCTACTTCAATATATAAATTTTGGGGGAATATATTCAGACTATAACATTCTACTTTTAGGAGACTTCACCTGAGACAGATAATTGTTTGAGTAATTATACACATATCTTCTCCAATTTAGCCTATCCAATCTACTTAGTATTAGATAACGGATGTCTTAGTTTGAGCTACCAAGCCTATCAAATTTATCTTTAGTAATTGTACTCTTTTCCTCTGCTCTGAAGCCTCATGGTCTGCAAAATATCATTTGCCTTACTCTGAGTATCTTCTTAGAGTCAGCATCATTTTTATGAAACAACTCCAGGAAATGTTACTTGTCAATGTCTGTGGAATTGATGGTTGGCTGTCATGCAATATCAAGATTTTTTGTTAAACATTTATACCTTTATAACTATATATGCATATTTAATGTATATATTGATATCTATACCTAGGTATATGTAAAGATAGATTCATACACATGTACTTACCTATAGAGTGGAAGTCTTTACTTCAGCGTGGCCACTGAGGTTTTGGTCCTGTCTTTCAGTATCCTCAACACTTTGTCTTTGAATGGAGTGGGTACTGATGTATGAAAATTGGAGTACATCATTTGGAGCATGTCCTTTGATGACATATCCCAAGTATGCTATTTGCATGTTCATTAGTTTTTATTCTTTAACATAACTGTAAACAGAAGCTAATATATTATTTGATTCAAAGCAAATGATAGTGTTAGAAGCTACTACTTGGAATAAACTGGTTATCTTTCTTATATTGCTGTCTCATTGCCAGTGTGTGAATTCAGATCCCCTATGGCAATTCCTCTTCTGTATGTCTCCATAACTGTGGTGTTATTTCAGATTACATTGCCTTCTACATCCATGAATGTCACACTGGGTTCAACCTTTTTATATTCTGGCCATGTAATGCTTTCTGCTTTAGGAGAGGATGTACAGCAATCATAGTAGTATAAGTTGGTAAAACCTTTTGGAGTGGAAATCTGGTGATATCAAAATGCATGTGTTGTCCTTTGATTTAAAAGTCCCATTTCAAGAAATCTTCCCAAATGAGGTAATCAGACAATGTGTAAACGTGTACATACATGGAGATGTCATCTCAGTAGTATTTATAATATTGAGAGGTAGATGAAATCGAGTTGCTTCTCAATAGGAAACAAGTTAAATATACTGTGAAAAACCTTACACAATAGATTATTACATGGCTTTTAAACAAGAGAGAGTGTGTGTGTATCTGTCTGTACACTATCTTTAAAAATCTCTTTGGCATATTGTTGGGAAAAACAGCTTGTAAAACAGCATGTATATTTTGATCCCATTTATGTGCAAATTATATACATATATGATTGGTCATATCCATATATTATCAAACAAGACTTGGAAGGGTGTCCATCAAATCTTTGACAGTAGCTGACTCTTAGTGGTTAGAGTCTTGGGTTTTTTTTTCCTTTTATGTATTTTTAAATTTTCTAAAAACTGGCATATTTTATGTTTGTAAGTAGTAAAACTGTTTTAAAAATTGTTTTAAAGTCAACATATAGTTACTAAGTCAGTTTGAGAACTTAAAAGCAAGTGATTTGTTCATAGTTTATATATATATATTCACTATTAAGGGAGGATTTTTTAAACTCTTTTAATGAATCCTCACAAAAATTTCTGTGAGGTCAGTCTTATTATCTCAAAAGACAATGTGATTGTGATGTTGGTTTGGAGGACTGCAAAATTTATATTTTTCGTTTTCTGTATGTGAAGCAGTTCTGTCCTGGAAAAGATGTTTCCAAGATCATGCTTCTATGGCTGTTACTGATGTCTGACCCACATTTTGACAGTCCTTTGCAACTGGCATCATCTTCCTGGCTTCTATCTGAAGACCCTTCCCTGTTCCCTAGTGATGCTTTTAGAGATGTTATTCATTGTTTTGATTTAGGATTGACAACCTTTAGAAAAAAAAAACTGGCTTTTGGGTTTGTCCTATTGACAGATCTGGATATTCTGTCATGAGTGAACTGTTCACACAGATTGTCTAACTTATATGTTTAGTACCTTTACTATGCCCATAACACATGAACCACACACACATGTATCAAGGCCTGACATTTTCCACATCACCAATCACCCAACTTCAAGCTCTGATTTCTCTCTACCATTCTTATTTCTGCCTCTTCTTTCCTCTGCCATGTGTAGGACCAGGAAGGCAAAGGAGCCTATTTTCTGTGCACAACACCTGCATATTTGTCACATATACCAAAAGCCCAACCAAGAGTTTACTGGCTTGCAATTTTGCTTACACACAATTTACCTAATTTGTGAATTACTCAACTGTCTCAGAGAATGGACAGATCTAATCAATTCTGCATCAGTGCATAGGGGCTCTGGTGGTATCTGGACCATCATCCCCATTCAAGGTAAAATCTCAAGCATTCAGAGAATTCCCATTAACTATATGGGGAAAATAGAGCTCATGTTCCTTATGGCTGCTAAGGGTTACTCTAACATTTCTAGAAGTCTTTCTAACATTCTTGTAAAAGTGAAACAAAGGATCCACTTATAATTATTTAAAGAATGGATGAAAAATCACTCCAAGATATTGCAATGTATTATGTGTTCTGTTTTACCTGTTTTAGGACCAGAGTTTGGCTTATTTGACCACATGTAGCAGACTGAAAACTAAGAGTGTCCAATCACTTAATGTCAGAATCAGGGCGTAATTCCCCATCAAAGAGGTCAAAGAAACTGGGTTGAGAAAAAAAATTAGTCAATTGCCTATGTGTTTGTGTGATGAAACAGAACAGTTTTACCTTCCAGAATGATGTAAGCAAAAAGTTTTACACATTACCACAAACTCAAAAACCCAGACAGAAGCCAAAATGAAGACAATTGTTTTGACTCAGAGGTAGTATGCTATTTCTAGCTATAATCTCTTGTCTATCTAGCATTATTCATTCATATATAAAACATAATTTGTTGGGTATGAATTTTTCAAAAATAGAAACAAAAATATGTGACAATATTAATTTTAAGAAATATTATTTTAGCCAAAAATGTGGAATGAAAATTATTCTATTTTGCTGAATATAACTTTTTAAAATATTGTATTTATTTATTTTTAGACAGAGGGAAGGGAAGGAGAAAGAGGAGGAAAGAAACATCAGTGTGTGGTTGCCTCTCGTGTGCCCCACACTGGGGACCTGGCTTGTAACCCAGGTATGTGCTCTGACTGGGAATCAAACCAGTGACCCTTTGCTTTACAGACCCGTGCTCAATCCACTGAGCTACACCAGCAGGACTTATTTTGCTGAATATAATTTAAACTACTATGTAATAGTTATAAACATGTGTATATTAAGATGTAGAAGCAAGTATTTAGAAGAACACATTGGCCACACTAGTAATTGTTAATCATGTTCTAAAGACAGATTTTTCAGCTTTTGAGAAATCAACTAGGAAAATATGACTATTTATTATAACTAATATATTTGAATGAACATCTCAAACCTTCCTCTTTTTTTTCAGTCCCCTGTGAAATACTTACAAAAGTTCATCATATATTAAAGCCACGAAGGAAAAATTAAGTTTTTAACACTAGAATATTTGCTATTTGCAGACAGGTCTCTTTGAGTATAATGCGATAAAACTAACACTTAATAACACAAGTTTAAATAGTCAAAACCAAAAAAAGAAAATTAACCACTTTAAGAGGATGAAAAAGAAATTAAATCTATTGTTCTAAGAAAAAAATTGAGTGTTAATTCTAGTTGTTTTTTTTTTTTAAGACTAGAATGCTTGGCATATATAGTAAGTGCTAAATGAATAATCATTCAATAAATGAATGATGATTATATAGATATTTAGAAAGATAATACAAATAATAAAACTTGTTTAGGTTCATAACGGCCTTGTTATGCTTACTTAAACATGAAATAATGAAAATAAATAAACTAAGCAGTCAATGCTAGAAGTCAGAGAAATGACAAGAAATTAAACAAATTGGGAAGAAATAATAATAAAAGCAAAAATCAATACATTTGTGGGACAAAGGGTTAAAAAGAACAATCTTTCAATAAGTGTATGTTTTTAAAAATAGTTAAAATATGAAAAAATAAAACTGATATGCCAATAAGCAAAAGACACAATCATTTTTAAAATAAGGAGAATATCTTGTTATATAAGTATGCTTACAAATTTGAAAATTTAGTAGAAATGATGACTTATTAAAAGAAAGCATGAGGGGGAATTGTCTCATGAATAATTAGAAAACCAGAAAATATGGAATACATAGTGAAAAATGAAAAAATAAAAGTTATCAAATAAGTATTTACACAAAAGCCTCCAGGACTTGTTTATTAAGTTTTCAAGGCTTAATAAATTGTTCAAGACCATAGAAAATGTTGGAAAACTTTCCTGATAATTTTATAAACTAAAATGAAAGCAAACCCTAACAGAAAGAGTACATGCATATTATATACAATCAAACATTAGTAAATGGAAATCAGCCTTACCTAGCATAAGAAAAAAATCTGCCTCTACCAACATTTAGTGGAAGCTTCCACAATTTTTTAGTGGAAGCTAAATATTAGAACATTTCTTCATTAATACAGCTCAGCAAAGTCCAATTAGGAAAGCCACATTTATAATCTTAGCATACACTTAAACGAC
Organism: Trachops cirrhosus; assembly: GCA_028533065.1. NCBI lineage: Eukaryota > Metazoa > Chordata > Mammalia > Chiroptera > Phyllostomidae > Trachops > Trachops cirrhosus. Next base: position 49,742,166 of record CM052549.1, on the reverse strand, counting down.
ATTTAATAAAACTCAATTATCACAAAAAATGGAAAAAATAACTTCAGCAGCTAGAATTGGAAAGATATTTGCCTAATGTGATAGAGAACATTTATATTAAACAGTCAGTATATTTTAATTGAAATACTAGAAATGCTTCTTTTAAAACAAGAAAGACTGAAATAAGGACTCTGCTATACCCATTATTATTTAACATATTTCCTAATTCTGGCTACAGAGGCATGTAAGATAATAGGATAGGAGCAAAAGACAATATTTTTAATAATATACTTTAATATCCAGGATGCTTTACTGCAAAATCTTTAATTGTTATGAATGTAGCTTGGTTTAAAAAAACTATCAAAGAGACCATTTCTTTCTTACACATCTATTGTAACTAAGTGGAAAATGCATTGGTTGGGTGGAAGTAGGAATTCATTCTCATTACTAAAAGTGTAATAATACAATCAAAGTAATAATTTCAACAGGAAATGTGAAGTGTCTAGATACATGAAATTATAAACATCTCTCTGGTGGTGATATATAGTACTCACATACAAAATTTAAATATTCTGAAAATATTGTTTTAAAATTTATGTGTGGGTTTAACTTAAACCTAGTCACAGTTCCATATTTTCCATTGACACAATGATTCTCAAATTCCTCTGGAAGGATAAATAAATGAGAACAATGTCTATGAAAATGTAAAATAGAGAAATGAAAATTGTGCTTGTAGACTTTAAAATGTATTTCACAGGCCTAATCACCAAAATGTTTAAAGGCAAGAAGTAAATAATAAATGAATGTAACAAAATTTAGAACTCACTAATAGCATAAAAGTTCAATATGTAATAAAGGACACAACAAAATTTAATGAGAATGTATTAGATAACAAATGGTGTTAGAAAAAGTAAAATCAAAATACTAAGTTAGATATCACTTAATGTCATATTCCAAAGTAAATTCCTAAAGAATTAATGCTTAAAATTTAAGCATTAAAATATAAATGTTGAAGACTATATGAGAATGCTTGAATAATCGCAGAATGAACAAGAGCTTTTAAAATGAAGAGTGGTAGGAGAAAAATTATTATGAGAAAAGCATTTATAAACCAGACAGAAAGTATGGCAGAGGCCAAAACAAGTGTCAGAATGTCTTACTAGATTTTGTTTATAATCTTGTAAACTGAATAATAGACCAAGCAAATACAAATAATAAAAAACAATATTTAGATTACCAATTGCTATTGATTTAAAAATATTTATAGTCAATATTTATCATAGTGCTATTAAATTTAACCATTATTATAAACTGGTACCAATCTTTTCATTATATTTGTTTCTATACATAAAGTATTTCCAGTACTTTGCTAGTATTAGTTTTCTCTGTGTAGTGGAATTACTTTAATTTTATATTAATACTTCTTTGTGTGTGCATATACATACACATATATAAAGAGAGATAGATTTCTATATCAAACAGGAGATAAATGATAGATGATTGACAGGTGATTGATAGATGCATGCATACATTATAAAACTGCTTAACAGATTGTGCAAATTTATCTTAGTCTCCATTTATACCTGGGGCCCAATTTTGTTACCTATAAAATAAGGAGATTTGACAAGATTTTGAGTATTTTGTTTAGTTAAATAAGGTATTAAATCACTATTTTCTGCATATGTATGTATATATTTCTTTATATACATATATCCACTCATGCATACAAGTCAAATATATCCACATAAGTATGTAAAAGTCAAAATAGAACTACATAGCATCAATGTTGACATGCCAATAAAATGCATTCCAACTTCTATGAGCTTGCACATCGAAGTGTCCCAGACAGGAAATTGATTCTGGCTGAGTGGAATGACAATGGTGTTCAGGCAAATTCTAGAGTACAATGTCCATACAATGAATTAAAGACAACAGATTAGTTAAAACTTAGAAGTATTGGACAAACTTCAAAACATCTATTTTGGTTACTAAACAAAATAGTATAAATGTTTTTTGTATTTCATTAGGCTGGTTCTTTCTGTGCTTACAATTGACATCTATGAAGTCTCAAAATTACAGAAACACAAGGATAGAATAATCTGAGTTTCCATTGCAGTTGAGTAAATTATCTTTAAAAGAACTAGTGAGAAAATGTTTTCATGTGTTTTCTCTGTAACACTAATACTCATATAGTTTCCTGATTTACAGGAACTTGGGACTAAGGTAAGGAGAAAGAGAAAAGATAAGATAAAATTATTTATCTTATAAGATAAATAATAAGATAAAAAGAAGATAAAATTATTGTTTCTTTATTCAATTAACTTATTCTTTATAAATCTAAAAATAAGTTCTCAGTAAAGCCTTGTTTCCAGCAAGAAATGCCAATAAATACACACACAGACATAGCTCTGTCTTGATGAATTGAGTATATGTGTCTCTGTGTGAATGCTTTTTATACAAATCTGAATCCAAATAATAGTATCTTGCCTTTCCTGGCCATGCTAGGTGTGTCTGTATATTACTTAGGAAAATCTGTCCCCAGCCTGTGTTAATTCAGTACACATACAGCACCTGGCCAGTTGTCAATGGCAGTAGTTGTACATCATGAACAAAAATATTCCATATTGAGTCACACACATTAAAAAAACACTATATTTCTGTTGCAATGTTGCACCACTTGCAATTCTAAAGTGCCAACTGTACTTGCTTTCTGTTCATTTTTGCTGCTGGGTTCCATGCTGCACATTTGATATTTTCTGTTCCAAATTCCTTGTTCTGATTTGAAGTTCCAAGTCATGAATCCTGGATGTGCAGAATAAACGTTGAACATTTTATTTGCTTGTTTTTGTAAGTGAACTTAAGCTAAAAGAGCAACGTACTTTGTATGAAAACAGATCACTTAGCACAGTAAAATTTAGTAAAGCTATAACATTTAAAAAAAGTTTTCCCCATCTTTCTTGTTTTTATTTATGGTCCAGGAGATAAATTTTTTGTTAGAGCTCAATTAAATTTCTTTTATTAATGCTCATGTTGGGACTCTAAATTAATGTCAAAGTTTGAAAATGACTTTACCTTATTTCTTCTCAGTTGAAGAGGAGAATGAAGAATAGTCTCTAAAGTTCACTTTTTGCCCTAATCAGATTATATCTTATCTATTGAAGCCACCTATGCACAGAATTTATAGGGTTCTGCCGGGGCCCATCCCTCCCCTCCCCTTATATCTTACATCCAAAACAATGCAATAATACTTATAAGTAAGTTACTTGTTGGTGATGCCAGTAATTGGCCATAAAATTATAGTTAAAGTTTAGGTACTCAGGCCAGGTCTTATAAATTGAAGAAAACCCTCTTATTGGAGCTGGCTCCACTCTTGTTAGGATAGGTGTGGGTTAGATGCCAGGCACATGAAAAAGTCTAATACACATTTCCTTTTTTCCTTATCCCTTCCCTCCTTTCTCCCCATCCCCTTTTTCCTCTTTCTCATTTTTTTCTCTGTATTCATTCTCCTTTCGGAAAGGATATAGTTCTACTAGGGTTCTTGATTACCCAAATGGAAACCTACCCATAGAATTAAAGACATTTTAAAGATTAAATAATCTAAGTCACTGCTCTCTTCTCTCATGCCATGAAGAAATGCAATCAACACCAATGAAGCATCATCTAAACTGCTGCTACTCAAAACTTGCTTCAATTCCATGTCACTTGAAGCTTATTAAAAACTCCCTTGGTCCTTATAAGGCCTGAATCTCTGTTTAGCCCTCCACATGGCAGAGTACCTCCTGCATTTATCCTTTTTTGCCTGATACAGCTTTCATAACTTATAATAGGGCACTCTAGGCTAGAGTGTATGTTCACAGGTAGCTGGAGTCGTCTAGAGGTCACATCTATGGGCAAGAAATAGGTGAGGATGCTACAGTTAGAGAAATACTGCATCATTTAGAGAATATTGACTGAACAATTGCATGTAGATATACCATTTCCCTTTTGTATAGACTTGGTTTATTATCTTTAGGGACATATAAATGATGAGACCTTTCTCACAAACCTCTTTGAGAGCTAATCAAGTTTTGTCATAATGACATAATCCTTGAATCAGTGCTTAAAAAGGAAATCCACTATCTTCCAACTACAGTGTAAAGCATAGTGAGCTTTGCAGCCGGGCCAGGCAAAACTGTTTTCTTTAGCACCAACTAAGTTAAAGTGAAAATGTAATTATTGTGACTTCCAGATCTTTGCATTCCTACTGCAATCTGCTTTTCGTACTGGCTTCCTTTTTTGTTTTTTTTATACTACTGGTATTTTTGTTGACTCTTCTTGGCTACATAAGGTCTTTGTAGGAGACAGAGACTTAGTCAATTAAAAATTAGGTAATTGGGAATCAGAGGAACATAATAACCTAAATTTACTGGTTTTTCTTTATGCTATCACTAAAACATGTGACATTTGAGGTAAGTACTTAGAAAAATTATATTTATGCTGCATTTTTTAAATTAATATAAACAAAAATAAAATACTTCAAGATATTTGAGAAATTTTATAATAAACTGATATTAATATTAAAACTACAGTGATAAGGATTAAGTACAATTTTATTACTACAAGAATAAGTGAATAAGATTATAGTTACTCAACATCCTAGAATGATATGTTTATCTGTTACTTGGTGGGAATATTTGGTTATCAATTCCAAGACTGGAGTAGGTCAATTGAAAAGTTAAAATTATGTTTACACAAAGTATTTGACCTTCAATAAATTATTGAAGTTCAAACATTTTATTCCCTGCCCCAAAATGGCATGTATTGGCAGAAAAGTGTCAACACTAGATTTCTGTAAAAAGTTATAGATGAGCTCAGAAGTAACTTGTGCACTAATGGCAAAAGGTCAGGAGAGGATAAGCATAATACCAGGATAAGTTTTGGCAAATTGATGCTCTTGAATAGACAGGGTATGGGATCTCTGACTACAGTACCAGTGTTCTAGTCAGTGATGTGTGGTAAAGTGTACAACAATCTGTTCTCAGGGTAAGGTAGGAGCATGGGGGTGAGAATCCCTGAATTTGTAGTATTTGTTTGCCCATTTCCACAAGTAAATATTCCCATAGGGACCACAAATGTGGCATGGCTGAATGTAGAGATGGGAAAAGATGCATACAATTGACCATCATAAGCTTGCACAAGCACAACACTTACTAATTAGCTCACCACTTACTAGTTGGCTGAGAGAGCTTGAGTAATAACTTCTTTCATATTAAGATGAAGTTAAGTATTTGTGTGTCTATTTTTATGAGGGTAAAATGAAAGAATAGCTATAAAATTACTTCATAGGTTTTCAGGGAAGAGTTGTAGTATTAATTGTGCCACATAACTGTAAAGGTCCTCTTTGGTTAATGGCAGAGATTAAGTCCCAAAAGTTATGCATATATTTGTCCATTTATTCACAAATCTAGCTAGACCCTATGACCCTTCTCTCCTCACAAAGGGATGCATGTTTGAAAATAATACTTCTAAGAAATGTTTTGTAAGCATTTACTTGTTATTGATCATATCTATATACCCTTAGAACAGCCACAGTTGTTTCACCCTGGAAAACATTTTTACTTGTGCTATTGTGCTCTGAAAAGGTTTATTTACATTTCATTGATCTCATAGCTTGTATATCTTACTGTCAATTCCTACATGATTTTCTGTCTCCCCCTAGATACTTCCCATTTCCAATTATTAGGATTTCTTTGCCATTAAGTATTTACCAATAAACCAGATTTCATGTTCATACTTTTCTCCATGATGTTAAACCCATTATCTTGTCAGTACATGTTTAACCTACCTGCCAGGTTAAAATGGTCCATTTCCTGTAAAATAACCTTCCCCTGATTCCCCAACACATCATAATTCTCAATTTTCTAAATTTGTCCCTTATCAACTACACAATTATTTTGTGAAAATTATATTAAAAAATCATAAATTTTCAAAATTAGAATAAATTTAAGTAGAAATTTATTCTTACTACTTGTAATAGCATTTTAAATGGAAGAGGGCCCCACTGATGAGGCCAGATAAGATTGTTGGTTATAATAGGTCCTCAGAAGATTTTTTTTACCTTAGTCTGTTCACTAATTTTCTGTCTCTGAATCTTGACTTTTCCAACATATACAGAGAGTAGATGTGTTTTTCAAAGTCAGACTCGCACTAATCTAATTTACAGACTGCATTATATCCCCAAAAGCCAATGTGGTGATACACTGACAACATAACTATCCCTTGGGCCTGAGTACTCAAGTTGATATAACTAGTTTATTTTCTCCCTGTTGAATGATGCTCAGGGGAAGCCACATCATCATAATCAAGATGATAATAGATGCTTGGCAAACCCTGAATTGGACAAAGGCTATTAGCATTATATTTCTATGTTGAATAATTCTAAACTGTGATGTCTTTTTGCCTTCATCCCAACAGAGATGTAGTTCCTATGGAATCTGTAGGTTGGATCTCTCTCCCCTTGACTATGATGGGGTGAACTCTGCCAACTCACACTTCCCTGAATATTTTCTTATGGTTTTCATGCTTAACCTATCCCCTTCTGATTTCCTTAGAGAATCACTTTTTTTGTGAAGTACTCATCTGATTTGAAAGTCATTCTTTCTAGTAGGGTACCTTTGAAAATTTCTGCTCTAATTCAACCTGTGTTGATTTTATAATTGGTACAGAGAACAACTCTATTCCCCATTATTTCAAAGTTTCCCCTCATGCTGATTGTAAAGACTATCACTGTAAAACAAACCCCCCTTAAATTTAATGCCTTATATAGCAATCATTTATTCTCACTCAAGTGAGGCTGGACATCTTTGTTTCAAGCTATAGGTCCAGCTGGGCTTGTCTCCTTGCTATGGCCTAGGCTCAGGTCTGCTTCAAGTGTGTCCATTCTGGGGCTTAGGCTTAAAAGACACAAATACCAGGGGTAGCTCTTCAGGTGGCAGCAGAAGAGGCAAAAGAGGAGAAGCCCAACCAGAGAAGCACATTTCGGTTCTCTGCTGGTAACATGTCTGCTAAACTTCCATTAGCCAAGCAAAGTCACATGGCTAGACCCAAAGTTAAGAGGGAGGCCAAAACATGTCATGTGTCTAAATATCAATGGGAGAAGAAAGTATATTCCTGTTGTGGAAGGAGGGTCACTGTTTAAAAGTAAGAATTTAATCTACCTCAGTGGCTTCCATAGATCACTGATGCTATTGATAACTGATGCTATTGGATCAGTTATAGGTTGCAATTGTAAATTTTCACCTTGATTCATTTGTGTAACTAGAGACAACATCACAGAAGGTTAAGTTTTTATAGAAAAAAACAAAACCAACAAGACAAAATGAAAACCCACACACATACACACAAAGGCTATTGATATTGAACTGTTAGAATTCAAACACTAGAATCAACCTGAACTAGGTATGTTGTATTGACAAATTATTTAATATATGTGAGTAAAGATTTATTGTTTTCAATATGTGCATGATGTAGTATTTTCCTTAATAAACATTATTCTTTTCATCTTGGATCATTTACAATCCTAAGAAATAAGGTCTTGTTCATAGCAGCTTTTTATTAACTATTGACTGACTCATTAGCTACACTATCTCTATTATGGGAAATCACTTTCTAACATCTGGAACAGTTTCAGGGCCATAGGACTTATTAGCTTTTAACTATACAAGCCAAATTTTTCTTCTAATTTTAAACATCATATCATTGTTCCATCCATTTTGAATTATACAGAACAATTGTTCTCAGCTCTACTGTCTGCAGACAACTTTGGTCTTGCAAAATATTGTATGGATCACTTACTCTGTCTGCTTCAATTCAGTATGGCAAGAAAAATACATCCAGAATTAATGGGAAGTCAGGCACCTTTCTCATTGGGAACATCTGCTTCATATTAAATATCAGAAGTAATTTATTAATTCTTGCCAGAAACAAAAGTAAAGACATTGTCATACTAAAAGCATTACCAGCACAAAAGACCAGCCAGTAGAGCACCTGGATGACTCTTGCCAGCAGCCCCCAGGGGTGTCATTACTCTAGGGACACAAATTGTTAGGTCTCCCATGTTTTTTACTAAGGACAAAACCAGACTGTGCCTAAACTGCAAAGTCCACTCTTTTGAGGTGATGTGTGTGGTTGGACTATAATGATGACAGACAGGTTAGTAGGTGGTAGCATAGCCACACAAATCTCATAGCACATCAAGGCACATCTTAAAAAATATGAGTGCTTGAAAAGACACGAGAGAGGACTGGTGTCAACTGAACCATTCACAGGCATGGACTGAAGGAAGGAAAGAGGATGTGACTACTTCAAGGTCATCCAGACTACTGGTGATAAAACCAGGCCAAGAATCCAAATTCCCTAATACCTTGGCAAAATTTTATAGACAATATCAGAAAAGTGGATCCTTCCCTTTGATAGTCAGCCTGGATGACTGAATAATCTGTGATTTTTATGTGTTCTTTTAGAGGTTTAAGATTGGTCAAAGTGTATACCTTTCCTAATGCTTGGATTTTGGAAGGTTACCAACATGTCTTTTCTATAAGGATGATAATAAAATAATAATGGCTAATTTTTTTTTACTTTTTGCCTTGTGCTAGAAGCTATTTTAAGTTAAATGTTTTGCACGCATTTTTTCACTTAATGCCAAATGACCAAATTAAGTAGGTGCTTTTAAATGCCATTTCACAGATAATAAAACTGATCCTTAGTGATTAAATAATTTGCCCAGGTCGCACAGCACATAAGTGTGGCAGCCAGGATAAAAGTCAGTTACAATGAACTTTGTGTCTATGATCTGTTCTCTATATTGTATTGTCTTTAGCCACATTGTATTTGAATGTCTGTGGCTTTTATGTTAGCAAATTTGTGTCAGTTTCTGCCAGGATATTTTGCCTTTTTTAGAGTAGATTAAATATTTTCATGAAATAAATCTATTCTATATATTGATTTTCTTTTTCCTAAGTCATACCCCAAGCTATTGTATATGCTTCTTTTGTTTTACATTCCTTTGTTTATCTTCAAACTTGGGCATGAGTAAAATCTGGAAAGGCTTAGATAGTTTTTCTGTAATGGTTTGGTGCCTGGATGATGATCCCTGGGACAATTCTCTCTGCGGGCCTGCCATTCTCCAGTGCCTCTCTCCAAGCACATTGTTTTCAAATTAGACCATTATATTTATACCCATAAAGATAATTTATACATGTTGGCTTTATACATGAAGGTAACAACTACAATCTAATTATAATATACCAGCCTGAATTCAAGCATTAATGCTTTGACTGAAATACAAAATGTGATAAATTTTCACACTTTAAGTATTTTGATAGATTACTCTTTTTTTTTTTTTTAATGAGTAGTTACTAAATTCCTGCTCATCCTTCGTATGCATCAGTTCTGAATCAGCTGGGTCCAAAGATGGAAGATGCAATGACTCATTTAATTTCTCTGCTGAGTGTCTGTAGAGATCAAAGTAAAACCACATTTCCTTTAGAAACTTTGGTTGCCAAATGACCCTATTCACTTTCATCTGCCAACCATCCAACACTTAGTCTTTTAAATTTTATACCTTTGAAGGTATATAGTGACATCCCATTTAGTTCTAGTTTGAATTCTCCTAATTGCTAATGATGTTCAACTTCTTTTCATGGACTTATTATTGCAATCCTTGGTGAAATGTCAGTTGAAGGTTTTTTACCCATTTTTTAACTGGATGTTTTTCTTACTGTTAAGTTTTGAGATTTTAATCATATATTGAATAAAATGTTTACTTGCCAAATATTTCATTTGCAGATGTTTTCTCCCATCATATAACTTGTTTTTTCTTCTCTCAGCAGTGTCTTTCAAAAAGCCAAAAATTCTGATTTTAATAAAGTTCAACTTATCATTTTTACTTTCTTTTATGGAACATGCTTTTGGTGTCATGTCTAAGAACTCCAGGTCCCCAAAATTTTTCTGTCTGTTTTATTCTAAAAGCTCTGTAGCTTTATGTTTTACACTTAGAGCTATAATCCATTTTGATTTAGTTTTTATATAGGGTATAAATTACATATCTAAGATTATTATTTGCATATGGATAAAATATAAAGTATAGATCTATTCATGTTATCTATTTAATCTTGTGCTACTTTTGGTAGCTTTTGGTTTTGCAAGGAATTGATCCATTTGGTCTAAGATAGAATTTATGTACATAGAGTTGTTTGAAGCATCCTTTTGTCACCCTTGTAATGTGAGGTCTATGTTGATATATTTTTCTTTCATTCCTGATATCAGTAATTTGTGTTTCTCACATTTTCATTTCTTATTTTTATTAATAGTCTGTCAGTTCTTTGGATCTTTTCAAAGAACCAGCTTTTGACTTTATTAATTTTTACTTATTTTCTTTTTGTTTTCTATTTCACTGATTTTTGTTTATATATTTTCTATGTTCTTAATTTTGCTTGTTTTAGGTATTTTTGCTCCCTTCTTTCTACTTTCCTAATGTGTAAGCTTAAATAGTTGACTTAGACTTTTTCAAAATATCAAAATTTGCTACTATAGATTTTCTCTAGGCATTGTTTTAACTATATTGCATAAATATTGACATCTTGTATTTTGACATTTGTTCACTTCAAAATATTTTCTAATTTCCCTTTAAACTTTTATTATCAAGAGTAGTAAAGTCTCACCTTGGCTGGTGTACCTCAGTGAATTGAGTGCCAGCCTGTGAATCAAAGGGTGGCTGGTTCAATTCCTAGTCAGGGCACGTGCCTGGGTTGCAGGCCAAGTTCCCAGTAAGGGACACATGAGAAGCAACCACACATTGATGTTTCTCTCCCTCTCTTTTTCCTTCCCTTCTCCTTTCTCTAAAAATAAATAAATAAAATCTTTTAAAAAGAGTAGTAAAGTTTACAACAGTAATTATGAATTTGCCTATTTTTCAATTTTGTCATTTTTTGCTGAATTTATTTTGAAGACTGTTGAGAAGTACTTAGACATTTATGATTCTTATGTCTACTTGGAACTGAGCTTTTTCATCATTACATGATAGTGGTCTGTCTCCTTGGCAATTTCTTTGCTGTAAAGAATACTCTAATATAAGACTGCCAATCAATGTTACTTAACTAGTGTTTGATACAGTGCAGAGTTTAAATTTATCTCTTTAGTTTAAACTACCTATATCACTACATTTGAAATGTTTCTTGTAGAGAGCTTTTTTAAAAACCCAATGTTTCAATCTTTGTCTTTTAATTGATGCATTTAGGCCATTTTCATTTAATATGATTATTAATATGTTTAGATTTAGTTTTAACATTTTATTTGTTTTTCATTTACTTCTCTGTTTTTATTTATGTTTTATATTTCCTTTTTGTTTTTTAAAAAGATGTTTACTTATTTATTTTAGACAGAGGGGAAAGGAGAGATAAAAAGAGAGAGAGAAACATTAATGGGTGGTTGCTTCTCATGTAACCCCTACTGGGGACCTGGCCTGCAACCCAGGCATGTTCCCTAGACTGGGAATCGAACCATCGACACTTCAGTTCACAGGCACTCAATCCACTGAGGCACACTAGCCAGCACTATATTTCCTTGTCTTTGTGTAATTTGTGTATGTCAAATGTAGAGCATTTTCAGCCATTATTTATTCAAATGTTTTTTTATAACTTCTTTCTTTCTCTTCCTAAATAACACAAATATTTTTTTAAATTTCAATTATTTTATTGTTTTCAATTACAATTGTCTGTATTTTCTCCTCACCCTTCCCCCCACCCCAGCCAAACACCCATCCCCCCCTTGCTTCCATGCTTCCCCTGGGTTTTGTCCATGTGTCCTTTATAGTAGTTCCTGAAAACCCTTCTCCCCACTGACCCCTCTACCCTCCCCTCTGGCTATTGTTAGATTGTTCTTAATTTCCATGTCTCTGCTTATATTTTGTTTGCTTTTTTCTTTTGTTGATTATGTTCCAGTTAAGGGTGAGATCATATGGTAT
>CM052549.1:49706604-49729686 GCA_028533065.1 Trachops cirrhosus | reverse complement strand
CATCTTCTCCCCTCCAGTGCCATTTCTTTAGATTGCCTCTCCCTTGTAGTTTCTTACTAAATGATTTTCACTCACTTTATTCTCTCTCATTTAGATAGATGGATAGATAGATAGATATAGATAGATAGATAATAGAGATACAGATATACAGAGTCTGGCACAAATAATACCTCTTTTTATTATGAAATATTTTATTACAAAATCATAAGCATGTAATTCTATAACATAAAAATGTCATACTCAAGCACACCACATGACATTTTAGATGAAATAATCAAATTAAAACTATAAATTATTACACCTATATTATTACCCTACCAACCACAATGAAGCAGGGGTTACTTCTATGTGTGTGTGTGTGTGTGTGTTACATATATATTTAACAATTAGAAGAAAGTGGTAAACTATTGGGCATATCACTGGGAAATTTTGCTTCTGGTTCTTATTCTACAACTAAGGAGCTGTGTTATTCTGAGGAACCACTTCCCATTTCCAGGCCCAGGTTTCCATTTTAACAAATAATATGAATATATAGAGGAGTTCATAAGACAACTGAGAGATGGTTCTTAAGGGTTTTTTTTTTTAATTCAAGGATCATTTATTTATTCATTCAATAAAATTTTTTGGTACTTTTGAATTTTATTGGTGTTCAACTACAGTTTTCTGCCTTTTATCTCCACCTCTCCCCACAAACCTAGTTATCCCCACCTCCCTCCCCTGATTCCACCACACCTTGTTATTGTCCATGTGTCCTTTATAGTTGTTCCTAAAAACCCCTCACGCTTTTTTCCCCATAATACCCTCCCACCCCCCCTCTGGTTACTGTCCAGTCTTAATTTAAATGTCTCTGGTTATATTTTGCTTGCTGATTCATTTTGTTGATTAGGTTCCAGTTAAAGGAGAGAAAATATGGTATTTCTCTTTCCCCGCCTGGCTTATTTCACTTAGCATAATGCTCTCCAATTCCATCCATGCTGTCACAAGGGATAGGAACTCCTTTCTTTCTGTTGTGTAGTAATCCACTGTGTAAATGTACTATACTTTTTTGATCCATTCATTTACTGGTGGGCACTTAGGTTGCTTACAGCACCTGGCTATTGTAATTAGTGCTATTATGCACATAGAGGTGCATAGGATCTTTTGGATTGGTGTTTCAGGGTTCTTAGGATATAATCTTAGCAGTGCAATTGTTGGGTCAAAAGGCAGTTCTATTTTTAGTTTTCTGAGGAAATTTCATACTGTTTTCCACAGTGGCTGCACCAGTCTGCATTCCCACAAACAGTGCACTAGGGTTCCCTTTTCTCCACAACCTTTCCAACACTTGTTTGTTGTTTTATTTATGATGGCCATTCTCACCAGTGTGAAGTAGTATCTCATTGTGGTTTTAATTTGCATCTCTCTGATAGCTAGCAATGCTGAGCATCTTTTCATATGTCTCTGGACACTCTGTAGGTCCTCCTTGGAGAAGTGTCTGTTCAGGTCCTTTGACCATTTTTTAATTAGGTTGTTTGTCTTCTTAGAGTGGAGTCTGGTGAGTTCTTTATATATTTTGGTGATCAAACCATTGTCTGTGGTATCATTGGCAAATACATTTTCCCATATGTTTGGTTCTGTTTTCATTTTAATACTGTTTTCTTTAGCCATGCAGAAGCTTTTTATTTTGATGAAGCCCCATTTGTTTATTCTTTCCTTTATGCCCCTTGCTTTAGGGGACATATCAGGGAAAATATTGCTGTGTGGAATAAATGAGATTCCTGCCTATGTTCTTCTGAAGGAGTTTTATGGTGTCACAACTTATATTTAAGTCTTTTATCCACCTTGAATTTATTTTTGTGTATGGTGTAATTTTGTGATCGAGTTTCATTTTTTTGCATTTAGCTGTCCAGGTCTGGCAACACCATTTGTTGAAGAGGCTATTTTTACTCCATTTTATGCTGCTGTCCCCTTTGTTAAATATTAATTGACCTTGGATTTATTTCTGGGCTCCCTGTTCTGTTCCATTGGTTGGTGTGTCTGTTCTTATGCCAGTACCAGGCTGTTTTGATTACAGTGGCCTTGTAATACAGTTTGATATGAGATATTGTGATCCTTCCTACTTTGATCTACTTTCTCAAAATTGCTGCAGCTATTTGGGGTCATTTATGGTTCCATATAAATTTTTGAAGTGTTTGTTCTATTTCTTTGATATATGTCATTGGTACTTTAATAGATATTGCATTGAATCTATAAATTGCTTTGGGTAGTATGGGCATTTTGATGATGTTAATTACTCCAATCCATGAACATGGTATATGCTTCCATTTGTTTGTGTCTTACTTAATTTCTTTCTTCAGTGTTGTATAGTTTTCTGAATATAGGTCTTTCACCCGCTTGGTTTCAATTTAGCAGGATTCAGTAGCTAAGTTTATCCTTAGGTATTTATTTTTCTTGTTCTTATATCAAAAGGGATTTTTTTCCAGATTCTCGTTTTGATATTTCATTTTTGGCATACAAAAATGCCTTTGATTTCTGAATACTGACTTTGTGGCCAAATTCACTTATTAGGATAAGCAGTTTTTTGGTGAAGTTGATAGGATTTTCTATATACACGACACGATCATGTCACTTGCAAACAATGACAGTTTTGTTTCCTCCTTTCCAATTTGGATGCCTTTTATTTCCATTTCTTTCCTGATTGCTGTGGCTAGGACTTCCAGTACTATGTTGAATAGGAGTGGTGAAAGTAGGCTTCCTTTTCTTACTGCTGATCTTAGTGAGAAAGCTTTAAGTTTTTGCCCATTGAGTATGATGTTGGCTGTAGGTCTCTCATATATGGCCTTTATTAGATTGAAGAATGATCTTTCTATTCTCACTTTGTTAAGTGTTTTAACCATAAATGGGTGCTGTACTTTATCAAATGCTTTTTCCGCATCTATTGATATGATCATGTGATTTTTGTCTGCTTTTGTTTATGTGATGTATTACATTTATTAATTTGCAAATATTGTACCATCCTTGCATCCCTGGGATGAATCCCACTTGGTCATGGTGTGTTATCTTTTTAATGTATTGCTAGATGTAGTTTGTCAATATTTTTTAAAGATTTTATTGATTTTTAGAGAGAGGGGAAGGGAGGGAGAAAGAGATACAGAAACATCATTGTGTGGTTGCCTCTCACGTGGCCCCCACTAGGGACCGGGCCCGCAACCCAGGCATGTGCCCTGACTGGGAATTGAACTGGTGACCCTTTGGTTTGCAGCCCACACTCAATCCACTGAGCTACACCAACCAGGGCTGGTTTGCCAATATTTTGTTGAGGATTTTAGCATCTATGTTCATCAGCTATATTGGCCTGAAGTTTTCTTTCTTTGTTGTGTCCTTATCTGGTTTTGAAATAAGGATGATGTTGGCTTCACAAAAAGAGTTTGGGTGTCTTCCCTCTTCTTGGATTTTTTGGAATAGTCTGTGAAGGATAGGCTTAGCTCATCTTTAAATGCTTTGTAATATTCTCCTGTGAAACTATCTGATCAAGTTCTTTTGTGTGCTGGAAGTTTTTTGATTGCTGCTTCAATTTTTTCACCTGCTATTGGTCTGTTCAGGCTTTCTGCTTCTTTTTCATTGAGTTTTGGAAAACTATATTTTTCTTGATATTTGTCCATTTCACCTAAGTTTTCAAATTTCTTGACATATAGTTCTTCATAGTAATGTCTTCAATCCTTTGTATTTCAGTGGTATCTCCCCTTTCATTTCTGATTATTTTTATTTGGGTCCTCACTTTTTTACTTGATGAGTCTACCTAAAGACTCATCGATTTTGTTTATTGATCCTTAGATTTGTTTCTTTAGTCTCTATGTCATTTAATTCTGCTCTGATCTTGGTTATTTCCTTTTCCCTCTTGCTCTGGGTTGTCTTTGTTGTTTTCTGCCAGTTCTTGTAGGTGTAGGGTTATGTTGTTTATTTGAAATGTTTCTATCTTTTTTAGGTAGGTCTGTATCACTATGAACTTCCCTCTCAGGACTGCCTTCACTGTGTCCCATAAGTTTTGGGTTGTTGTGAGTTCGTTTTCATTTGTTTCCAGAAACTTTTTTATTTTTTCCCTAATCTCATTCTTGACCATTCATTGTTTAATAGCATGCTATTCAATCTCCATGAGTTTGAGTGTTTTTGAATATTTTCCTTCAGATTGGTTTTTAGTTTCAGTCCCTTGAGGTCAGAGAAAATGCTTGATATGATTTCAATTTTCTTGAGGTTATTGAGGTTTGTTTTGTGTCCTATCATGTGGTCTATCTTTGAAAATGTTCTAGGTGCATTGGAAAAGAATGTGTATTTTGCTTTTTTGATATCAAAGGTTCTATATATATATCAGTTAAGTCTGTGTGCTCTAGGACATTGTTCAATGCCCCAATATTTTGTTGATACTTTTGTTTGGAAGATCTATCCATTTTTGACAGTGGGGTGTTAACATCCCCTACTATAATTGTGTTGCAGTCGATATCTTTCCTGAAGTTTTCCAAGATTTTATTTATATATTTGGGTGATCCTATATTGGGTGCATATATATTTACAATGTTCATGTCTTCCTGATGGATTCTTCCCTTGAGTATTATGAAGTGACCATTTGGGTCTCTTATGGCCCTTGTTTTGAAGTCTATTTTTTCTGACATGAGTATTACTCCCCCAGCTTTTTGTCCCTGTCCATTTGCTTGGAAAATTTGTTTCTAGCCTTTCACTTTCAGCCTGTGTAGGTCTTTGCTCCTGAGGTGGTTCTCTTGTAGGCAGCATATGTGTGGGTCATGCTTTCTTATCCATTCAGCTATTCTATGTCTTTTGATTAAAACATTTAGTCCATATACATTTAAGGTTATTATTGATAGGTACTTATTCATTGCCATTTTACTTCCTTTGTACCTGTGTTCCTCCCTCTCTCACTCTTTTTTTCCCTTTTCTTAAAGAACACCCTTTAGCATCTCTTGCAGAGCTGGTTTGGGGAAGATGTGTTCTTTGAGGCTTCTTTTTTCCATCAAACTCCTTATTTTGCCTTCCATTTTCATTGAGAGCCTTCCTGGTTAGAGTATTCTTGGTTGTAGGCCTTTGTTTTTTATTACTTGGAATATTCCTTGCCATTCTCTTCTGGCTTGGAGCATTTCCATTGAGAGGTAAGGTGCTATTTACAGTAGTATTGAAACAACAATAATATGCCAAGAAATATCTGATTTGGATAACCAGAATAGAAAGTACCAAATCCAGAGTAGTGTGTTATTATTACATGAGTGA
The DNA here is from genome assembly GCA_028533065.1 of Trachops cirrhosus. Lineage (NCBI taxonomy): Eukaryota > Metazoa > Chordata > Mammalia > Chiroptera > Phyllostomidae > Trachops > Trachops cirrhosus. Next base: position 49,724,433 of record CM052549.1, on the reverse strand, counting down.
AGTGAAGGAAGGAAAATTAAAATACAATAGAGAATAAGAAAAACCAGTCAAACAATGGAATTAAACAGAAAATTAAAACAAAAAAACTAAACATAAGGTACAGAAATAAAAAAATATGAATAGAAGTGGTAAAATAATGAAAAAGTTAAAATAATACACATAAAGAATAAAATATCAGCTCTATAAGATAGCAAAGTTACATTTATCTCAGTTTCTCAATTTTGGGGTTTAGCCTTGTGCTCGCCCTTTCGATCTGTCTCTGGACTTTTCATAGCCTTATTATCTCACTTGGGGGAAGAAAAGAAAGGAAAAAAGATAGAGAGGAAAGAAAAAACTAATAAACCTCCTGCTGACATTAAACCCATTAAGGGAGTACTGCTGGTTTTCCTGGATGCCACAGGAAGAGGGGGATTGGGCTTTGCTTTTTCTCCCTTCCTGTGGTTTTGCAAGGTTAGGGACCAGGTGTGGGCTGCAATTTTCACAGTTGCCCAGTATCTGGCCCAGATCCTCTGTGAGCTGCCAGGCTCAAATCAGCCACTCAGAATCTGGGCGTGCAGGGTGAGTCAAGCTCAGGTGCACAGCTCAAATCACCCTTGGGACAAGGCAGCCACTGCTTGGGAGTCCCTTATAAAGCAGCTTCCTGCTGTTTTTGACAAGCACGTGGATTTTCACACAGCCCAACTTTCTAACCAGTCTGGAGACTATCTGGGCCAAGGTCCAACATAGCTCAATTTTTCTCCTTTCTCTGGGTATCACCCTGCACCCCAATTTCTCTGGTAATATCCTAGCTAGCATCCATAGTCCCAATGGATATATACTGCTTCTGTGTGTCTCCCACTTCATCTCTATTCCCCCTAGTCACCTCCAGCATCCAGGTCCTTCCTGGTGCCAGGCTGTCCTCCCTGTTCTGTGAGGGGAGGAAGCTGCTGATCTAACCCTCTTCCCTATCCTGAGGCAGGTGGGTGGCCACAGCAGCCTAAGTCCCTGCTCAGATCCCAGGGACCTATTGTCCCCATGCAATCTCCTCACCATCTGTTTTCCAATGTCCTCTGCAATTTTTGTCCTCCAAGCTTCATATAAGCTGGGATTCCATTGGCTGTTCACTCTGTTCCTCAGAACATCGGCTAGGTGTTCTAGCTGGGCACAGGGAGAACTGGGCTCCTCTCTCACCTACCTTGCCACCATCTTTCAGTAATCTGGTTCTTAAGTTTTTGAATTGCAAACTTGCAAACTTCTTTCAGGATCAGTCTTTGGGGTAGATGTTCTCAAAACTTTCAGTTCTAACAACTATTATTATGTTATTGCTAGACACTGGGTGAATTACTTCTGACAGTTTTTCTTATATACTTTTCACAATCAATAATAATATCATTATTATTTTATTACCTCTAATTTTGGAGAAAAGAAAACTGAGGTTCAGGGGCAGCCAGCTAGCTCAGGGTAGAGCTGGAATCAGAAGCTTGAACACACAATGATCTTCTGTGTGCAAGGCAATGTGCTAGCCTATTGGTGGAGAGGAGAATAAGCTCAAACCCCCCAAAATTGTACCAAACTACATATTAAGTTACAAAGAAAAGTACACAGTGTAAATACTCCTTTATCTATTTTAGTAATTTCAATAAAAATTAGACTGGTAGATAACATTAAGACTTGGTTTTGGTTTTAGTTTTTTTTATATATCTCCAGTTATTGCCAACATCTGACAGCCAGGTTACTCAAGGCTTGCTGGATAATTCACATAGCATTTTCAGGGATGTTTTTTCTAAAATGATAACACAGTTGATGAATTTTTATGACTACACAAGTAACAAACAGTGAATGGAACAAATCCAATAAAATAGTCATCTTTTCTCATATTTTTTCTGCAGTGATTTACCTGGATTGCATTTATGGAATCACATATTTGAGAGCAATTTAAAATCAAAATAGCAATACATTTCCTGGCTAATCCCATCAAATGAGATGAACAGGGCCACCGAAAGTGGGTTTTTACCCTTTTAGTAAACCAAAATATTTGTTTGACTTTTCAGTCTATTTTATGTTTCTCTTTGGAAAGATACTAAACTAGCCCTGGCTGGTGTGGCTCAGTGGATTGGGTAATCAAAGGGTAACGAGTTCAATTCCCAGTCAGGGCTGGATTGCAGGCTAGGTCCCCAGAAGGGGGTGCATGAGAAGCAACCACATATTGATATTTATCTCCCTGTCTTTCTCCTTCCCTTTCCATCTCTAAAAATAAATATATAAAATCTAAAAAAAAAGTTACTAAAATTTGTGATAACTAAAGCATCTCCAGATGTCTAAAGTCTTTTCTGTTTGCATGTGTTTCTACCAGGGACAGAGGCAGTGGACAAAGGGAAAGATGATGATGAAAGGCTGTAGGGTGCAGAGTGAGGAGACCTAGGCCATTCCATTCTATTTTTGCTGCTGATAATTATCCTTAAGGAACTATTTTATTGTTGTTTTGTTTGTTTATTTAATTTTTAACTAGAGGTTTCAGTCTTATTTATCCTAAAGGTGATGGTGGACTAAGAATTATTAGAGCTGGGTGGATTCCTAGGAAACCTGAGATTTTAAAATAGGCCTTACTAAATTATAGGGTTGGCCTCCTCAACTGCTGTTATGACCTTTCCTATCTCCCTTGGTTCATTTGCTTCCTGACACCTTGCCCTGTAAATTCCCAACTAATTATAAGTAGAATCCTGGACTATCATCAAATTTAAAACTAAGATACACAAAGCTACCATATAATGAGAAACAGATAGCCAAATGAGTGAAATTAACAATATTGATTAAAATCTGCAAAGTGGGTTTTTAACAAATGGTTTCCTATAACCCTGACTTCTTGGTTTGGATTTGCTGGTGGGGAAATAGTTCCACCTGGCCTTAGACCAGCCATTTTCAACCTTTATATCTCATGGCACACATAAACTAATTACTAAAATTCTGTAACACACCAAAAGATATATTTTTGCCAACCTGACAAAAATAGATATACTTTTGATTCATTCACACCACACAGATGTTGTTGTGTTGGCTGTTGTCATTCTTTTATTTGACAATCTAAGGCAAGAGAGTTTGGTGCCCCTGACTAAATAGGTATTGTATGCTTTAAACATCCTTCTGGCACACCAGTTGAAAATTGCTGGTTTAGACAACTAAGAGATTAAATTGGCAGAGAGTCATTAAAGCAGAGAATACTGAAGCATTACTTTTCATGTTATTCCTTAGAACTAGAAGAGAGTTTGGGTTATTTCTTTCACAAGATTTACAGCAATGACAGGCTTGAGTCTAATCTCTGCAACCACAGCACATGTCATAATTATGGAGTGAGGGTGGAGAGTGAGGATGAGAAAAGAAAGAAGACTGATTAATTTTCCCTAATTCCAGTAGGACAGACCCAGACAATAGAGAGAAGGGTCTTGACAGTAAGACAAGCTGTACTCCCTTATGATGGATGAGAATGTTCTTTAGTTAATTTTTTGAGCTTCTATTAGATAAAGTTATTTTTTTCTTCAGAATAAAATCTAGTTTTTTTTACTTTTGCACTGTGCCAGTCATTGCTATTGCTAGCCCATGGCAACAACCTAGAAAACAAAGAGGTCCACTCTGTTCCTGTACCAGTCAAAGGTATTGAACAAAATAATCAACTCTACACCTGTGTGAAGAAATCCAGTGTTATATAAGCCAAACTCAGCAACAGTTTGGGGAGTCATACTTTCTTGTAGTGTGTGCTCCCTTGATTTATTAATCATGCTCTCTCCTTCTCTCTTTCTCCTCTATCATATTTTCAGTAAACCTCTTTTTAAATCTGTTTGGCTCCTTCTCTTGATTTCTCTGAGGGATGGGGGAAAGAACTTCTTTGCCAGTGACAACAGAACCCTTCCAAAAGAAAAAAGGAAGGGAAAAAAAAGTAGAACTAGATTATAATGCATCTGATAAATCTCTTAGCTGATATGAGCCTTCAGTCAAAGCAGTTGCCTTTTCCACCACACTTCCAGATATTTTTAGTGATGTCATTGTAACATAATAGTTGCATATATTTTTATGTAGAGTCAAAGAACATTTAAAAATGAGTTTATCTTATTGCTGTGGGTACAAAAATTATTTAGAAACTATTCATGCCCTTAAAAGTTTCATAGTCCAATGGATCATCTTAAACAATGATCATGTTCTGCATGGTGTAATCATTGTTATAATTCAGTTTTGTAAAAGGTAAAATATGAATACATATCTAATCTAACCTTGTCTAAAAAAAGAAAAGGTAGAAATGTTAGCATGACTAACTGGAATATATAATAAAATAATGTATTTAACATGAGATCAATATCTATAGATCATAGAAATTAACTTCCCAAATTTACTCAAGTTCTTCATGGAGAAATGTTTATATCTACTAGCAGATCTATAAGTAAACCCAGATAAATATTTATGAATAGGAGGCTTCACATTGGAAAGATTAAATTGAAAACCACCAAATTAATCCATAAATTCAGTGGCATTCCAAGCAGAATTCTAGCAGGATATTGAGGGGATAGAGAGAAGGTTTGACAAACTTATTTTAAATTTTATGTGAAAGAGCAAAATCTATGTTACTTTCTGCCAAATAGTAAGATACCTATAATATCCAGCAATAAATAAAAACTGTGGTACTGGTCATGTAAATGAGCAGACAGGGGCAACCTGGAAACAGCATTTTAACCAAACCATTATCCACAACTCCATTATTCCAAAAGAGTGGTCAGAAACAACTTTTCAGCCAAACAGTTTCACTTCTCTGCTCCCTTCCCCATTCCATTTCCTTTTCACCCTTCCATATGTGATTAAGTGGCTGATGCCCTCAGGAGGAGTGCAGAGAAATTCTCAGAGACTTGGAAAATCCTGAAGTCTCACTCTCCCACACTTGAGGGGGCCAGTCTGCCATGGGAAAATCTCAGCCCCATGTTGGGCACCAAAAATTACAGAATGAACCCAGGGATTACGGGGTCCTTCTGGTACTGGATTCTTTGCCCACTGCCAGAGAATTGGAATTATGGCTCTCAATGCCATAGTTTGGTGAAAAGGATAGGAACTATTTATTCAAAAGTTATACAGGTTTAGTGTAATGGGAGAATGTCACTGTTAAATACTCAAAGTCTTTTAAAACACCCACAAACACACACAGTCCTTCCTTCTCCCCTTTGCCCAGTCAGGCCAGTCAGGGATACCATATCTTAGGAAAAAGAAATAGAAGTCCATGGGTCAACTAGCTCCCGGTTCTCCCCATTAATGTGTGCTCAGCTGGCAGGTCTCCTGAGGTTCCCAGCATTGTCAATTTTGTTGCCAGGATCTCCAGTTATTAATCCAAACCCATGTGGCACCTTCTCATGGCCTGCCAACAAGAGTCCTTTCATCCACTTCCTTCCCACGATGTCTCTCCTGCATTCTTCCAAACTGCTAAAAGAGAGCGCTGCATGGCTGCTACATCTTGCTTTCCTGCTTCCTAAGCCATGTGGTTAAAGGAGTCCTACAACCACATGGTTAGACACTACATGGCTGCCATGCCTGGGTTTAAATCCCAGCACAATTCTTCCTCTTCGATCCCATTTCCAACTCTTCCCACCATCGGCTTCACCTGACAGCACTCCTGTATTTTTCCAGCCTTTCTTTGCTACCATAGTTAGTCTGGGCAGGCATGGCCCTGTGGCATGGAGCAAACCATCTTCAAGTTCTCACACAGGTGCTGCAACTAGGTGGAGCTTCCTCCCAGTTACATCATGGGTCAAAGTCATTCCCATATCCTTGGCTTAAAGCATGGCCACAGCTCCTTAATATATTTATGAAGCTAGCCAGCTGTTATAGATATGTAAAATAACCATTTTTACATCTCAGATATGAAGCTGGCCAACTGTTGATATGCAATAACTCTCAATGGCCCTGCTTCTTGTGTCCCACCCCCAGTCCAGACTTGTGGGGGAGGGGATATCCTATATTTTTATATTTTCTGGACACTCTGAGTTCTGGATTGTGTTACAAATCCTTCATTTGGGAGGGTCCCGGGCTGTACCCTGTTACTGTCATAGTGCATACATACAGACCACTGGATCTATAACTAGGTTTCCCAATAGGTTGAACTTGGTAGAGTGCCATCAGTAAGCAGCTATATCTCTTTCTTACCTCTGCCTTCAGACACCTCTATTGTTATTTCCCATTTTGATGTCTTGTAATATGGCAAGTACAGCAAATAAATGTCACTTTCTGGTCAGTCATCATTCAGAAATTAAGAAGTTATATCTCTTATAGTGTATCTTAATTAAAATGTCTATTTCATATTTAATTATCTAGTTCAGGTTTTAAAAACTCTGGCTGGAGAACTCACATGATTCAGACAGAAGTTTACAGAGGTTTATAGACTGTGTGTCAGAGTGGGAGGTTCTTCTTCACAGCCTGGACATCTAGCCCCAGGGAACAGGCAAGTGAATGTGACATAGGCAAGTGAAGCGACAGGAAAAAACAGAATATGCACATGGCACCATGGAACATACTTGAAAACAATAATCAGGGCAATGGTACAAAATAGATTTCATTTAAGATTTCTACACAATACCACTTATCCATATTAATAATGCATTCACAAGAGAGAATACTACATATTTTTCATAAATATACACACATGTTTAGGGCCATAATCGACCTGAGAGGGTACCTGAGTAGGGGCTGAGTAGAAAATGGGCTTGGCTAAATAACAAATAAAGTAATAAAATAAGCCAAAGAGGGCTTTACACAGACTGGTGATGGTGGTGAGCCATGAAGGGCTCTTCCTCACGAAGGTAAGGAATATGATAAATTGGACTCTGTGAAAACAGAGGCAGTGCCTGACCTGAGACATGGAAACAAAAGGGAAGAGTTAATACATGAAGAGGGGAGGGTCACTGGGATCAAGGAAATGGTGTACACATCACAGAAGGTGTCACAAAATGCCAGATGCAATGTAGTGATGTGTAGAATGAGATGCCCAGGGAATGGGGGGGAGCAGGTTCAGGAGAGTGCAGTGTAAATGAGACCACTTTCTCTGTTGTGGTCATGGCACAGAAAAAACTGGCTGGTCTCATGTTGGGAGGGACACCTGTGTGCTAAGTTTTCTATTGCAGGGAGCAGCAACCATGCCCAGACATGTGACTGCAGCATGGCTGAAATGGGCTCTGGACAGTTCTCAGTGCATGTCCCCTTCTGGCTACTCTTAATGAGATCTATGGGTCTCAAACCTGTGAAGCCCAAAAACATCTGGGAAACTTTCTGAAAAATCCCAAAGCTTGGGACATAACCCCAGGGATTCTAATTATGCCCTTGTGAGTATCACCTGACACAGGTACCTCCTGCAGCTGCACCAGGGCTCCAGCAGCACTTTGGTCACTTATGACAAAAATATGCATCTATTACATACATATTCACCATTTCAGAATGCAAATGGTGCCCTGGCTGGTATAGCTCAGTGGATAGAACACAGGCTGTGAAACAAAGTGTCGCTGGTTAGATTGCCAGTCAGGGCACATGGCTGGCTTGCGGGCCAGGTCACCAGTAAGGGGTGCATGAGAGGCAACTACACATTGATGTTTCTCTCTCTTTCTCCTTCCCTTCCCCTCTCCCTAAAAATAAATAAATAAAATCTTAAAAAGAAGAATGCAAATGGTATTTATAAATATCTAGTTTTTATGTTAATTACAAACTATCTTTATATATTCTCAGGGACTTAAAATGAATATTCACAGTGGGACTGCCATGGACTAGAGAAGCATCCAAGATGGCCTGAGCTGATAGGCTTGTGGATAGCTGTAGTGTTCATAAGTAAATAGAAATTGAGTTCCAAACTTATTTGACTTTCAGCCACCCCCACCTCTTATTTTCCAGAATAATCATGGGGTTATTGTACTGTAGAATACCCATGGGGGAATATTGGGTCTTCTGAGGCTTACCAAGAACTGCTTGAAAAGCCACCTTCTTTTCTCACTTTAATTTCTTGACCAATATTCTATCATCCAGACCATCTGCAGGCCTCTGAAGATGCCTGTTTTCTCTGTTCTTCTGCTAATGCTGCCCATTCTTTACCTTCTAGTTCACCTGACCACAACTCTACTCTCTCCCCTCAGTCTTGTAGCCCCACCCTGTCTGTGACAAATTGACATGTGGTGCTTCTCTGAACATCCTGTATCTTCTCCTTTTGTACTTACAAGACTGTTGTTCCCAGAATTACATTATGGGCTGACACAATTATAAAATAAGATACCATTGATTTCAAAACTACTTTCAAAGAATTATGGGAAAGCCTACATAAGCAAATTTATTAAAAACATAAAGAGATAAGAATAGGACTAATCTGAATGATTTAATAACTGATGAAATTTGATTGCACTGTTATAGGAACTGCCACTGTAGGTCTATAGAAAGCAGCTGAGAATATTAAGAGAAACACTGGCCCAGGAACCAGTGATCTGGGTTGTAATTCACTTTATCTAACCAGCTGAGCAACCTTGGATAAGTCATTGACTTCTGTGAGTCATAAATAATCTCTAATGAGTTTCCCTCTTCTCCAAGTCAATGACTCCTCAGCATCCTAAGTCTACAGCTCCTTTGTAGTTTCATGGATCAGTCTAAAAAATTGAGGAAAATGATAAAAGAATAGCAACTTTATCTTTTGTAAAGATAAAACATTTTATTAAAAATAACTTAGGAAGAAGGGAAGATGGCAGACGAGTGAATGGGAGTCACACCAACCCCCTCCAAGGGCCAATGTGGAATTACAACTCAATTGTAGAGAAACCACCTGGAACAAACTACTGAGCAATAGCCAGAGAGAAGTGTATAACTTCAAACAGACAGAAGAACCAGCTCTGGCACAACCTGTCTGGTGAGGATTGTGTTAGAGACTCAAGAAGGCTGGCTGAGGGCCCACAGATGACAGCACCTGTGGGGTAATTAAGCAGCTGGTTGGATTCCTTGGAGAAGATTGAGGTCTAAATACTAAGTTAGGATTCCCACCTTAGAGCCCCAGAGCCCAAAAAGTACACAGATAACAACCAGCGGTGAAAAGCAACAGGGTGTCTCTCTGCCAGAGACAGATGGCTGGATATTCAAGGGCTTTTTAAAGGGTCAACACACATTCATACTCTGGTTTCTCTTCAGATCATATAAACCTTTCACCTTTTATTAAAGGGCCAACATGCAAATTTTCATTTGCAGCCAGTTACCATGGGTTCTGGCAAAGGAAGGGGCAGATTGGGCTAAAGATGTCTGAGGAGAAGGGGGATGGAAGCTTTGGGGAGAGAACTGAGAGAGTAGCCCCCCTGGATCCCAGTGCTGAGTCATCCCCCCAGATGGCAGCAGCCTTTGTGCTCAGGCAGACAACTCCCCTCCAAACAGCAGTAGCCTGAAGGGAAACAATAACCCTGACCCCAGAAGGGTTTCTGCCCTGGTGCTTTGGCACTTAAGCCTGACTGCTGAGTCCTAGTGACCAGATGAACAACTGAAGGAGAGAGCCAGAAACAGTAGATCACTGGCAAAGGGGGGGCAGAGTGGACTAGAGAGATTTGAGGAGAGACTGGAGACAGAGGCTTTGGGGAGAGAACTGAGAGAGTAGTCACTGGGATCTGGTGGTAAGCCAACCCCTATACATAGCAACCATCCTGCTCAGCCAGACCACTCCCTTCCAAGGAGCAGCAGCCTGAAGAGAAACAATAGGCCCCACCCCAGGAAGGACTCAGTTTCACCCTATGGTGCTTACACCGAGGGTGAGTGCAGACTGACCAGATTAACAATTGAAGGAGGCACCCAGTGACAGCAAATTACTGGAAGTATCAAACAGGCTGCCTAAGGTCAGATGAGGTCAACATCTGACATCACCAGAGGCAGATACAGAAAGAAAAAAAACAGTGGTAAATATAAGAGGCTACCCAGATGAAAGCCACTGTGGTCTTCTTCATGATTTGTGATATTTTCTTCCCCGCATAGCTTTATAGCATTCACTTCTTGTTCACTGAGGTTTTATATGTGAAGTCATTAGAGTTTATACAATAGTATACTTCAATTCACATATTTTGCCTCTCCTTTTTCTTACCCCATTTTACCCTCCTCTTTCCTCACAATATTTTCATTTCAAATTTGGTTTTCTCTCTAGTTACAACTTGTATTCATTCCACAACCTTACTATTTCTCTGCTATCCATAAATTCAAAACAAATTTTCTTGTCAAGGGTCATTTCACATCCTTTTGCCTACCTCTTAAAACACCCGTGTTCTCTCTACACCTTTAACAAACTTTGATAGTTGGTTGTGTGTAGGGTAGTGATTGTAGTATTGTATTTCAAGGTTATCTCTAGAGCTTCACTAATTCTGTATTTCAAATAACAAATTTTACTGGACCTCTCTCCTATTCTTTTTTTTTTTTGCCTCAAGTTTTCATTATGCCATCTTAGCCTATTTTTTCTTCTTTTTTGGTCTTTCTTCTATTTCTCTTTCTTCCTGCCTTTTTATTTTTCTTTATTCTCCTTTTTTATCTTTTCCTTTACATCCCAAATTTTAATTTTTCTCTCTTTAGTCTATTTGTTGTTCCTCACTTTTAGTATTCCCTCTCCTTCTATCATTATAAAATCACTTCTCACTCCTCTAAATGTCTCATAGACTTTTCTTTGTTTCTTTTTCCCCTCTTATTCCCATACCACCTATATTAATTTTAGCTCATTTGTTGTTGGTAGTACTCCAGTGGACCTTTCTCTCCATTTTGGCTCCTACATTTTTATTAATTTTTTACTATTTTCCCTCCTTTTTTCTTTCTCCCTCCCATTTTATTTTATAATATCTTAATTTCTGTTTAAACCTAATATTATACACTCCTCTTTACATATTCCATACTCTTCATTCCCTTTCCTTATTCATGAGGTAAATTTTACCTTCTCTTTCCATTACTCCAGCTTCCAAGTCTTATTAGTGTTCCTCCCTCTACCCTCTCAAAATCGTTTCTCTTTCAGTAGGTTATCTCATATTCAATCACTTTTCTTATAATAGTCTTAATCTCCTTACACCTTTATTAATACTGGTTCATTTGCTATTGATAGTGGGGTTGTGGGGGGTTATTTTTGCAGGTGTGAGTTGTTTCTTGAGCTCTATGGTTTTGTTCAGGCAGCACCTGCACAACAGCACAAAATTTGTAGATGAAGTGACCATCAGTCAATCGAGGCAGGGGAGGACCCACAAAAGAACAACTCAACAACAATCAAAACCCAACTACATCCAGAAAACCAGCATAAAATGCATAAAGGACATCTCATGAACATCAAGTTCAGGTGATCAAGGAGACTGCACCACTGAATCTCACAGGCCTCCCACCATAGAAGTTCACACCAAAAACTCAGAAAGTCAAAACAGATCAATTTAAGAAACAGAAGCAAACAAGATGTGTCCCACAAACAATGGGATGACAAAGAAACAACCCCTGATCTAAAGGAAAGGACTAATCTCAGAAATAATACTAAATGCAATAGATGCAAGTCAAGTATCAGATATTGAGTTCAAAACAATGGTTATAAGGAAGCTCAATGAACTCAGTGTGAACTATCGAAAACTACTGGAAAATTATGAGGAACTTACTGCAAACTACATCAGCATGAAAAAGGACATAGAAACAATCAACAAGGGCTGAGAAGAAATGAAGACTACAATTTCTCAATTAAAGAACATAGAAGGAACCAAAGCAGTTTCGATGAAGCAGAAGATTGAATCAGTGAGCTGGAAGACAAAGTAGAAAAAAACCTCCCCCAAAAAGCAAGAAAAAGCAAAAAGACTGAAAAAGAATGAAGAGGGGTTAAGAGAAATGCAGGACAACAAGAAACAGAATCATATCTGCATAATAGGGATACCAGAAGGAGAAGAAGAGGAACAAGGGAAAGAAAACCTGTTTGAAAAAATAATGATGGTAAACTTCCCTAATATGATAAGAGAAAAAGTCACACAAATCCAGGAAACACAGAGAGTACCACTCAAAGGGAACCAAGAAAAGTCCATTTCAAGACACATCATAAGTAAAATGGCAAAATTTCAAGACAAAGAGAGAATCTTAAAGGCAGCAAGGGAGAAACAAGAAGTAACATACAAGGGAACCCTGATAAGGCTATCAGCTGACTTCTCAATAAAAACATTAAAAACCACAAAGGAATGGCAAGGAATATTTCAAGTAATGAAAAACAAAGTCCTTCAACCCAGGCTACACTAATCAGCAAGGCTCTCAATTAAAATGGAAGGCCAAATTAGGAGCTTCCTGGACAAAACAAGAGTAAAGGAATGCACCTCCACCAAACCAGCATTGCAAGATATGCTAAAGGGACTGCTTCAAGAAGAGGAGAAAACAGTGAGGGAGAAAGAAAAGTACAAAAGGAGTAAAATGGCAATGAATAAGTACCTATCAATAATAACCTTAAATGTAAATAGATTAAATGTTCCAACAAAAAAATACATAGTGTAGCTGAATGGATAAGAAAACAAGATCCACATATATGCTGCCCACAAGAGATCCACCTGAGAACAAAGACCTACACAGAGTGAAACTGAAGGGCTGGCAAAAAACATTCCATGCAAAGAGAGAGGTAAAAAAGCTAGGATAACAGTTATATCTGACAAAATAAACTTCAAAACAAAGATCATAAAAAGAGACCCAGAAGGTCACATCATAATTCTCAAGGAAGGAATCCATCAAGACACAAACATTATAAATATATATATATCTCCAACATAGGAGCACCCACATACATAAGGAAAACTTTGGAGGACTTTAAGAAAGACGTAGACAGCAAAACACTTTCACTAGGAGATTTCAACACCCCACTGTCAAAACTGAATAGACCTTCCAATCAAAATATCAACAAGGGAATTGCAGCATTGAACAATGCCCTAGATCAAATGGACTTAACTGATATACAGAACCTTTCATCCCAAAGAAGCTAAATACACAGTCTTTTCAAATGCACATGGAACATCTTCAAAGATAGATCACATGATAGAACACAAAACAAACCTCAAAAATTCAAGAAAATTGAAATCATAGAAAACATCTTCTCAGAAAAGAAGAGCCTGAAACTGAAACCATCCTCAAGGAAAAAAACACACAAATTCAAGGAGATTGAATAGCATGCTATTAAACAATGAATGGGTTAAGAATGAGATCAAGGAAGAAATCAAAAAGTTTCTGGAAACAAATGTATATTAACTCACAACAACTCAAGATTTATAGCACACAGAGAAGGCAGTCCTGAGAGGGAAGTTCATAGCAATAAAGGCCTACCTAGAAAAGATAGAAACATTTCAAATAAACAACCTAACCTTACACCTACAAGAACTCGAGAAACAACAAAGACAGCCCAGTGCAAGAGGGAAGAAGGAAATAACCAAGATCAGAGCAGGATTAAATGACATAGAGACTAAAGAAACAATTCTAAGGATCAATAAATCCAGGAGCTGGTTCTTTTTGAAAAGACAAACTAAATTGACAAGCCTTTAAGCAGACTCATCAAGAAAAAAAGAGAGAGGACTCAAATAAACATAATCAGAAATGAAAGAGGAGATAATAAAACTGATACCACCAAAATACAAGGCATTGTAAGAAAATACTATGAAAAACTATATGCCAAGAAGTTTGAAAACTTAGGTGAAATGGACAAATTTCTGGAAAAATATAATCTTCCAAAATTGAATGAAGAAGCAGAAAGCCTGACAGACAAATAACAGGTGAAAAAACTGAAGCAGTAATCAAAAAACTTCCAGCACACAAAAGAACTTGACCAGATGGTTTCACAGGAGAATTTTACAAAGCATTTAAAGATGAGCTAACCCCTATCCTTAACAGACTATTCAAAAAAATCTATGAAGATGGAAGTCCCCCAAGCTGTTTTTATGAAACCAGCATCATCCTAATTTCAAAACCAGATAAGAACACAACAAAGAAAGAAAACTTCAGGCCAATATAGCTGATGAACTTAGATGCTAAAATCCTCAACAAAATATTGGAAAACCTCATCCAGCAATATGTTAAAAAGATCATACACCACAACCAAGTAGGATTCATTCCAGGGACCCAAGGATGGTACAATATTCTCAAATCAATAAATCTAATACATCACACAAACAAAAGTAAAGACAATAATCACTTGAAGGTAGCAATAGATGCGGAAAAAGCATTTCATAAGGTGCAGTACTCATTTATGATAAAAAACACTGGCAAAGTGGTAATAGAGGGAGCATTCTTCAACCTAATAAAGGCCATATGTGAGAGACCTACAGCCAACATCATACTAAATGGGCAAAAACCTAGAGCTTTCCCACTAAGATAAGGAACAAGGCAAGAATGCACACTCTCACCACCCCTATTCAACATAGTACTGGAAGTCCTAGCCACAGCAACCAGACAAGAAAAATAAATTAAAGGCATCCAAATGGGAAAGGAGGGATTAAAGCTCTCATTGTTTGCCCATGACATGATAGTATACATAGAAAACACTAAAGACTACACCAAAAAACCCCTTGTCCTAATAAGTGAATTTGGCAAAACAGTGGGGTACAACATCAATATTCACAAATCCAAGGTATTTTTGTACACCAACAATGAAATATCAGAAACAGAAATCATGAGAAAAATCCCATTTCCTATAGCAACAAGAAAAATAAAGTACTTAGGAATAAATCTAACCAAGGAGGTAGAAGATGTGTACTCAGAAAACTACACATCACTGAAGAAAGAAATTAAGGAAGACACAAACAAATGGAAGCATGCACCATGCTCCTGGATTGGAAGAATTAACATCATCAAAATGTCCATACCACCCAAAGCAATTTATAGATTCAAAGCAATCCCTATTAAAATGTTAATGAAATATTTAATAGATATAGAACAAACACTTCAAAAATGCATATGAAACCACAAATGATGCTGAGTAGCTTCAGCAATTTGGAGAAAGAAGGAAAAAGTACATGGGATACCCATACCTTACATCAAACTATATTACAAGGTCATGATAATCAAAACAGTCTGGTATGCCATAAGAACAGGCACATTGATCAATGAAACAGAAAGAAGAGCCCAGAAATAAACCCAAGTCTCTATTGTCAATTAATACTTGACAAAGTGGGCAGTGGCATAAAATCAAGTAAAAATAACTTCTACAACAAATAGTGTAGAGAGATCTGGGCAGCTATATGCAATGAAAATGAAACTTGACCACAAACTTACACCATACACAAAAGTAAATTCAAGATGGATAAAAGACTTAAATATAAGTCATAATACCAAAAAAGTCCTAGAAGAGATGATAGGGAAGAAAAATCCCAGATATTCCAAGCAGCAATATTTTCTCCGATATGTCCCCTAGAGCAAAGGACATAAAGGAAAGAATAAACAAATGGGACTTCATCAAAATAAAAAGCTTCTGCATGGCTAAAGAAAACATTAGCAAAATGAAAAGGGAACCAACTGTGTAGGAAAACATATTTGCCAATGATACATCGAACAAGGGTTTGATCTCTAAAGTATATAAAGAAATCACATGACTCCACTCCATAAAGACAAGCAATCCATTTAAAAATTGGGCAAAGGACCTGAACAGACACCTCTCCCAGGAGGACACAGAGAGGGCCAGAGACATATGATAGGAGGCTCAGCATCACTAGTCATTAGAGAGATGCAAATTAAAACCACAGTGGGATACCACTTCACACCAGGCAGAATGTCCATTATAAACAAATCAACAAACAACAAGTGCTGATGAGGTTGTGGAGAAAAGGGAACACTAGTGCACTACTGGTGGGAATGGAAACTGCGGCAGCCACTGTGGAAAACATTATGGAATTTCCTCAAGAAACTAAAAATGGAATTGCTTTCTTACCCAGCACTTCCACTGCTGGTATTATACCCTAAGAATCCTGAAACACTAATTCAAAATAACCTATGCATCCCAATGTTCATAGTGGCACAATTTACAATAGCTAAGTGCTAGAAGCAGCCTAGGTGCCCATCTATAAATGAGTGTATCAATAAACTGTGGTATGTTTACATGATGAAATACTACACAGGAAAAGAAAGGAGGAGTTTCTACCCTTCATGAAAACATGGGTGAAACTCAAAAGCATTATACTAAGTGAAGTAAGCCAGGTGGTGAAATACAAATACCATATGATCTCACCTATAAGTGGAACATAATTAATAAAACAAACAAACAAGCAAGCAAACTATAAGTAGAGACATTGAAATTAAGAATAAACTGACAGTAACCAGAGGGAAGGGGAGAGAGAAATAAAGTGGGAAAGAATGGAAATGATAGTGAACAAACATGTGTAAAGGATCCATGGACAAAGCCAGAGGGGGTTAGGATTAAGCATCGGAAGTGGGGGTGGGAAAATGAAGAAAACTGTATGTGAACATCAATTTTAAAAAAAGTGAAAAACTTCAGCACACACACACACACACAAAAAGTAACCTAAACATATTTTACCCATTTTCTTCTTTGTTATTATAAAAGTCCTACTCTATTTTGTAGAAATAAAACAAGAAAAAATATTTAAAAATTTATAATTTTTATATTAAATTTAACATTGTTAATCTATGATAGTATATTAATATTTTATTAAATAAAATGAATTTAACATATTCCTCAGAATTAAGTTGGAAAACTTATTTTATAATAAATGGACATGTGTTGTTATTTAAATATAGGCAAAGCTCCTAATATAACAATTCTATTTTTTTCTAAGTTCACTCTGCAGTGTAGGGGTTAATTGTCCACGCTGAGGATGAATAGGTGATTAGATAATGGTGATGGTGATAAGGGTGTGAGGCCAGTCTCAGAGCACGAAGTCAAGGGCCAGGAAGGGGTTAGAGTCCTTATTTACTGACCCTCCTGGGGGGAGGCTGAAGTCACTTTATCTTTGAGGTGCTCAAGAGGTGAGTTGGAGGAGTTTTCTAAACATCATGATGAAGCCAGGAAATACTTTCTTACTGATTAAGCTTCTCTTATGAGTTTAATACAATTATTTAAAAAATATTTAGGGGACTCTTCATAGTGATTTTCTCTGTATTCTAAAGTACAGCAGTCCATGGTGACTCAGGAAGCAATAAGGATTTGCATCAACTTAATTTTATCTTTTGAGACTTGATATCCATGACAAACATCTTGTTCTGCTTTGGTCTTGGTGGTTAGTGTTACTGTATAAATTCCATGTGGAAGTTAAAGGATCATGGATGGATGAATGAAGAATAAAGCATTCACATTAATCTCATGGAACAGAAATAGTGAAGGAGTGAATCACAAAACATTCAAAAGGTTTCCCTGGGTTTGGAGAAGAACCAAATCTGGCAGAGGTGCAGGAATCTTCAAACTCTTTGATTCCCACAAAATTTTAAATTTCTTGGACTTCCCTTGAGAATTTTGATACAGTCATTAAAGATTAGAAAGTTGATTATTTTTCATATATACAAAACTGAGTCTTGACTTGGGGAAGTGAGTGGCTAACTTGATTTTGAATTTGTTTGCTCCTGGAAGGCAATTGCTTCCTGCTTTTGACAAGAGAACATCAAAAATGTTTATAAACAAAAATTAAAAGGTTTATCACATAGCAAATACACCAGTAGTATTCTGGAAATTGGTCCTAAGAGAATCTGAAAACAGAATAACTTACCTGAAAGGCACATTGGCTTGGTAAGTAATATGCAAATTGTTTAATAAATGTTAATCTGGTCTAAAAGCAGACTTTCTTTTTTTAATTTTTTTAATTTAGTTTATTCAGTACAGTTTCTATCCTTTATTCCCATTCCAGCCCGCCC
>CM052549.1:49671510-49706104 GCA_028533065.1 Trachops cirrhosus | reverse complement strand
GAGGTGTATTCTTTTAGACTTCTTTTGTCTGGGAAGCTCCTTATTTGGCCTTCTATCTTGATTGAGAGCCTTGCTGGGTAAAGTAGCCTTGGTTGCAAACCTCTGGTTCTCATTACTTGGAATATTTTTTGCCATTCTCTTCTGGCTTGGAGCGTTTCCATTGAGAAGTCAGCTGCTAGCCTTATTGGGGCTCCCTTGTACATTACTTCCTTGCTGTTTCTCCCTTGCTGCCTTTAAGATTCTCTCTTTGTCTTGAAAGTTTGCCATTTTAATTATGATGTGTCTTGAGGTGGGCCTCTTTGCTTTCCTCATGATTGGGACTCTCTGTGTTTCCTGATTTGTGTGACTTCTTCTCTCATCAAATTAGGGAAGTTTTCCATCATTACTTTTTCAAATAGGTTTTCTATCTCTTGCTCTTCTTCTTCTCCTTCAGGTATCCCTATTATACAGATATTATTACGTTTCATATTGTCTTGCATTTCTGTTAATTCCTCTTCATTCTTTCTGAACCTCTTTTCCTGTTCTTGCTCTTTCTAGGTGCTTTTTTGTACTTTGTAGTGCAGCTCACTGATCCAATCTTCTGCTTCATCGATCCTGCTCTTCATTTCTTCTATTTTGTTCTTCAGTTCAGAAATTGCATTCTTCATTTCCTCTTGGCCCTTGTTGATAGTTTCTATTTTCTTTTTCATGTTGATATTGTTTGCAGTGAGTTCATTGTAGCGTCCTTGTAGTTTCTGGTAAGTCATTGATAGTTAGTGGAACTTCCTGATAATCACTTCTTTGAACTCATAATCTGAAAGCTGAGTTGCCTCTGTTTCATTTAACATTCTTTCTGAGGCTTCCTCCTTTTCCTTTAATTGGGGATTGTTTCTTTGTTTTCTCATTGTTCGTGAGACTCTTGTTGCTAGCCTCAGCTTCTTAAATTGATCTGTTCTGGCTCCCTGGGTTTATGGTGTGAACTTCTGTTGTAGATTACTGGTGAGATTCAGTGGTATAGTCTCCTTCTGGTATCCAGGTGTTCACAGTTTCAACCTACTCTTTTTTGTGATCTGTTGGAGGGGTAAGGCAAAATGGTTTAAGACAGCAAGAGAGTATTCTATGATATTTACAGTAGCAGCCAGTAGAGAGGTGATAGGAGATCCTTTGGCTATGTAGAGTTTTAATCGAGATCTTTCACCCTACTAGCCACTTTTTAGAAAGGATGTAAAGAAGATAAGACTCTTGTTGGGAAGGAAAGGATTGTGAGTTGGCTCTAGAAAGCAGTGAGGATGTGGGAATTCAGATTCTGAGGTAGCGTGAGAGTAAAGAGTAGTAAATAGGTGAAGTGTGTGGGAGAATAGAGTTAATCACTCCAGTAATAAAGTTCAGGAACCTGCGAAGTGGGCTAAAATCGGGAAGTATTTACAATTGTATGCAGTAACTATTATTTACAGTAATATTAAAGCAACAGTCATATGACAGAATATATGAAATCTATATAACTAGAATAGAGAGTATTGAGCCTTGTGCTCAAGAATAAAGAGTATTGTACTAATGGAACACCAATGAAGGACAGTATATTAGCAATACACTGTGAATGAGATAATGGGGGAAACCTATGAAATGATACAATATAATTAGCTAAGCAAAGAAGTCTATACAAAAAGAAGTGGAATACCAAAATAGTATAAAAATAAAAGGTGTACAAATAATGAAATAATGATAATACAATTATGCAATTACTTGCAGGTCCAAAAAAAAAAAAAAAAAAAGGAAGGAACCAAGCAGATGATGGAAGGAAGAAGAAGAGGTCAATTTGGAAAGCGAAGGAGCAGGGTCAAGAGCAGGATGACAGAAAGAAAAGCATAAAGAATTGATAGATCAAAAAATAATACGAATTAAAAGATGAAAGGTTACTTTAAAATAATTAAAATAAAACAAAAATGAACAAACACACAAGAAACAAACAAAACAAAACAAAAAACACCTATTGTTGGTTTCAGACTGGCCAAACCGGTTTTTCTAGCTGGCTTCAGCACACTGAGGGGCTACTGGAGACAGTTTTTCTCTGTTCCCATTCAGGACTCAGTCAGCCTCTGGGGTACTGTTCATAGTGTAGGTGCACATGTTCTCCCCCAAGCCCATCTGGTGCTTCCCAGAAGGGACCTGTGTGTGGAGGCTGGGTGCAACTATGTGCATTCTTGGGAGTTCACTGCTCTGTGTTCCAATATCCCACGTAGCGCCCGTGCCTTTTCCGGGTTCACGGGTGCACACTCTCTGGATCCCGAGGGGCACGCACTTCCCCCAAATTCACAGCCTAGCCCTCATAGGTCATGGGGAGTGCCATGCCTTCTCCTTTTTCAATGTTGTGGTTTCCAAGACTTTCACCAAACCATGCTCTCTCTGCATTAGGGGCGCGGGCGTAGAGGCAGGTGCCTTTGGATGCACCGGGTGGGTTGCACACTTTCACCAGGGCTTTGCGTGGGTGCTTACAGACCCTGTGTGGGTGCCTCTTCATCCTCACTCCTCTCTCACTCCTCTCTCTGTGCCCTCTTGTAAACTGGCCTCCCCCGGTGCTGCTCAGTCCTTGTTTGGCCAGGGAGGGAGCAGATGACTCAGATCTCTCCCGGAAGCCCCGCGGCTGACCCCGGCATGGTGGGCCTGGGGCTGCAACCTCCCTGGTCCCCGCGCTGATCCACGTAGTCTCTTTACTGTCGGGTTTTTCAATGTCCGCTACAATTTGCGATCTCCTATTTTCATTTATGTTGCAATAATGTTGGCTCTTTGCTCTGTTCCTACCTAGAATGGCTAGGATTTTTTTTCCTGGTTGTGGGAGAGTAGAGTCTGCTGCATCCTACCACACCGCCATCTTGGAATCTGATGAAGCAGTCACGGCCATCCCGGTTCGAAGTCATCTCCCATCCATAGGGCGCAACCTGGTTCAAGCCCCAGGTTCCAGGGGAGATGGCCAGCCTGAAGACTTGGTCCTGTGGCTACCACCACCACACTTCAGATGCCTTTCGCAAGCCTGAGTCATCACCTGTGCTTGGAAACAACTTTACCTACAAGATTACTGGCTCTTTATAAAAGGACATAAGTCAGGAACTGCCAAACAGAAAGATGTAGAGGACAAGGTATGGGGCTGGGGTGTGGAACTTCTATGGCCCCTCCAGGTGAGCCACGACAATAACATCCCAACCTGCTCACCTGCCTGGAAGCTCTCTAAATGCAGATTTTTAATGAAAGATAGAAATGTCCTCTAATAGACAGCTCTGGTCATTGTTTTCAGCTTTCAATGATATATAAAGTGTAAAGACAGACTATTTTTCTACATCAGTCTTAACAAAAATCTGTGGGCTTTTCTAAGGAAAATCTAAATTAGAGGCTTGATTTTCAAGTATTTGATGTATCTTCACACACACTAAATTATGAATTCAGGTTCTGCTATCGGCAAAGCTTTGAGGCTGCAGAGGTGAACAAGATACACTTTATTACCTCATGATGTTCGTGTTCTAGAGCAGAGAACAACAAACTTTTTCTTTAATGGACCAGATGGTAAATAGTTCATATTTTCAAAACCTAAACTTTTTGTTATAATCACTGAACTCTGCATTGTATGAATAAAACAACCATAGGATATTGTTCAAGCAAAAAGATATGGTTTGTTCCAATAAAGCTTTATTTACTAAAAAGGTGGAAGGTGGGATTTGGCCCATACATTATAGTTTGCCAACACCTGGACTAATGATAATGATAGCTTATAAGAATATGCATGCAGTTATAACATAGGGTAAGATGTTTTATAATTGAGGCATTTTATGAACCCAAAGGAAAGACTGAATTCTGTCTGGGAGGAAAATGGACAATTCATTCATAAGTAAATGATATTTAATTTGATGTTGTCTCATTTGTTTAGTTTCTTTTTTTTGTTTCCCTTGTCCTAGAAGATAAATCAACAAGCATATTGCTACATGAGGTATATGAGATTTTATTGCCTATGATTTCTTTTGGAATTTTGATGGTTTCTTGACTTACATTTAAGTCTTTATCCATTTTGAGATTATCCTTGCATACAGATAATTTGGTGGTTTAGTTTAATTTTTTGCGTGTACCAGTACAGTTTTCCCAATGCCATTTATTGAAGAGACTGTCTTTGGTCCAGTGTATGCTCTTGCTTCCTTTGTCAAGTGTCAATTGACCATAAAGTTGTGGGTTTATTTCTGGGCTCTTTGTTCTGTTCCATTGATCTACATGCCAGTTTTATGCCAATACCAGACTCTTCTGATTACAATGGCCTTATAGTATAGTTTGATATCAGGTATAGAGATACTTCCAAATTTGTTCTTCTTTCACAAAATTACTGAGGCTATTTAGGGGTGGGGGTGTTAATCTCCAAAATGCACAACTAACTAATACAACTCAACACCAGGAAGAAAAACAGTACAATTCAAAAAAATGGGCAAAGGACCTGCATAGACACTTCTCCAAAGAGGACATATGCCCCATAGACATATGAAAAAATGCTCAACATCGCTAATCATCAGAGAGGTGCAAATTAAAACCACAATGAGATATCACTTCACAAGGGTTAAAATACCCACCATCAGTAAGTCAGCAAACAAGTGTTGGTGTGGATGTGGAGAAAAAGGAATTCTAGTGCATTGCTGTTGGGAATGAAAACTGATGCAGCCAATGTGGAAATAAGTATAGAGTATCCTCAAAGAAAATAAAAATGGAACTGCCTTTTGATGCAGAAATTCCATTTCAGGAATATACCCTAAGAATCCTGAAACATCAATACAAAAAATATATATATGTATATGTATATATGTATATGTGTGTGTGTACATACACATACCCTTGTGTTCATAGCAGTGTTATTTACAATAGCCAAGATCTGGAAATAGCATAAGTGGATAAAAAAGCTGGATACATTTACATAATGGAAGACTATGCAGATGTAAAAAAGAAGGAACTGTTACTTTTTGCAACAGCATGGATGAACCTGGAGAATATTATGCTATGTGAAGTAAATCAGTCAGTGAAAGGCAAATACCACATGATCTCACTTATATGTAGAATCTAATGAACAAAATAAAGTAACAAACTAAATAGAAACAGAAACAAAGATACATGGAACAGACTGACAGCTACCAGAGGGTTTGGGGAAGACTGGATGAATGATGGTGAAGGGATTAGCCAAAGGATATTTATGCATGACCCATGTAGACAGACAATGATATGGGTATTAACTGAGGAAAGGATTGCTGTAGGGCTACATAGAGGTTGGCAAAGTCAAAAAAAGTGGGGACAGCTGTAATAGCAATAAACAATTTTTAAAAAGCTGATCTTGAATGATGAATAGAACTGGACCAGTAAATAAATGATTATTTACTTCTCTTCTTAGAGGAAAACATTCTCAATTTCTTTTCATAACAAATATTTTTGATTAAAATTTTCATTGCAGGAGTATTTTTAGTTGATTCTTTACACTGGGTTCTTCACTTGATGATGCATCAATAAACTGGTAAACAAAAACCTAATAAACACTATCTAAACTAAGCTTAAAGGGCCATATTCTTGTATAAATATTAGAGGTGAAATTCTGAAATTGCAAATATTTTATTTGATTCAGAAATGAAGAGATATCAAAAGGAAGAAATGTAATAACTGATTTGAATAGAACCAAAAATTTCAGTTTGGCCTTTGCATTGTTTTTTTATTGCCATGTAAAAAATTACCACAAACTTAGGGGCCTAAAAAAACATGTGTTTATTATCTCAAAATTTACATGGGTCAGTTGTCTCGCCATGGCTCATCTGGGCATTGCTCAGGTCCTCTCAAGATTGCAACCAAGGTGAGAACTACAATGTGTTCCTTTTGGGAGCATTCACCCCCAAGCTCATACAGGTTGTTGGTAAAACTCATTTAGCCACTGGAGTTCCTAATGACCTTTTGCAGTTTCCTGCCACATACACTTCTCCAACATAGCCTCTCACTTTATTAAGTCCACAGGAAAGTCTCTAGCTCTAATCTGTTAAGACAGGCTATTATAGAGTGATACTCCATTACCTTTGCCATATTCTGTTAGAAAAAAGCAAGTTGTAAGGCCCACCTACACTCAAGAGGATGGAATTGAACAAAATTAAACACCAGAAGGTGAGAACAATGCAGGAGTAAAGGGCACCTTAGAGTCTGTCTGCCATATCATGTCCACATTTTGTGTGTGCAGTGTTTGGTTTTCCTCTGTAAGCAGAGGCTTCATTTATAAGCAGGTATACACAATGACTGTGAAATAGTCAATATTAACAACTCAAGCATTGCGCCAGACATTAAAATATGGGATTTCCTTTTTTCAGAAGAGGTCATTGGCACTCATGGAGTTTAAGTAAATTATGGAATGTACCCTAGTCACTAAAAGTTTTTATTGGAACCAGGTCTGGGTAACTTGAAAGCCTCTTTTGTCAATATAGGATATGAAGGTAACTGAGGATAAGCTGAACCTCTCTGTGAACTAACTCATGCGGCAATTTTCTGAAGCTGAAGGTTTGCCTTGTGCCCAAGTGTCATATGCATAGGGATCTTTACTCACTAAGGACCTAAGAATAGAATGTGAATAGGCAGTGAACATTTGTACTCATTATTCAAACTGAATTTTTATCTTGTGCCTGCAAAGTATGAAGAGCATCATCCTTGTTAATTGAAGAAGTAGCCTATAACTAAACTCTCCTCAAGTTTTTTATCTCCAATAGAAATATGACAACATGGGATGTAATAAAAGTTTGACACTCATCCAGCTTTCATGACCCATTTTGAAAAAAAAAAGAAAGAAGTTTGGCTTCACTTGGGAAGATCCGGATGGGTTATGAATTATATCAGTTAAGGTAGACTAGGCCCTGCAATGTTATCAAACAACTCCAAATTCTCAGAGGCTTGCAATCAAGGGTTCAATTCTTATTCACACCATATGTTCCTTGAAAATCAGTGGGGCTTCTGTACCTCATCCTTGTCATTCTCACTCCAAGCTGCTCCAAACAGGTATAGCATCTACTATATGGAATATTGTTTGCCACCATGACAGACTGAAAGAAAGTTCCAGAAGGTCTCCCTTGGCCATAAAACTGTTAGCAGAGAAGGGACACATGCCATTTATGCTCGTAACTCATCAGTCTAAACTAGTGACGACCCCACCCACCACAAGGGGACCAGAATCTACAATGCTATCATAGGCTTACAGGCAGAAAGCTGGGAATATTCTGTGCACTAATACCTAACAATGTACCATCTAGATTATCTGCCTTTCAAGTTAAAGATTTAAGCAATGGCTACCCAAGCCCATTATTTTATAAAGAAGCTAAAGCACAGGTAAATAATAAATGAAGTGCAAAGTACTAATTCTCAGGTCTTCTGTTGTTATTGTTAATAAATGAAGAATTCAAAAGGACCATAAAGTCTGGAAACTAATTCAGTTCATTTTTCTGTAGCAATTGTATCTTTAATCTGAATTCAAATTTTGGTAAATTTCAGAGGGCAAAGAAATGAGACCAGAAACAATAAAGAGAAAATGCATGAGATGACTTGGAAGTCTAAGTCTGTTCTTTAAAGAAAGTCCACTCTGTTCACAAAGATCAAGTAGAAAATGTTCTTGTCCAAATCTATGAAGAACTCCAGACACTGACAGTGTTCAGATGGAAAATGGATATGATGTTGGCATTAATCAACTCCAACACCAAGATGATTTTGTGAGGATCCAGCTTTTGAAATGATGCTTTTAATTGCACTGGTTAATAGCTACAGAGTGAGTCTGAGAACAATAACATATCTCTTTAATAAAACTTTATGTATGAACATTTTAATGAATTGTTTCAATACACAGAATTTTAAAAGAGAGCCAAGTTAGAGGTTGAAAACAGAATAGTTTAAGTCTTTACTAAAAAACTCAATCCTAACAATGGGCATGAAAAATTAAATGAAAAGGGGGCCTGTCTCACACAGTAACATTTTTGGAAACCATTCTTTTGGGCACTACATTTTAGAATTTTTAGACATCTGCCTATTGCTAGAATACCTACACACTGTGTGGAAGCTTTATTTGAAAATGCTGTGTACCTTGTCTAAACGGCCAGCTGGGATGCCAGAAATAGCATCAACTCTATTTATGTCTTCGGAGTAATTACAGTGGAATTTAAAAGCTTAGTTTATAGATCCAAGAAGAAGATCTTCTGTGTACACTAAAAGGATGAATCCTTTCCAGACAACTTCTCATTTGGCTGAAGAAGAGCTTGAGGAAGCATTTCATAATGTCAGCCAAAGTCATTTTTTTAGCAAGACCTGGGTGGGATTCTTGCTGTTGATATCCAAATTTTTTTAAAAAGCCTTGATTTTAATCTAGCCAAGGTTACTTTGTTGTGGTTATGTAACCATGAATCAATTTTAAAGCGTTCAGCGATGAAAGTAGATATTAAGACAAGTGTCCGCTATCTTTTGTTGAATGGGGGAAAATATGCTAACCCATTTCCTGAGGGCTTTGCCTGGTGGACTTGACTTTTGTTTACTAATGTATTTTTTAATGCATCTCCGTTTCTTCCTCTATATGCTCTGACTCTTACCAAAGACCAGCTTATATGTGTTCAAGGAGAAAGATACAGTGTGTGTAGTCAGTGTGTTTGTCTTCCACTTATTGGATGTAAAATAGGTTCTACTCAGACAGGATTCTAAATGCTCATGGAGATGGTGATATACCTTGAGGAAGATCATGTAACTGTGTTTTTTCAGGCAAAGAATGAAAGAATACTTACATATATTATCTATTATGCTTCTGTCTTCTCCTGTCTCCTTCTCCTTTTTAACTACGAGAATAAAAATAGATTCATTTTAAATGTGTGCCCAACAACAAAGGCTTTGAGGGAATTAATTTTCATCAACCTCCAAAAAAATCAGGAAAACCTTCACTGACTATGCAATCCATCCATTCTCTGAAACTTTCATGTATGTTCAAGATATACTCTGACTGTTAAAAGCAATAATAGCAATTTAAACATATTGTTTACTTGTTGTGTCAGATGCCCTGGTTGACCCTAGAGGCTGCAACAATGAATAAGCTAAACTTAGTCTTTGTTCCCATGGACCACACTTTGTACTGTTCCAACACTGTGTCTAATTCTTAAAACAGAAGTTTAATATTGATATCATCAGCCCCACTTTATGGCAGAAAAACTGTGAATCAAAGAGGTTGAGTGTGTTTCCTAAGGTCACAAAAGAGCAACTAATGAAGACTCAAACCAAGGCTATTTAACTGCCTAGCCAACCCTTCCTTTTTTCCAACAGACTTTCTCTATAATACAGAATCAAATGGTTTTGAAAATGTTCCAGCTAAATGATCATGGACTATTTGTGGAAATCAAAGTCTCCACACTCATTGTATTAATTTGTTCCATAGATTACCTCTTTGTGCCGCTTCCCAAAATCCCCTTCCATCTATTGTTCTGGGTTGGCCATAAGAGAAGCTTGTGCAGAATTTGGGAGGCAGGGGTGAAGTTGGAGCCATTACACTGTTAAGGGCTGTTCATGATTAGATATATTTAAGAGATATGCAGAGGTGTCCAGGGGTAAGGGTGGATTTTGCTCTTCTCAACTCTATGGACAAGTCTTATGCAAGACTTCAGACTGGCCAACAGAGGCTGAAGCCCTGTATGATGCTTGCCTGTGGACTCATAGAGGCAGAGTTACACAGAGATCATAGCTCCATGGACCTGTCAGCAAGTAGTTCCTTGGCAAAGGGATATGCCTGGTTTCTCAGATCTCCCTGTAAGATTCAAATCATCTCCAATGCCAGGGCTTCTGATGGGCTGGCAAGGATTTTCTCTATGACATCTTAGTGGCCTCTTCTAAATCCCCTGTTTCCCTATCTTTCCACAGTAATTTAAGTTTCACTTTCTATAAAAATCCTTTATCACATGACACAGTGGTTCTTCTTCTGTTATGGAATCCTGCTGATATAATAATTTATTTATTTGCTGAGGCAAACCCAGTGTTACCTGGAAGAAAACCCTGGCCTGATTTATGTACTCTCTCTCATCTTAGCTTAATTTGAAGATGGCTAATCCTGGTTCAGGTAAATCCTGGTGTCACTTCAATTTTCTCAAAAAGATGTTATATCTGTTGTCAGCTCCAGTGATCATATATCTATCATTAATGAGAAACAAAAGCCTGAAATTTTTACCAATATTTCTCTCATTGGTCTGCTATCCTACTTTTATTAAAAGTACTAGTAAGGAAAATTGGAATATGGTGGTGAGATAGGTGGGAGCAGATAGAGAGGGAGTCCACTTCTCCCTGCACTTGGGTGAAGCACCTAGTCAATCTTCTGAGGAACAGAGCAAACAGCCAATGGTATCCCAGCATCTATGAAGACTGGAGAGAAAAAACTATAGAGGACATTGAAAAATCAGATGGTAAGGAGAGTGCTTCAGGACAGTAAGGTCCCTGGGACCAATGCGGGGTCCAGGGTGGCTGCAGCCCTAGGTCCAGTGCCCACTGGGTCTGCCACAGGGTTCTTGGGAAAGAGCCAGGTCAAGGACTCCTTCCGACCAAACAAGGTTTGAGTAGCACTGGGAGGGACCTGGATGCATGAAGTTGCAGGGGGGGAATAAGGAAGAAGTGGCAAACACACAGGAGCTGTGTGCACCCACTGAGACTGTGGACATCAGCTAGGGAGAGTTAGGCCATGATGGACCCTGACCCCAATAGTTCCCCATCTGGTTGGAGAGTTCGGCTGTGTGAGAGGCCAGGTGCTTGTTTGGACTGGCAGTCTTGAGCAGGAGGAATTTTTCAAAAAGAAAAAAAGAGAAAAAAGGCATTCAATGGCTATTCCGGGAATTATTCCATAGCAGCCATCTCTGCCTCCTGTGCCCTTACCCCCGCCCAGCCACCCAGCACTCCCACAGTGGCATGCAAGGCCCTGTGCTCATACCCACAGCCCCAAGGACGGTGCACACAGGAACCTGTGGAACTGGTGCTGCCCAACCTGCCCCAATAGAGGAGGCGGAGTGCTCACACCACAGCCCGGAGAGGGAGAACACCTGACTCCGCTGCCCTGAGGCACCTTGCACCCAACCTCTGTACCCCAGGGGAAGCAGTAGAGGAGGCATGCATCTACATCCAAAGCAGCAGCCACAGTGCCCTGCAGGGCCAACTGGCTCTCTAAAAGGAATGCAGAGATGCCCCCACAGAGGAGAACTGCAGAGCTCAGGAAGTCAGCAATTCCCAGAAAGACTTAATTCAGTGAGGGGAGGGGACTGAACTAGCCTGAAGGGACTCTGAGAGTCCCTAGCATCTAGGACAGCAAAGAGCGAGAAGGTGGTGTGTGAATTGCCCCTAATTGGTGCACTTCAAGGACAACACGACTGGTGGACTGAAGGCATAGGCTGGGGGCAGAAGGGCACTAGGGGCCTGAACTGAGGAAATGGGCCAGAGGCTAGGCAACTGCAAAGTGTGTGACTCAGGAAGGGAGAAAAGCTAAACCAATTCCCCCTCAGCCTGCTGCAGCCATGGAGACAAACAGAACCAGCTTGACAGGTTTAAAACCAGCAGAAGGCTATTTTTTTTAATTTAAATTCCTTTTTCCTTTCTTTCCTTCTTTCTTTTTTATTCATTCTTCTTTTCTTCCTTTATTTCCATTTTTGTTCCTTCTTTCTTCCTTCCTTTTTTTAATTCCAACAAGTGAGAAAATAAAACCTGGAGCTATGAAAGGACCCCAATAGGACCCAAAGAGGGGTCATCTCAACAGCTGAGACAGTGAGACAAATTTCACTTTGCTAATCCAGAGAACTTGCAAGCTATTGTATATTTGTATTATTTTTCATTATTCTTACATATTTTAGTTTATTAGTGTTTTTATATTTCTCTTCTTTCTATTTAGTCTTCTTTGCTTGGCTTGTTAAGTTGCATTGTTTGACTGGTTTGCCTTGTTCTCTCTTTCATAGTGTATTTTTAATTTTCCATCTTTCACTTTACTTGTGTTCCAATAGCACACTACTCTAGGTCCTATACTTCCTATTCTTTAACAAGAATCACATAGATTCTCTCATATGATTGTTGCTCCATTATTATTGAAAATAATTGCTGTTCCATACAATTGTAAATACTACACAGCACCCCTCCCAGATCTTAGCTCACTTCACTGTTTCTTGAACTTTATTACTGTTGTGGTTAACTCTATTCTCTCACACACTACATCTATTTTATATATTTTACTCTCATTTTACATCATAATCTGACCTCCCACAAGCTCACTGGTTTCTACATTCAACTCACAATTCTTCTCCCCACAAAAAGAATCTCATCTTCTTTCCACCCTTTCCAAAAAGTGGCTAGTTGGGTGAAATATCATGGTTAACACTACATATATCCAAAGGATCTATGATCTCTTCTCCACAGGTTGGTATTTTAAATGCCATAGAATACACTCCCACTGTCTTAAACCATTTTGCCTTCCCCCTCCAACTGATGACAAAAAAGTGTAAATGGAAGCTGTGACCACCAGGACACGTGCTGAAAGAGGAAACCAACCAACAAAGGAACCACCAACAGATAACAACAAAAGAAGTTG
This sequence comes from Trachops cirrhosus, assembly GCA_028533065.1. Taxonomy (NCBI): domain Eukaryota; kingdom Metazoa; phylum Chordata; class Mammalia; order Chiroptera; family Phyllostomidae; genus Trachops; species Trachops cirrhosus. The sequence goes on along the minus strand of CM052549.1, from coordinate 49,693,515 downwards.
AAGGAGGGGGTGGAAGCCACACTAACTCAACTCAGGACTGATCTGGAAATACTATAAATGGTGGAGAAATTACTTAGAACAAACAACTGAACAAGAGCAAGAGAAAATCCTCAAAACCTTGCACACATGAAGAATCAGCTTCAACACAACCTGCCCATACCTGCACAACAGAATACAAGACATGGTGGATGGAGTGACCCTCAGTTAATGAGCTGGAGGGAAGGACCCACCAAAGAAAGACTCAACAACATTCAAAACCCAAAGACAAAAACATAGCCAACATAAACATCACCCCAAGACCACTGAGCTCGGGAGATCAAGGACACTGCATCACTGAATCTCACAGGTATTCTACCACAGAAATTCACACCATAAATCCAGGGAGTCAGAACAGATCAGTTTCTAAAACAGAGGCTAACAACAAGAATCGCACAGACAATGGGAAGACAAAGAAACAAACCCCAAATGAAAGAAAAGGAGGAAGCCTCAGAAAGAATGCTAAATGAAATAGAGGCAAGTCAACTATCAGATACTGAGTTCAAAGCAATCATTATTAGGAAACTCAATGAACTTACAGAGAATTACCAACAACCATAGGAAAACTACAATGAACTCAATGCAAACTATATCAACATGAAAAAGAAAATAGAAACTATCAACAAGGGCCAAGAAGAAATGAAAGATTAAATTTCTGAACTGAAGAACACAGTAGAAGGAATCAAAAGAAGGCTCAATGAAGCAGATGATTGGATCAGCAAGCTAGAGGACAAGGTAGGAAAAATCACCCAGAAAGAGCAAAAAGAGAAAAAAAGTCTCCAAAAGAACAAAGAGGGGTTAAGGGAAATGCAGGACAACATGAAAAGTAATAACATCTATATAATAGGGATACCAGAAGGAGAAGAAGAAGAGCAAGGGATAGAAAAACTGTTTGAAAAAAGTCATGATGGAAAACTTCCCTAATTTGATGAGAGAAAAATTCACACAAATCCAGGAAACACAGACAGTCCCAATCAAGAGGAACCCAAAGAGGCCCATTTCAAAAAACATCATAATTAAAATGGCAAAATTCCAAGACAAAGAGAGAATCTTAAAGGCAGCAAGGTAAAACAAGAAGTAACATAGGGGAGCACTGATAAGACTAGCAACTAACTTCTCAATAGAAATGTTCCAAGCTAGAAGAGAATGACAAGAAATATTCCAAGTGAAGAGAACCAAAGACCTGCAACCAAGACTACTTTATCCAGCAAGGCTGTCAATTAAAATAGAAGGCCAAGTAAGGAACTTCCCAGAAAAAGAAGCCTCAAATAATTTACTTCCTCCAAACCAGCTCTGCAAGAGTTGCTAAAGGGCCTGCTTTAAGAACAGGAAGAAAAAGAGTGAAAGAGAGAGGAACACAAATATGAAAAATGGCAATGAATAAATACTTATAAATAATAACTTTAAACGTAAATGAATTAAATGTCTTAATCAAAATACATAGAATGGCTAATTGGATAAGAAAACATGACCCACACATATGCTGCCTACAGGAGCCCCACCTTAGAACAAAATACCTACACACACTGAAAGTAAAGGGCTGGAAACAAACACTCAAATTAAATGAACAGGAAAAAAAAGCCGGGGTAGCAATACTTATATTGGAAAAAAATAGACTTCAAAAAAAGAGCCATAAAATGACACCCAGAAGGTCACTTCATAATACTCAAGGGAAGAATCCATCAAGAAGACATAAACATTGTAAATGTATATGCTGTGCTCCCAACATAGGAGCACCCAAATACATAAATAAAATCTTGGAGGACTTCAAGAAAGATATTCACAGCAACACAACTATAGTAAGGGATTTTAACACCGCACTCTCAAAAATGGACAGATCCCCCAAAGAAAATGTTAACAAAGATATTGTCGCATTGAACAATGCCCTAGACAAATGCTCTTAACTCACATTATAGAGCCTTTCATCCCAAAGAAGCAAAATACACATTCTTTTCAAATGCACACGGAACATTTTCAAAGATAGACCATATGATAGGACACAAAGCAAGCCTCAACACACTCAAGAAAGTTGAAATCATATCAAGCATTTTCCTTGAACACAAGGGACTGAAAGTAGAAACCAACCTCAAGGAAAACACCCCCAAACACTCAAACTCATGAAGATTGAATAGCATGCTATTAAACAATGAATGAGTCAAGAATGAGATCAAGGAAGAAACCAAATGTTTCTGGAAACAATTGAAAATGAATTCACAGCAATCTGAAACTTACAGGACACAGACAAGGCAGCCCTGAGAGGGAAGTTCATAGCAATACAGGCTTATCTAAAAAAGACAGAAACATTTCAAATTATCAACCTAACCTTACACCTACAAGAAGTCAAGGAACAAAAACACAGAGAGCCCACAGCAAGTAGAAGGAAGGAAATTACCAAGATCAGAGCAGAATTAAAGGACATGGAGACTAAAACCACAATTCTAAGGATCAATATCCAGGAGTTGGGTCTTTCAAATGATAAATGAAACTGACAAGCCTTTAAGCAGACTCATCAAGAAAAAAAAGAGAGAGGACTCAAATAATCACAATCATAAATGAAAAAGGAGAGATTACAACTGGTACCAAAGAAATACAAAGGATTTGAAGAAATTACTATGAATACCTATATGCCAAGAAGTTTGAAATGCTACATGAAATGGACAAATTTCTAGAAAAATATAATCTTCCAAAATTGAATGAAGAAGAAGCAGAAAGCATGAACAGACCAATAACAGATGATGAAATTGAAGTAGTAATCAAAAAGCTTCCAGCACACAAAAGAAAGTGACTAGATGGTTTCACAGGAGAATTTTACAAAGCATTTAAAGATGTGCTAAGCCTATCCTTCATAGATTATTCCAAAAAATCCATGAAGAATGAAGACTCCAAAAGTCTTTTTATGAAGACAACATAACCAGATAAAGATATACCGAAAAAAGAAAACTTCAGGCCAATATCGTTGATGAACATAGATGCTAAAATCCTCAACAAAATATTAGCAAACTGCATCCAGCAATATGTTAAAAAGATCATACACCAGGTGGACTTCTTCTCAGGGATGCAAGGACAGTACAATATTCACAAATCAATAAGCATAATAACCACATAAACAAAACAAAACACAAAAATTACATGATCATATCAATAGATGCAAAACAAGCATTTGATAAGTTACAGCACCCGTTTATGATAGAAACACTCAGCAAAGTGGGAATAGATGGAGCATTCTTTAACATGATAAAGGACATATAGGAGAGACCTACAGCCAACATCATACTCAATGTACATCAACTTAGAGCTTTTCCAATAAGATCAGAAACAAGACAAGCTAGCCCACTTTCAACACTCTTATTCAACACAGTATTGGAAGTCCTAGCCACAGCATTCAGACAACAAAAGAAATAAATCATCCAAATTGGAAAGGATGAAGTAAAGCTCTTATTGTGGCAGATGACATGATCGTGTACATAGAAAATCCTATGGACTCCACCAAAAATCACTTGACCTAATAAATGAATTTGGCAAAACAGTGGGATACAAAGTCAATATTCACAAATCAAAGGCATTTTTGTATATCAGCAATGAAATATCAAAGGGAAATCAGTAAAAACATCTCATTTGATATAGCAGCAAGAATAATAAAGTACCTAGGAATAAACCTAACCAAGGAGGTAAAAGACCTGTACTCAGAATACTATACAACACTGAAGAAAGAAATTAAGGAAGACACAAACAAATGGAAGCATGTACTATACTCATGGATTGGAAGAATTAACACCATCAAAATGCCCATACTACCCAAAGTCATTTATAGATTTAACGCAATCCCTATTGAAGTACCTATGACATATTTCACAGATACAGAACAAACATTTCAGAAATTTATGTGGAACCATAAATGACCCTGAATAGCTGCAGCAACTTTGAGAAAGAAGAATAAAGTAGGAGGGATAACAATAACTGGTATCAAACTGAATTACAAGGCCACTGTAATCAAAACAGGCTGGTACTGGCATAAAAACACACACATAGACTAATGGAACAGAGCAGTGGGCTCAGAAATTAAACCAAGGCTCTATATCAATTATTTGGCAAAGGGGGAGGAACCATAAAATGGACTAAAAATAACCTCTTCAACAAATGGTGTTGGGAGATCCATACATCTACATGCAAAAAAATGAAACTTGATCACCAACATACACTATACACAAAAATAAATTCAGGGTGGATAAAAGACTTTGATATAAGTCATGACACCATAAAAGTCCTAGAAGAAAACACTGGCAGGAAAACCTCAGATATTTCACTCAGCAATATCTTTACTGATATGTTCCCTAGAGCAAGGGACATAAAGGAAAGAATAAATAAATGGAATCTCATCAAAATAAAAAGCTTCTGCACAGCTAAAGAAAATAGCATTAAAATAAAAAGAGAACCAACTATATCAGAAAACATTAATCGCCAATGATACCTCAGACAAGGGTTTAATCTCCAAAACATATAAAGAACTTACATGACTCCACTCTAAGAAGACAGGCAACCCAATTAAAAAATGGGTGAAGGACTTGAACAGACAATTCTCCAAGGAGGACATACAGAGGATCCAGAGACACAAGAAAAGATGCTCAATATCGCTAGCTATCAGAGAGATGCAAATTAAAACCACACTGGTCTGAATGGCCATCATAAACAAATCAACAAACACGTGTTGGAGAGGTTGCAGAGAAAAGAGAACGCTAGTGCGCTGTTGGTGGGAATGCAGACTGGTAGAGCCACTTTGGAAAACATTCTGGAATTTCTTCAGAAAACTAAAAATGGACCTGCCTTTTGACCCAGCAATTCAACTGCCGTGATTATACCCTAAGAGCCCTGAAACACCAATCCAAAAGGACCCCAATGTTCATAACAGCACAATTTACAATAGCCAAGTGCTGGAAGCAACCTAACCACCCATCAGCAAATTGAGTGGATCAGAAAAGTATGGTACATTTACACAGTGGAATTCTATGCCACAGAGAGAAAGAAGGAGCTCCTACCCTTTGCTACAGCATGTATGGAACTGGAGGGCATTATGCTAAGTGAAATAAGCCAGGTAGTGAGGGACAAATACCATATAAGCTCACCTTTAACTGGAACATAATCAACAAAAGAAAAAAGCAAACAAAATATAATCAGAGTCATGGAAATTAAGAACAATCTAACAATAACCAGAGGGAAGTGGGTTGAGGGCCATGGGAAGAAGGGTTTTCAGGAACTACTATAAAGGACACAAGGATAAAACCAAGGGGGAAGGTGGAAGCAAGGGAGGGAAGTGGGTTTGCCTGGGGTGGGGTGGGAGTGGTGGAGGGGAAATGCAGACAACTGTAATTGGACAACAATAAAGTAATTTTTTAAAAAGCTATATTAAAAATTTAATTCATAAAGGTTTGCTTTTTTATAATGAATTTTTAATTGAATGTTTCATTTCATAGAGAATTGCATTGGCCTGAATTGGGTACTAAATATATTTGAAATAGTTACTAGTGTTTAGAAAATGGGAGAATTCATTTAAAATTCTGGACTTCCAATTTATTTTCTTAATGTAGAAAGACCCCAGCCTTGTATGGGTAGCTCACTTGGTTAGAGTGTTCCAGTACAAGACTGTTGAGGGCTTTATCATCATCAGTTAGGGAATATACAAATTCAAACAATGAATGCATAAATAAGTGGAATGACAAATCAATCTTCTCTCTTTCTTTCTTCCATCCTTCTCCCTAAAATCAATAAATAAATCTTAAAAAAAGAAATAGAAAGATCCTATGTTACTGGACCCACATTTCTAAATGGCAATGTACATTTCATTTTTCTTACTTGTTTGATCCCTTAGGCATTTAACTTGGTGACTCCTTAGAAAACTTAGGTTTTACCACTGGAAGAAGGGACATTAACATGCACTCCTCAGTGTGCTATAAGAAAAAGCTATGAGCCCTGGCTGTTGTAGTTCAGTGGATTGAGCACCAGCCTGCATGCCAAAGGGTTACTGGTTTGATTCCCAGTCAGGGCACATGCCTGGGTTGCGGGCCAGGTTCCCAATGTGGGATGTACAAGAGGCAACCACACGTTGATGTTTCTCTCCCTCTCTTTCTCTCTACCTTACCCTCTGTCTAAAAATAAATAAATAAAATTTTTTAAAAAAAGAAAAGCTATGAAAAATCCTCACTGATTTTTTTCCAAAAAAAGTGAGATTTTGGATAAGAATATTGTTACCTTATAGCAAATTTCCAGGGGTCAAATTTAAAACAGAACAATGCATAATTTGAATTTAATATCAAACACATGTTCAGATCCCCCTAAGTTTTGTTAGTCTGTGACAATACGGCTAAGGGTCTAGTTGGTATTCTAACTCACTTTCTGAAAGCCTACACTACAGGTTTCTGTACTCATGGACTGTTTCCATGTCCAGACTCAAGTTCTGCTGGTAACTCAATATGAAGGAGCTTTGCACAGTACACTATGCTGTTGATGTTAACATACTTTGTCTTGCAGTTTTTTTAGGCTTGCCTGTAAGGCTGGAGCTTTTCCTCCCATAAATGTATGATTTGCAACACTGTTGACTTTTGTTTAACTTTCCTGTTAGTCATATCTTGAAATGCTTCCTTTTGGTATAGAATATTTGGCAACCTTGTTAAAACAAGCTGGCTGCCCTAACTTAAGAATTTAAAAGTTTAATTTAGATTGACTATTCTCTAAAGAAAAAAAAAAAAGAGATGCTTTTCAGCCATACATTTGCACTTCCTCATTGTAGATCTTTTTATCAGCTGATTTAGTTAATAGATTTATCTCTGAAGAACATCAGATTTTAAAATATATGTAGAAATGGTTTTATGTAAAGAATACATATAAACTGGCAAAAAGAAAACAAGAAATATTAGTTGTTACTATTATATGTAAAACATAAATTATGTAAGTGGTTATGTTTTCTGTTTCACTTTGCCTTTGAGGAATCTCCAGAGCACATTTATCACTGAGTTATAATTACTTTGTAGGAATTACACTTAGTCTTAACTACTATATATAGTTTTTTATGCATGTGATTTTTCTATCACTACTCCCTGATCCTGATTATGTATTTCTCTTTTTCCATTTTTTATATTGTATAATCTATTGTAAAATAATAGAGATAAATGGAGTAATGCAAATTTTTATTTCCTAAAATCAGGATTAGAGCTACAGCTACCTAATAGGTTTATTTATAGGAACTTTCTGAAAAACTCAAATTCAATCTATAATCTGGAATGACAGCAATTTTTTTCTAAAACACGGACTTAAATATATTCTAAAATTGAAAAAAAAATATCTCCTGAAATGTGAAATCTGAACATTGTAGCCTAGCTTTGAAATCTTCCTCAAAGTAGCTTTGACATGTTTTTTCAGTTCTATGATTCCCTTGTGTGAAACATGCACTCTGACCAGATTGGCCTGGGACAACTTAGCTCTTTCCCTCATGAAGCAAAGTGCAGGGTATATAGTTGATAGAAAGAGGAAGAGGCCAAAATCTGGGGAAATGCACCATGACTGACAGCCCTCCTGAGTTTTCATACCACTGATAGATGAAGGGATTTGATCTTTCTTGTTTTAGACACCATTTGGGAGCAAACATATTCAATGAGGATATTTTTCCAAGTGAAAAAGAGAAAATTAGAAAACAAAACCAAATGAAAAGATTGGATACATTTTTGCTCTGTTTCTTATAAATAACACTAAGCCTACTTAAGCTCTTTGCTGATCCAGGAGCGCATCTATGTGGAAGTGTTTTGTTTTTCTTTTTTAAAATAATGTTAATTTTTAAGCCCAGTAATTTTGTGACCTTCCTTCAGTCTTCTTAACTTTTGTCTCTGGACAATCTTAGTCTTTCACTAATTTACCCTCCCTTCAATCATTTATTCATTTTATTAGTAAATACAGGGTCTGGCAGAAGTAAGGCCTGCTTGAGTGTGGTTGGTAGGGTAATAATACAGTTTCTTTTTTTTATTTTAGTCATTATTCAATACAGTTTCTATCCTTTATTCCCATTCCAGCCCATCCACCCATCCCTCCCCTCCATCCTCCCATTTCCAACCCCCTTAGTTTTTGTCCATGTGTCCTCTATATTTGTTCCTGTAAACCCTTCCCTTCTCCCCTGAAATTCCCCTGAAATTCCCTCCCCTCTCCCCTCTGGTCACTGTTTCAATTTGAACATTTCACCTAAAACGTCATATGGTATGCTTGAGTGTAATATTATGTTATAGAATTATATGCTTATGATTTTGTAATGAAAAAGGGGTGTTAATTGTTGCAGACCCTGTATTTACTGAGTTATTTTATGTGCCAGACATAATAACAAGTATTGAGGATTGGGTGAAAAACAAAATAGATCAAGTACTACTTATCTTCATGAGGCAGGAAAAACCAATTATTTAAAAAAATAAAAATTACAAGTTCAAATATTCATAAGAACTATACAAAATATTTATATAATGAGACAACTTGTACATAGATAAATGAATAACATTAAATGTATAAATTTAAGAATAAGATTAAGGTAAGAAGTAGGGGATGATTGTGCTGAAGCTATGTGAGGTCATAGAAGGCTTCTCTGAAGAAATAACATTTTGAAAGAGGAAAGGGAAGAAATAAACAAAGGAAAGTGATCAAATGACTACAGCAAGATATTCAAGATTAAGTTCTTGTAAAAGAGTGCCCATTATATATATTTATATATAATATGTATCATAATACATATCATATACAGTGGTGGGCAAAAGTATATAAAACAAAGTTTATTCTTATATTATTATATATTAAGTATTGCATTATTTTCCATACAAGCAATTGTAAACCTTCTTTTTCCTACCTTTGTATATGTAGTTTAAACAGATAACACAGTCACAAAGGCAAATTTTGAGCTATTTATTTCCTTCATATTTTAATTTTTTGTGATCATAAAAATGATGTCTTATAAATTCTTATCAATTAAGAAAATAAATCGATATTTCCTAAAAAAAGAAAAAATATTGAGTGGCTACTGGGTTCCAAATATATATGTCCTTTAAGAGCATAGAGAGTGGTGAGACTAGAGGACACAGAATGAAATAATTTCTTATGAGGGGGGAAAAACTTTGAGAGAAGTGTACCTAGGAAGCTGAAAAACACAGAAGAGCACTAGAAACTTGGTGTTCTAAAGAAAGCTTCGTAGAAGTAAAGATTGATACTTCCAATCTGACAAATGATTAAGAGTGAAGTGGGAGAAAGGAAAATAGCATGTGAAGAGCTAGAAAAGTAAGCAATAGTATGGATATGCAGAAAAAATGTTGGGATGAGTCAGCACAAATGGAATTGGTTGTTGTTGGCAAACAGATGATACTTAAATCTAAATGGATGGTGGCACAAAGAACATTAGAGACAATCTAATTGAAAATAGAAAATCTAGAGGATTTTGTTACCATCTACAAGGTAAATTGGAAGATTTCCAAGGATTATACAGAGAGAGAACAGTCACTGAAGGCCAGTAAGGGTAGTCAATACTGGCAAGTAATTCCATGTAGGATTAATGTTCCATAGTATCAAAAGCAGCCAGAAGGTCAAGCAAGAAAAGCATTGGTATAGTATCACTGAATTTATGAAGAAGGTCTACAGTGACCTTTTCAATAGTAGTAAGTGCTGGAGGCTGACACAGATTGAGGAGTTGCAAAGTGAAAGGATGAGAATCAATGGAGCAGAAAGTTTACCATGACTTTTACAAGGAGGGTAAAATGACAGAGGTGCCACTCACAGAGGAATCATGAGCCTGGGGAGCTTTTTCTGCGTGATTGTTCTTTTTTTTAAATGAGCAAAATTTAAATATTTATTTAGTCCAAGGGAAAAACTTAAGACAGAAGGAATGATTGAAGGTAAAAGAGTAAATATTATTTTGACTGATGATGGTCTTAAAGAGATGGAATCATGGGCAATACTGAAGGTGTTGTCTCTGAGCAAGAGGCAGGACATCTTATTTTCTGCCCATGTAGAAAAGAGACAGGGAAAAGACAATAGGTGAAGTAGTTCACACCTGGTGACATTAAAGTAGGGGACAAAAATCACATGTTCAGGAAAAGGCTGTGGGGTCAAATAAATGACTTGGGGTTGGCGAAGGTGTGAAAGAAGGTCTGGGACTGCAAGAATGGTAAACAAAGTTCAAGATAGCTCAGCTGAGGCTGAAGACCATTAATGACTTGAGATGGCAATCTTACAATTGTGATTATCTTTAGGAATAGAAAAGAGTACATAAAACATGGGTTTGTGTGTGTGTGTGTTTTTTTTTTTTTTTGGTATAACAAGAAGAGAAAGGGGGTTGGAAGAAACATGGAGGGCAGAAGTGGTGAGTTTGACCATGTCAGTAAAATAATAGTTCCAGATGTCCCCATTTCATTTGGGGATGGATCAGGACAAAAAGGAATTCTGGACTGTTGGACAGCCAATGAGAAAGAAAGATACACTGGCCAAGGTTCTCTATGAGACAGAGAACATTATCATGGGAGGAAAAAATAGCTAATATTTATAATGGCCTGAATATGAAAATAGGCATTCTAGCCCTAATAGTTCATGCATTTCCATAAATATTGTTAAAACTAAATCAAATGAATTGGGAACATACCTGGGACTAAAGATGTTTCCTAAATTAATAAAAGTATATGTTGATTATTAGTATATTTCCATTATTGAATACTGGTGATAAATGCTGAATTTTTAGGTAATAAACTATGTTGGCTGTGACTTCTAGTCATCAATGCAGAGTAGGTAGACCCTGGCTCACCTTCTCTCACAACTGCATCAATATTACAACTAAATTATAAAACAAGCATCATTGAGAACCACCTGAGGAGTAGCTGAACAGAACTCATATAACTAAGGATATAAAGAAGAAGCCACTAGCACACTGCTAGCAGGGCTGGAGAGCTGGAACAGACAGGTCCCACACACACAGTGTGGTGATTAAGAATCAGGAGGTATATCTCTGCTGTGGTAGTCCTCCCTAAGAAGCAAGGGCTCCGAAACTATCAGTCTCCCTAGCACAGAGTATCAGTGCCAAGAAGATGAGTCTTCATAAATTCTATTGGCAATTGCTTCCTAGAAAGACAAGTTAGAGATTAAGTCACTCTTTTTTAAAAACTTGAACAACAACTCTCATTTTCACAAACTTTCTCTAAGCTCCAGAGTACGGGAAGCAGTTCAAAAAGTGCCAGGGACACATGGAAAAGAAATAAATTTACTAATTTCAGGGCAAATTTCAGGATAAACAAGCAGGTATTGAGGCAACTAGCTCTGGGGATGAAAGCAATAGCAGGTTCCATTGTTCCTTTGTTAAACTCTTCTAACAAACAGCCTACCTGGTGCAACTGGACTCAGAATCTGTGCTCTCCATTAACCTGGCAAACACCTTTCATGTTCACTCTGCCTGCCCTGGTGATTTCCTGAGACCCTGTCCCACACAACTTACCCACCCACCTCAAGACTATTTTAGTGAATCTTGTCCATAAATGTCCTGCCTCAGCTCAGACTGTGGGCTTTACCAAAATCTCTCAATGGTCCACAAACAACAAACAAGCAGCAGATGATCTTAGTGCACCTTGTAGGTGTTGTTAGTAGCCTCAAGCCCAGCACAAGTAGTAGTCAGTACCAACTTGCATTGCAACTGCCATCAGGTGGCCCCCAGGCTAGAATAAATGGCTAGATTCAGGCTGGTATGTAGTTTCAACTAAGCAGCCACAAGTTAAGCACAAAGAGTGGCTGGCCTCAGCTCACATCATGGTGCCTACCAGAGGTCTCAAGGCTTGGATCAGCCAGTCTTTGTTCTCAGCACAACTCTTTCTGCCCAAAAGCCCTCAAGCCCAGCACAGTGGCAAAAAAGCATGGACAACATTGTAGCTTCCACCAGGAAGCCCCAAGTTCACACTAGTGGCAGCTGACCATGGCCTACAAAAAAAGTTTCCCAAGAGATTCCAAACCCAAAACACCCAGTACATTTCTTTAGACATATCTGAACATCCCCCAGCCAGCTCTATAAATGACACATGGGAAGTACAAATTTGAGTGGCACTGGAGCCCCACTAAAGTGACTCCCACACCATGGGGTCACTTCCCACACTGTAAACAGCTCCTCTACTGTAGTCTCATTTGGCCCTCATAGCTAGTTAGCTTGAAGGTCAACCCCACCCGCTTAGGTGTCAACAGCAATCCAAGCTCAATTTTACATAAGGTCATATATAACTCACACAGGGGACACCCCTGGAGCACCCAGCTCAGATGACCAGAGAGCCTGCACCACTGGGCTCCACAGGAAACATTCTATATAACATCACTCTATCAAAAACAGGAGACACAGCAGATCTACCTAATATATAGAAACAACTGCAGGAAGACATCTAAAATGAGGTGACAAGACATATGTCTCAAATGAAAGAAAAGACAAAATTCCAGAAATAAAAGTAGATGAAAAAAAGTCAAGCTATCTACCAGATACAAAGTTAAAAATACTACTCATATGGTTGCTCAATGCACATAGGGGAAGAATAAAAGATCTCACTAGAATTTCACTAATGTAAAACATAAAAAAAACAGTGCTGGAAACAACCCAGGTGCCCATCAGTAAATGAATGGATCAAAAAACTATCGTACATTTACACAATGGAATTCTATGCAGCTGAAAGAAAGAAGGAGCTCATACCCTTTGCAACAGCATGGATGGAGCCAGAAAGCATTATGCTAAGCAAAATAAGCCAGGCAGTGAAAGACAAATACCATATGATCTCCCCTTTAACAGGAACCTAAACAACAAAACAAAGAAACAAGTAAAATATAACAAAGGACACTGAAATGGAGGATGGGATATCAGTGACCAGAGGGGAGAGGGGAGGGAATTTCAGGGGAGAAGGGAAGGGTTTACAGGAACAAATATAGAGGACACATGGACAAAACTATGGGGTTTGGAAATGGAAGGGAGGAGGGGAGGGATGGGTGGGTGGGATGGAATGGGAATAAAAGATAGAAACTGTACTGAATAATCTAAAATAAAAAAATTAAAAATTAAAAAAAACATAAAAAAACAAGATAGAAAACATGAAAAAAAGTCCTGAAAAATACTGTAACTGAAATGAATACACCAGAAGAAATGAACAGAAAATGGTATGAAGCACATGATCATATCAGTGATTTGGAAAAGAAGGTACAAGAAAACTCCCAATCAGAACAGCAAAAAGAAAAAAAAGAATTTAAAAAATGAGGGTAGTTTAAGGGACGTCTGAGATAACATTATGCATATAATATTCACATTATAGGGGTACCAGAAGGAAAAGAGAGAAAGAAAGGGATTGAAAATGGCAAAGGAACTAGACATACAAGCCCAAGAAGTGAATTGTCCTAAACAAGATAAACAAGATAAGCCCCACCAAAACATATAATACCATATTTTGTCATGTATAATGTGTGCCCACATTTTTTTGTCCAAACTTTCAGGATAAAAACCTTTCATTTTAATTTTTAATTCAAGTATTTATTTATTTATCTATTTATTTTTTATATTTAGAAGTAAAACTGATTATCATATTCCAGGGTATTATTTGCATATGGACATCATTATTACTTTCTAGAGTTACACTTCTAATGCATAAGAATAAAAACATCTATATAGATATGGAATTAGTACTACCCATGTATAAGGCACATCTTTTTTCCATCAAAAATTTGTGCAAATAAGTGCACATTATACACAGCAAAATACAGTAATTAAAATCCCGCATATTAAAGACAAAGAAATATTCTTAAAAACAGCAAGAAAAAGACAGTTATCTATAAGAAAGCTCTCATTAGACTGTCAGCTGATTTCTTAACAGAAAGTTTGCATGCCAGCAGGGATTTGCATGAAATATTCAGAGTGCTGAAGAGCAAGGACTTGCAACCAAGATTATACTACCCAGAAAAGATATCATTTAGTATGGAAGGACAGAGAAAGAGATTTCAGAGATATAAAAGCTGAAAGAGTTCATCAAAATAAACTAATATTACATAAATTTTAAAAGGAATTCTTTAAAGAAAATTAAAAAATAGAAGTGTGAATAAAAGAACTTCAAAGAAAAAATTCTCTCTGACAAAGGCAAACATATAATAAAAGCAAAGAATCAATCAACATTAAAGCCAGTACAAAGTTTAAAAGGGAAACTTAAGAAGACCATGTGTAATTACAATAATTAATTAAGGATATATACAAACATATTCAAAAGAAGCAAGAAATAATTCCAAAAACATAATGTGGAAAGGGTGAGTAAAGATTGTAGGAATTTTAGAATGTGTTCAAACTTCAGTGACTATCAACTTAAAATAGACAGTTATAAACACAGCATAGCATTTATGAAGCACATGGTAAACACAAGTCAAATAGTTGCAAGATACAAAAGAAATAAAGAGAACAGAATCCAACCATTTACTATAGAAAGTCATCAGTGTACAAGGGAAGAGAGTTAGAATAACAAAAGAATGGAGAACTACGAAAACAGTTGGAAAACAATTAATAAAATGGCAATAACTACATACCTATCAATAATTGCTTTAAATATAAATGAACTAAATGTTCCAAACAAAAGACAAAGAGTGGCCGGATGGATAAAAAAGCAAGATTTATATATATGTTGACTACAAGAGATCCACTTCAGAAGGCAAGACACACACAGACTGAAAGTAGAGGGATGACAAAATATATTTAATGAAAGTGGAAATTTAAAAAAAGGTAGGGTGCCCAGGCTGGTGTGGGTCAGTAGATTGAATGCTCCTGTGAACAAGGGGATCACTGGTTCAATTCCAAGTTGGGGCAAATGCCTGGATTGCATGCCAGGGCTCCAGTGAAGGGCACATGATAGGCAACCACACATTGATGTTTCTCTCCCTCTTGTCCCCTCTCTCTAAAAATAAATAAATAAAATAATTTTAAAAGATGGGATAACAATACTTATATCAGAGAAAATAGACTTGAAAACAAAGGCTGCAACAAGTGATAAAGAAGGGCACTTCATAAAGATAAAATTTTCAATCCAACAAGAAGGTATAACTTGCAAACATCTACATACCCAACACAGAAGAAGTTAGACATATAAAGGAAATATTGACAGACATAAAGGGAGAGATCGGTAGTAAGACAATGATAATAGAGGCCTTTGATGCCCCATTGACATCAATGGATAGGTCATCTAGGAAACAGTGAAACAGGAAAACATTATGGCATTCTGAGACATTATGGCAGATGAATTTAGTTGATATTTTTATAGCATTTCAGCCAAAAGCAGCATAATATACATTTTTTTCAAGTGCACATGCACATGGGACATTTTCCACAGTAGACCACATGTTAGTCAATAAAATAAATTTCAATAAATTTAAAAATTTTTAAATCATATTAAGCATTTTCTCTGATCACAGTGATATGAAACTAGAAGTCAATTACAAGAAGAAAACTGAAAAACACAGAAACACATGGAGGATAAATAATATGCTACTAAAAATAAGTGGGTTACCAGTGAAATCAATAGAAAAAGATGTCTTAAGACAAATGAGATTGAAAACACATTGACCCCAAATCTAAGGATCATAGTCAAAGCAGTTCTAAGAGGCAAATTCATATCAACAGGCTACCTCAAGGAATAAGAAAAATCTCAAACAAACAATCTAATAGTATACCTATTGGAACTAGGGGGGAAAAAAAGCCCAAAAGGGAGCTGAAAGAAGAAAATAATAAAATTCGGAGTAGAAATTAACAAAAAATAGAAAAAATCAATAAAAACAAAAGCTGGTTTCTTGAAAACATAAACAAAATTAATAAACCTCTAGTTTGACTCATCAAGAAAAATAGAGATAGGGACCAAATACATAAAATTACATAAAAGAAAAGTTACAGATGACATCACATGAATACAAAGGATTATAAAAATTCTACAAATAATTATATACTGAGAAGTTGGACAACCTGGGAGAAACAGATAAATTTTTAGAAACATACAATCATCCAAGAATGAATAATGAAAAAACAGAGAAACTGAACAGACTGATATCTACTAACAAAGTCAATTCAGTCATCAAAAAAAATCCCAACAAAGAAAACTCTGGGTTACAGGGCTTCAAATGTGAATTTTACCAAACATTATAAGAAGATTTAGCACCTTTCTCAAGTATTTGAAAAAATTCTAGAAGAGAAAATACTCTCAGACTCATTTATGAGTCTGGCATTACCCTGATACCAAAACCAGACAAAGACTACAAATAAAAAAAAATTGTAGGCCATTATCTCTGATGGACATAGGTAAAAAATCTTCAATAAAATATTAGCAAACAGAATCCAATAATACTTTTAAAAGATCATATACCAGGATAAACTGAGTTTTCCTGGGATGCAAAAATGTTTCAATATAAGTGAAACAATTAATGTGATACACCACATAAAAATGAAGAATATATTTGTTCTAGTTCTGTGAAACATGTCATTGGAATCTTGATAGGAATTGCATAGAATCTATAGATTGCTTTGGGTAGCATGCACATTATACTGATGTTAATTCTTCCTATCCATGAACATGGTATGAGCTTCCACTTATTTGTATTTCTTCTATTTCTTTCTTCAGTGTCTAATAATTTTCTATGTACAGGTCTTTTACATACTTGGTTAGGTTTATTCCTGGGTGTTTTCTTTAACCAACTGTGAATGGGATTGTTTTCTTAATTTCCCTTTCTGTTAGTTTGTTATTGACATAAAATGCAACTGATTTATGGATATTAATTTTGTATCCTGCTACTTTCCTGAATTAGTTTATCAGTTCTAATAGTTTCCTGGCAGAATCTTTGGGGTTCTCCATGTATAGTATCATGTCATCTGCAAATAAAGACAGTTTTACTTTTTCCTTTCCAATTTGCATGTCTTGTATTTCTTCTTCTTGTATGATTGCTGTGGCTAGGACTTCCAGTACTATGAATAAGAGAGGTGAAAGTAGACATCCCTGTCTTGTTCCTCATCTTAAGGGAGTGCTTATTATTTGATATTGAATATGATATTAGTAGTGGGTTTGTCATATATGGCCTTTATTATGTTTAGGTATGTTTCCTCTATTCCCATTTTGCTGAGTGTTTTTATTATAAATCAGTGTTGGATTTTATCCAATGCTATTTTTGTATCCATTGATATGATCATGTGGTTTTTATCCTTCATTTTGTTTATGTGGTGAATCACATTTATTGATTTTTGAATGTTGTACCAATCTTGCATTCTTAGAATAAATCCCAGTTGACCGTGATGCATGGTCTTTTCAATTCATTGCTGTATTCAGTTTGCTAATATTTTTGGGGGGAGTTTTGCATCTGTGTGCATCAGGGATTTTGGCCTATAATTTTCTTTACTTATAGCATCATTATCTAGATAAGAATAATGCTGGCTTCATAAAATGAGTTTGGGAGCCATCCGTTCTGAATTTTATGAAATAGTTTGAGAATGAGAGGAATTAATTCTTCTTGGAATGTTAGAAAAAATTCACCTGTGAAGCCACCTGGTCCAAGGCTTTTGTTTCTAGTGAGTTTTTTTTATAACTACTTCCATTTCATTAGGTGTAATCTGGGTATTCAGATTCTCTGATTCTTCCTGATTTATTTTTGGAAGATTGTATGTTTCTAGAAATCTATCCATTTCATCCAGGTTGTCCAGTTTATTTTCTTATAATTCTTTGTATTTCTTTGGTTTCAGTTGTAATTTCTTTATTTATGGTTTTATTTATTTCGGTCATTTATCTTTTATTCTTGATGAATGTGGTTAAAGGTTTGTCTATCTTGTTTATCTTTTCAAAGAACATGGTTTCAAATGAAACCAACATTTGGATTCATTGATATTTTATATCATTTTTTGCTTCTATTTTTTTATTTGTACTCTGAGTTTTATTATTTCCTTCTACTCACAATGGGCTTTGTTTGCTTTTCTTTTTCAAGTTCCTTTAAGTGTGAAGTTAGATTGTTTATTTGAGCTTTTTCTTATTTTTTGAGATAGGTATGTAATGCTATGAACTTCCCTCTTAGATTTGCTTTCCCAGTATCCCACAAATTTTGGATTGTGTCCTCATTTTCATTTTTTTTTAGGTATCTTTTGATTTCTTCCTTGATCTCATTTTTGGCCCATCCATCGTTTAATAATGTTATTTAGCTTCCATGCCTTTGTGTGTTTTTCACTGTTCTTGTGTTTGATTTCTAGTTTCATAGCATTGTGGTCATAGAATATATTTGATATAATTTTAATCTTCTTAAATTTATGGAGACTTTTATATAGAACCACAAAAGTCCCTGCATACTAACAATGATTATGAGAAAGAAAAATGAAGTAGGTGGAATCAAACTACCTAATACCAAACTTTGTTACAAGGCCATAGTAATGAAAACTTGCATGGTACTTGTAAGAAAAGCCAGACAGACATATAAATCAATAGGACAGAATAGAGAGCCCAGAAGTAAACCTACACCTTTATAGTCAATCAATATTCAACAGAGGAAGCAAGTACCTGCAATGGACTAAAGATTGCTTATTCAGTAAAACGTGTTGTGAAAACTGGACAAATATGTGAAGAAAAATGAAACTAGACCATTTTCTATACCACACACAAGAACAAATTCAAAATGGAAAAAGGCTTAAATTTTAGACCACAAGCCATAAAAATCCTAGAAGAAAACACACAGCAAAATCTCAGATATTGTTTGTAGCAATTTTTACCAGTTATAGATCTCCAAACAAAGGAAACAAAAGAAAAATAAGCAAATGGGACTATATCAAACTAAAAAGTTTTTGCACAGCAAAGGGAATCATCAACAAAATAAAAGGACAACCCAAAATATGGGAGAACATATTCGCTGATACATCTGATAAGGGGTTAATATCCAAAATTTATAAAATGCTTAAAAAATTCAACACCAAGAAAAAAAAACAAAAGAAAAAGAAATCCTTTTAATGGGCGAAGGACCTAAATAACCATTTCTCCAAAGAGGACATACAGATGGCCAATAGACCTATGAAAAGAGGTTCAATGTCACTAACCATCAGAGAAATGCAAATTAAAACCACAATAGATATCACCTCACACATGTCGTTAATTTATCAGTGATAAATCTTAAATCAACGAACAAATATTGGTGAAGATGAGAAAAAGGAAATCATGAACTGTTGATGGGAATGTAAATTGGTACAGTCACTATTAAAAAACAGTATAGAGGTTCCTCAAAAAAATTAAAATATATCTACTATATTACCCAGCAACTTCACTTTTTGGTACTTCCTCAAAGAAATAAAGTGTTAGCTGGGTTAATGAAGATCCAGATATGATGCCCACCTGCCAGCTCTGTGTGTGTGGGGAAATGGCCTTTGCCATCACTTCTGTCTTTGAGAAAGCTGCTCCTCTAACTCTATCCCTAAAGCCAGCCAATTAAGTTCTACCATTCCCCCTCCACCAAATATCCCTGGCATCTTTCAACTTTCTGACCCTGTTCTAGAGCTCAGAGCAAGAGAGTTTGAGTAAGCCCATGTGCCGGGCTTTTAATAGGAATGCCTAGGACTTCAGAGGCCTACATATCACTAAACAATTTCCAATGGTTTACACAGCCAGAAGTTATCATGACTTCTCTTCCTGGCTGAGGGTTGTGTTCTAGAGCTGGAACCCTCAATCCTCAGAGGGGACCTCCACACCTGAGATATTTCTTCTGATTTTTAACTGTCACATGTGGGTGTGGGACCAGCATGTTCTGCATCTATGACCCTCCTACCAGTCTCTATGTGGCTTCTTCTTTATATCTTTACTCATAGGACACCTGTTTAGCTAGATCTGAGGAATTGCTGAATGATGGTTGTTCTGTAGTTTAGTTGTAATTTTGATGTTTGTGGGAGAATGCAATTATCATGTTTACCTACTCTACCATCTTGACCAGAAAGAAAGAGTCTTAAAGACAGTAAGAAAAAGTAGTTATCTACAAGGAAATTCCCATAAGACTGTCAGCTGACTTCTCAACTGAAATTTGCAGGTGAGGAGTGATGAAAAGCAAGGACCTACAACCAAGAGTACTATACCCATCTAGGTTGTCATTTAAAATCAAAGCGGGGATAAAGAACTTTCTGTAGAAGAAAAAGATGAAGGAATTTATCTTCACCAAACCAGTATAATAAGAAACTTTAAAGGGACTTCTTTAAGAAGAAGAAATAATACAAATTGTGATTAAGAAAATATCGCAAAGAAAAAATTCTCACTGACAAATGAAAACATGTGATAAAAACAGTGGATCAACAAACACTAAAGTGAGAAAACAATTTAAAAGGCAAAAGCAATTACATATGTAATTACATCAGTAAATTAGGGAATACACATGAACACAAAGACACAAAAACATAAATGTGGGTGGGGTGAATATAAATGATAGCGATTATAGAACACATTCAAACTTAAGCAATCATCAACTTAAAATAGACTGCTATAAACTTAGCTTGGTATATATGAAGCACATGGCAACCACAAACCAAAAATCTACAAGAAATAATTTAGCTCTTTGATAAAATTCAGAGTGATTTTAGGAGAAATTTTGCTTCAGTAGAATCTGTAATTCACGGTTGTGGATATTAGAATCTGGTTCAGTTTTCTTTAAAGTTTTACTTTTCCATCTATAAATTGAACTGGATCCTAAATGTTTTAATCACCAGAGATGTTACCTATTGGTCAGGGTAAACAACATCTGAAATTTGGGCCAGCCAGCCTGTGGATGCCTCAGTATCCTTACCTGCATACTCCCTTTCATCAGACCACTTGTAGTTCTTGTTGTTCTAACTATATTTAGATTTATAACACAGTTTATCTCTACCAGGTTACAAACCCTACTCATAAACTGGGAATGCTGCCCCTTACTGACTCTAGACACCATTGCAACCTCCTTCTGTGCCCAGACCTTATCAGCTCTCTGACAGAGAACAAGGATCAGGCTCTGAAGAAAAACTCCACACCTCTTCATCAGAAAGCAGCTACAGAATAAATTCTACTCCTCTTTCCCTTTAAAGAACTAAGACCCAAGGATCCTTGAGGAGAGAATGATATAGTTAGCAGTTAGACAGACATGAGAAGAGTAGGAAGAACAGGCCTGATTTGGAAGGTTACTAGGGCAAAAAGTCCTGGGTGCCTAGCAATGGACAATGGTAAGGTGGAATCTTTCCACCAGCATGACCTTACCTTTCCTGGCATATTGCTAGTTATGCAGTTTAGACTGCCTGAACTTTGATGTCATTGGTCATGTGGTTTGGACAACCTCCTGACCTTTTCTTTCCTGGCATGTCACTAGTTATTTTGTAGAATACCTTCAAGTACAAATAAAGAGGCCAAAGAAAAGCCTGTTATGAGTCCCATACAAGCCCTTGCATGACCACTCCATTAAGCATTTTTAGATATATTTTATTAATTATGCCATTACACTTGTCCCATTTTCCCCCTTCACTCCCCTCCCCATGTAAACCCTCTCCCACCCACATTCCCCACCTTTGGTTCATGTCCATGTGTCATAAGTTCTTTAGCTTCTACATTTCCCATACTATTCTTCACCTCTCCCTGTCTATTTTCTACCTACCATCTATGCTACTTATTCTCTGTACATTTTCCCCCTCTCTCCTCCTCCCACTCCCCTGTTGCTAACCCTCCATGTGATCTCCATTTCTGTGGTTCTGTTCCTGTTCTACTTCTTTGCTTAGCTTTTTTTTGTTTTAGGTGTGGTTGTTAATAACTGTGAGTTTGCTGTCATTTTACTGTTCATTTTTTAATCTTCTTTTTCTTAGATAAGCCCCTTTAACATTTCATAAAATAAGGGCTTGGTGATGATGAACTCCTTTAACTTGACCTTATCTTAGAAGCACTTTAACTGCCCTTCCATTCTAAATGAAAGCTT
>CM052549.1:49650530-49671410 GCA_028533065.1 Trachops cirrhosus | reverse complement strand
GCCTTTCATGACTTGGAATACTTCTTTCCAGCCCGTTCTTACCTGCAAGGTCTCTTTTGAGAAATCAGCTGACAGTCTGATGGGAACTCCTTTGTAGGTGACTGTCTCCTTATCTCTTGCTGCTTCTAGGATTCTCTCCATCATTTTTACCTTGGCTAATGTAATTATGATGTGTCTTTGTGTGTTCTTCCTTGGGTCCAACATCTTTGGGACTTCTGAGCTTCCTGGACTTCCTGGAAGTCTATTTCCTTTGCCAGATTGGGGAAGTTCTCCTTCATTATTTGTTCAAATGACATTTCCACTTGTTGTTCTTCCTCTTCTCCTTCTGGTGCCCCTATAATTTGGATGTTGGGATCTTTCAAGTCCCTTAAGCATTAATCCCTCAAGATAGTGAAGTTCTTATCTGAATCAAATAATGTTATGAACAAAGCCTTGGGTCTGTTGAACACAGAGACAGAATTTTGGTCCAATAAGAGATAATATCTAGGCACCAAAGAAAGCAGCAAGGCCACGTGTGGCAATGCCATGCTGACATCAGGACCGGCTGTAATGAATAACATCCCCTGTCCTGGCTCTAACCAATCAATGGAGACCACAGTCCTGAGGAAACACACCAGAAAAGCTGATAAATATTCTATTGAAAACCACCCCTGGAAACCTCCATTAAAAAAAGCCCTTAAGGGGAAAGACACTCTCTCCTCTCTCTCTCTCTCTCTCACTCTCTTTCTCTCTCTTTTCCATGCCTTTCCCCCTTTTGCCCCTAGGCACCTATGTGACTTCCTAAATAAACTTTTACTTGTATTTGAAAATAAATAAATAAATAAATAAAAGAAATTTGAATATAGCACTATATAATGTCATCAACATACATAAGATCAAGAGAATAAATACAGAATTAAAAAGCACACATAAAATTATTAAAATGGCAATAACTACATACCTACCAATGATTAATTTAATGTAAATAAATTAAATGATTCAATCACAGGTTAATGGATAAAAAATAAGCTGTACATATATACAATGGAATATTAATCATAAAAGGGAATGAAGTTTTACCAGTTGTGACAACATAGATTGATGTAGATGGTATTGAGCTAAGTAAAATAAGTTGATCAGAGAATACCATATGATTTCACTTATATGTAGAATCACAAAATAAAATAAATGAACAAACAATTTAGAATCAAACTCATATTTACAGAGAACAACCTGATGGTTGCCAGATAGGATGGGGGGTTAGGGTGCTGAGTAAAAAGATGAAGGCTTTACAAAATACAAATGACACAAAATAGCCACACGGATATAAAGTATAGTTTTCAGAATATAGTCAATATTGTAATACCTATACATGATGTCAGGTAGGTACAAGACATTGGGAGAATCACTTCCTAAGTTTATAAATGTCTCACCACTATGGTGTACTCCTGAAACTAATATAATTTTTAATGTCAACTGTAATTGAAAAATACAAATTTTCTGGCAATTGCACTGCTGGGATTATACCCTGAGAACCCTGAAACACCAATTGAAAAGCACCTATGTACCCCCATGTTCACAACAGCCCTATTTACAATAGCCAAGTGTTGGAAACAGCCTAAGCATCCATCAATAAATGGGTGGATCAAAAAATGTGGTACATTTACACAATGGAATACTACACAGCAGAAAGAAAGAAGGAACACCTACCCTTCTCAACAGCATGGATGGAACTGGAGAGCATTATGCTAAGTGAAATAAGCCTGGTGGCAAAAGACAAATACCATATGATTTCACCTATAATTGGAACCTAATCAACAAAACAAATAAGCAAGCAAAATATAACCAGAAACATTGAAATAAAGAACAAACCGACAGTAACCAGAGGGGAGGTTGGAGGGGATAACAGGGAGAAAGAGTCATCAAAGGAAGTGCAAGTGTGATCAAGGAACATGTATAAAGGACACATGGACAAAGCCAAAGAGGGGTACAATCAAGGGTGGAAGGTAGGGATGGGGGGGTTGGGGAATGGTGAGGGGAAAATGGAGACAACTGTACTTGAACAACAATAAAAAAGAAAGGAAAGTTTCAGTACTTAGTGTAATTTAAATATGAAGTTTTTATTCATATGTGTTTATTAATAAATGTTAATTATTGAAATCATGGCTTATAAGAATTTTATTTTTGATGTTATTTTTATATTAACCACAATCTAAGATATATACCACAGCCACCCTAGGTTCTAAATGAAATTTTCATGGATTCTTTATCAATCTTGATGGACCTAGAAGTAAGAAAAGATCACATATGATTCATGATTCAAATGTAGCAATCTAACTCTCCACTTTTTTCCTCTGATTTACTATATTTTAGTGAAGTAAAGGACTATAAAATACTTTCTCAATATGGTGGGAAACTATTATTGTTTGTATTTAATACTAACACAAACCTTATGTCTTGAAATGGAAAATATGCTAAAACAATTATCAAAACTATCATTAGGTATCATGAAATAATCTAAATGTGCAAACAGAAAGAGACATTTTAAGTTAGGTACTGCCTTAGTCATTTTCAGTAGTGGGACTTGTTTACATAATTTTCCCTTCCACTTGGCTAAAGTTCATCATAATGGATATTATAATAGATTATAGGATCTCCACATAGTTTTATAGTAACTGAATTTTATCACAATAATTATTTTTCCAGAAATCATATATCATACTTGCTGGATGTGGAAATAAAATGGAGCTGATACCTTTATTTGTATAATTATTTAAAAGGATAATAGAGATAGTCTGAAAACTGATGGTAAAAGGATTTTTCTCTTTTCCTACTTTATGGAACATTCTGTCTGGCGGGGGGACTATCAGGGACTGCATTAAGCATTTTGTATGCATCATTGCTTTTGAAATGGTGAGGAGTTGGATTTAAATAGCACTGAAGTTGAATCCTACCTCTGCTAATTACTATCCATGCCCCACTGGAAAGAATATCTAACTTTTGTGGAACTCAGTTTTCTCATCTGTAATACGGAGAAATAATATTGCTTACCTCATAGGTTTCTTGTAAGAATTAAATGGCATGAGTGACTCTAAGTTTGTTGTGTTTACCCTTCTGATGGAAGTGATTAGAAATTCTGAAGTTCATGGTAGCAAGAAAAAATAAAGGGAAGGTGGTAACTTGATGGCAGGAAAAAATAATAATGCAAATGATACACAATAAGATGATTTCTCTATGTGAAAGTACTTTTATGAACTAAGACCAGAGAAATGGTTTATTAAGTTATAAAATTATATAACTATAATAAAATTCAGGGAGAAAAGTCACTAGGGCCAAAAATACAAGTTTGCTATATAGAGAACTCTACTTAATACAAAAAGCATTTGCCATTTGGAATTTTATCTGGTCACTAATTCACTGATCTTACTGAGACTTTTGTATGGTATGAAGTTCCTATGCTTATTCATATTTACAGAGATTAGATTCTGCATTATTTTAATACTATTAACCCTAAAGTAGTCCCAACAGATGCTGGCATCTGATGACAAGGCTTCATGTTGTTTTCTTGGATCACAGAAAGATAAAACTATTTGTTCATCTTCATCAGAAGTTAGGCAAGGCAAAAATTTAGCATTTGGTATAGTGATTTGTATATGGAACTTTCTTAGAAAAATGCACATATGTCCTAGATTATTAATTAATGTCAGAGATTCTGATTTTTATATTACAAAAACACTATACATCTGTATCAAATATAAAATTATATTACAAAAATATATTGCAGGTACATTGTAATTTAAAAATATATGCAATAAAAAAGAAAGGTAAAACTATTCTTAATGCCTTAATCTTAGTCCCTGTTATTTTAGTCCTGATTAAGGCTCAATATAGAATTATGTAGTAATTCTCTTATAAAATAGACATTTTAAACTCAACATACTATAAACTTCTTGTATTATTATATATTATCTTAGAACCATGCTATAAATAGCTTTACTTTATTGCCTTTTATAAAACATGAAACTCCTTGCTTTATTGCTTCAATTCCTGTTCTCCTTTATTTCAAATATTTCACCAGTAGAAACAAACTCTTTGTAAATATTTATAGTGATTTATCATTATCTGCTTTCATAAATTTGTACAAGTTAAATTGATAAGGTAAAGGCATGTAGATTTTCTTGGCTTCTGCTAATGGTATTATATATGCAATTATTTAATTATAAATAGTTCAGAATTTGAGAACTCATTTTCCATTAGTACTACCACTAATGTTTTGTTTATAAGTCTCAGTTGGCATAAAATATTCATAGATAAAAAACTATTCATTAACTTTTCAGCACCATGATGTAGTGTCTTCTGAAGGGCAAAAGGGCTCAAGATAAATTGTCCAGCCCTAGCTGGTGT
Organism: Trachops cirrhosus; assembly: GCA_028533065.1. Taxonomy (NCBI): domain Eukaryota; kingdom Metazoa; phylum Chordata; class Mammalia; order Chiroptera; family Phyllostomidae; genus Trachops; species Trachops cirrhosus. The sequence goes on along the minus strand of CM052549.1, from coordinate 49,667,027 downwards.
AGTAGCTCAGTGGATTGAGTGCAGGCCTCTGAATCAAACTGTTGCCCTTTGGATTCCCAGTCAGGGCAAATGCCTGGGTTGCAGACCAGGTCCCCCAGTGGGGGGTACGTGAGAGGTAACCACACATTGATGTTTCTCTCTCTCTCTCCTTTCCTTCCCCTCTCTCTACAAATAAAAATAACTAAATAAAATGTTTTTAAAAAAGATAAATTGTCCAGCATTACTGTGGGAACATATAAGAGAAAACCCAGTGTGAAAGCCTCACATGGCATTGGTTTAGAAACTTGAATACCTGGGTGTCTATACACAAAAGCAATGGTTGCAACAATTAACATTCTCCACAGAATTAATTTTCTCCAAAACATAATTTTCTCAGTAGTTAAGAAAATAATTTAGAGACCCTACCCCCAATAATCTGCACAATATTCTTTTCTCCACTTCCAGTGCCCCTCAGGCATAATTTCAGTGTCTATAAACTGTTATGTGGAGTTTAGAATCCATATTGAGGAATTGACTAAAAAAATACTTGGAAGCCTGCACATGACAGTGTGCCATTGGAGTGCCTAGGGAATAGGAGAGAGAGACTAGGAATGGCAATGTGGTTTATGATTTGTGCATTGTGAATTGCGTGGGATGAAGGGATTGCAAATAAACCTTAAAGAGTATCATTTATTTTGGAAGAAAGACTCCCAACAAAAGGGTCATAATTTTATATAACTATGTAAAGGCATTATGTTTAACTACCTAGTGTCTGGCTTTTGAGAATGAGTGTGCACACATATTAGTTTAGAGATAAATTGATACATGGAAGCAGAAGGTTTAAAAGATACCACTTCTTGAGTGAAAACTCATCTGTTTCCAGCTAAATTCAATCTCTCTTTTCCCTTCCTTCCTCCTCTCCCCTCCCTTGCTCTCCCTTCCCCTCCCCTTTCTTCCTCTCCCCTTCTCTCCCCTCCCCTCCTTTCCTCTCCTTTTCTTTTTCTTTCTTTCTTTCTTTCTTTCTTTCTTTCTTTCTTTCTTTCTTTCTTTCTTTCTTTCTTTCTTTCTTTCTTTCTTTCTTTCTTTCTTTCTTTCTTTTCTTTCTCTTCCTTTTCTCTCTCTCTTTCTTTTTTCCTTCTTTCTCTTTTGCAAGTGAGAGCCAGAGGAAAATGGAAGGGAGATCAGCTTTAAATGACTTATAAAAAGCACCCAAAAATACTCTCTGAATATTAAAAAGCTCTCACAAAGCAGACTTTTAATGATTTAAGTATAAATTAATGAAAAACATATGGATAATTTTTTCTTTTAAAATATGCTTGGTTTGAAAATTTTAAGGGGAAAAAATAGAAAAGAATGTTTTAGATTTGGTAGAGCAGAAAAACATCTTAGAAAAATAGCTTGAATAGTTTGAGATACCCCAGTAGCATTTGGGCTGCTTTTGCTCAATGGAGGAAGGGCATTATGATTTCAGTTCTTACAAATAGAAGCCCTGTTCATCAGCTACCCACACATATGGAGAAACACGAGTAGAACCACCTTCCACAATATGTGTTTTGACATTGAATCTGAGGGAGCATGTTGGACTGAAGTTCATACTGAGGAAACATAGGTTGTATTTTGACACCCTTAGCTATCTGTAAATCCAACATAGAACTGTAAACTACTGCAGGGGTGGAAGTAGATGCAATATAATTCACCTGAGGAATGGAATGAGGCATATGTGAAATCTTGTTCACACAGGCATGTACCATCTTCTATTCCTTTTGATTTCCAAACTCTTATATCTTGCATGTAAAGTAATAACACTTTATCAAATTATGTAATCATTTCATTAATACTCCAGGTAATTCCTTTGTTTTCCCCCAGTTTTATGAAGGTATAATTGACAAATAAAATAATAATATATTTCAAGTGCACAACATGATGATTTGATATGCATATTTATTGTGAAAGAATTTCCCACAATCAAATTCATTAACACATCCATCCCTTCGCATATTTACTTTCACTTTTGAGAATGCTTAAAATTTACTGTCTTAGCAAATTTGAAGTATACAATACAGTGTTATTAACTATAGTCATCATGCTGAACATTAATTATATTCTTAAACTTACTTAACTTATAACTGTAAGTTTGTACATTTTTGCCAAATCTCTTATTCCCTCTCTACTCCATCCCAGGCTGTGACAATCATCATTCTATTGTTTGTTCTATGAGTTTAGCTTTTTTAGATTTCACTTTTATATGAAATCATAAAATATTTGTCTTTCTCTGTGTGGCTTATTGTACTTAGCATAATGTCCTCCTGGTTAATTCATGTTGTCCCACATGGCAAGATGTCCTTTTATAAGACTGAATATTGTTTCATATATACCACATTTTTTAGCCACTTATCCATTGATGGACACTTAGGTTATTGCCTGTATTTTGGCTATTGTAAATAATGCTGCAATAAACATAGGGGTACAGTTATCTTTTGTGTTTGGGATTTTATTTTTTTACATATATACCCAGAAATGGGATTGCTGGATCATATTTTTAATATTTTTGAATAAAATCTACATAAGTTTACATAATGGAAACAGCAACTTGCAATTCTATTAACAACAGTGTATGAAGATTTCCTTTCATTAACATCCTGTCCAGTGTTTGTCATCTCTTGTCTTTTTGACAATAGACATCTTAACATGTGCAAGGTAATATGTTAATTTTGGTCTTAATTTGCAGTTTCCTGATGACTAATGATGAGCACCTTCTCATGTACCAATTGGCAATTTGCATGTCTTCTTTGGAAAAAATATCTATTCAAAATCCATAATTTGTCCATTTTATTTGGATTATTTATGAGTATTTTTCTATCGAGTTGTGAAAGTTTTTCATATATATTTTTGGATATTACCCCTTTGTCTGATATATGATTTGCAAGTATTTTCTCCCATTCTATAGATTACTTTTTTATTTTGTTAATTGTTTCCTTTGCTGTACAGAAAGAATTTAATTTAATTTAGTCCCACTTGCTCATATTCAGTTTTGTTGTCTTTTTTTTAGGTGTCAAAATGTAAACATTATTTCTAATCTAAGACCAATGTCAAGGACATTTTCACTTATGTTTTCTTCTAGAAATTTTACAGTTTCAGGCCTTACATTTAAGTAATTAATCCATTTTGAATTGACTTTTGTGTATGATAGGGGTATGATAGGGAGCTATTTTTCTTGTATAAGAATATCTAGTTTACCTAACACCATTTATTAAAGAAAGTATTTTTCCAAGTTGGTATTCTTAGAATCATTGTCGAAATTACATGACAACATATGCATGGGTTTATTTCTGGGCTTTGTATTCTGTTCCATTGATCAATGTGTCTGTTTTATACAAATAACATACTGTTCTGAATACTAAAGTTTTGTAATATAGCTTGATATTAGGAAATGTGATGTGTCAAGCATTGCTCTTCTTGCAAAATAGAACAAATTTTAAAAAATATTTGTTCTATTCCCAAGAAAAATGCCATTAAATTTTTATAGAGAGTGCATTGTAATCTCTAGATTACTTTGGGTAGCATGGACATTTTAGCAATATTAGATCTTCCAGCCCAGAAAGATGGGATAATCTTTAATTTATCTATAACTTTTTCAATTTTTTAAATCAATGTTTTTTAGTTTTCAATGTACAGATATTTTACCTCTTTGGATTAATTTATTCTTAAGTACTTTATTTTTAATGCTATTGTAAATAAAATATCTTTCTTAATTTCTTTTTCAGATAGTTGTTAGTATATAGATATGTAGCTGAGCTTCGTGTGCTGGTTTTGTATCCTACAATTTTACTGAATTCATTTACCAATTCTAACAGTTTTTAAAAATATTATCATGTTATATACAAACAGAGACAATTTGGTTTCTTCCTTTTTGATTTGGATGTATTTTATTTCTTTTTCTTACCTAATTACTCATACTAGGACTTCAAGTACTACATTGGATACAAGTGGTCAGAGACATCTTTGCCTTCTTCTTGACCTTAGAAAAAAAATGATTTCAGCCTTTCACCATAGAATATGATGCAAGCTGTGTGCTTATTATTTATGAAGTCTTTATTATATTGAGGCACATTCTATCTCTACCTAATTTCCTGAAGGTTTTTTTTTTATCACAAAAGAATGTTTATTTTTGTCAAATGTTTTTCTGCATTTATTGAGATTATATGATTTTTATCCTTCATTTTGTTAATATGGTGCATCAGGTTTATTGATTTGCAAATGTTGAACTATCCTTGCATTTCTGGACTAAATTCAACTTGATCAGATCTGTTCTATTTTATTGCCACTGAATTCAGTTTGATAATATTTTGTTAAGGATTTTTGCATTATATTTTTCAGGAATATTGGCCTGTAATTTTCCTCTCTTATGGTATTATTATCTGGTTTTGGTATCAGTGTAATATTTGCCTTATAAAGTAATTTGGAAATGTTGCTTACTCTTTATTTTTTAGAAGAGTTTGAAAGGGATTCATATTAATTATTTTTAAGTGTTTGGTGGAATTTACCACTCTTGCCATCTTGTCTTGGACTATTCTTTGTTGTGAGATTTTTGATTACTAATTCCATCTCCTTACTCATTATTGGTCTGTTTAGATTTTCTAATCTTTGTGATTCAGTCTTGGTAGGTTGTGTAATTCTAGGAATTTATTTATTTTTTCTAGGTTATTCAATTTGTTGGTATATACTTGTTCATAGTAGCCTCTTATAACCCTTTGTATTTCTGCAATACAAGTTAAAACATCTCCTCTTTTACTTCTGATTTCATTTACTTAACACTTCTATTTTTTTAGTTGCTCTACCAGAGGTCTGTCAATTTTATTTTTAAAATATATTTTTATTGATTATGCTATTAGAGTTGTCCCAATTCTCCCTCTTTTCCCCCCTCCACCCCGTGACCCCATTCCCTCCAGCAATATCCCCCTTTGTTCATGTTAATGGGTCATGCATATAAGTCCTTTGGCTACTCCATTACATATACTGTTCTTAACATCCCCCTGTCCATTTTGTACCTACTTATTCATACTTCTTAATCCCTGCACCTTTTCCCTCATTCTCTCCTTCCCTCTACCAACTGATAATCCTCCAAATGATCTGCATATCTATGATTATGTTTCTGTTCTGCTTGTTTGCTTAGCTTATTTCTTATTTTCAATTTTTGATTGTTGTGAATTTATTGTCATTATAATGTCCATAGTTTTGATCTTCTCATTCTTAAATGATTCCCTTTAACATTTCATATAATAAAGGCTTGATGATGATGAACTCCTTTAGTTTTACCTTGTGTTGGTAAAGCTAAATTTCACTACCCTTCAATTCTAAATGATAGCTTTGCTGGATAGAGTAATGTAGGTTTTAGGTCTTTGCTTCTAATCACTTTGAATACTTCTTGCCAGTCCCTTCTAGTCTACAAAGTTTCTTTTGAGAAATCAGCTGACAGTCTTATAGGAACTCCTTTGTAGGTAACTGTCTCCTTTTCTCTTGCTGCTAAGATCCTCTCTTTATCTTTAACATTTGGGATTTTAATTATGATGTGTGGATGTGATCCTCTTTACTCCCATCTTATTTGGGACCCTCTGTGATTCCTGGACTTGTATGTGTATTTCCTTTGCCAAATTAAGGAAGTTTTCTTTCATTTTTTTTCAAATAAGTTTCAATTTCTTGCTCTTTCCCTTCTCTTTCTGGCAACCCTATGATTCAGATGTTCGTACATTTCAAGATATCCCAGAGACTCCTTAGCTTATCCTCTTTTTTCTTCTTATTGTTCAGAATGAATGTTGTTTCCTTCTTAATGTTCAAAATTGTTGATTTGATTCTCAGCTTCATCCCCTCCACTGTTGGTTCCCTGTAGATTTTTCTTTATTTCACTTAATGTAGTCTTTATTTCTGCCAGGATCTTTTGTATGCTGTTGAAGTACCCAATGAGTTCCTTGAGTATCTTGATAACCAGTGTTCTGATAGGTTGCTTATCTCCATTTCATCTAGTTCTTGCTCTGGAGTTTTGTTCTGTTCTTACATTTTGGCCATATTTCTTTGTCTCCTCATTTTGGCATCCTCCTTGTGTTTGTTTTTGTGTATTAGGCAGAGGTGCTTTGACTCCCTCTCTTAGTGGCATAACCTATCAGAGAAAAGCACACCTATAAGTTGTATGGGGTACAGATTTAGTTAATAGCCTGGGGACGGCAACACATGTCACTGCTTTGTGACTCTGTGGGGGTTGTGCTTGGAGATGGAACAATGCTGCTATTGACCTCTTGAATTTTGCCAATAAAGAAGCTGTCTCCTGGCACCTGACCTGATGCCAGTCACTTCAATTTTTCCCCATATGCCACTGGTGCCCTTCCAGCTCTTGCCTTGGTGCTGAATCCCAGAGGGTCTGAGTCTGAGTAAGTCCTAAGTCCATTGTGGGTCCTTTAAGAGGAGTCTCCTGAGAATCCTACAGTTTCTTCTGCCACCCCTAACCCCATTGATTTTTATAGCCAGATGTTATGGGGACTTCCCTTCCTGGCAAGGCAACCCTGGGCTCCTGGTCTGGTCTGGGGCTGGGATCCCTCACTCTGGAGATATCATCCCTATTTATATCCAGCACATATGAATGTGGGAATGCCAATTTTGCATCTCCATGACTCTCCACACTTATTCACTTGTCTGAGACTTTCTGCACATCTCTGAGTCTCCACCCCTCCTACCTTTCTGGATGAATGTGGCTTTTTTAAATCCTCAGTTGTTGGACATCCACATAGCTTGATTTTCTGATGATTCTGGGTAATTTTTGTGTTGTATTTTAGTTGTAATTTTTGCTGTAGTTGTGCAAGGAGGTGAGGTATATTTACTTACATCTCTACCTTGACTGGAAGTCCAGGTTTGACAATTTTATTTTGATAAAAACAATTTAATTTGTTGATCCTTTCTATTATCTTTCTATTCTCTATTTTACTTCTTCTCTGCTATTATTTCCTTCCTTCTTCAAACTTTACACTTAGTTTATTCTTTTTCTAGTTTCTTGACAGGAAAAATTAAATTATTTGAGATTTTTTTCCTAACGTAGGTGTTTATTTCTATCAACTGTCATCCTAAAACTGCTTTTGCTCCATACTATAAGTTTTGGTATGTTGTGTTTCAAGATTTTTTTATTTACCTTTGGTTTTCCTCTTTGACCCATTGGTTGTTTATTTTGATTGCATGTATTTGTAAATTTTTCAGTCTTCTTTCTGTTATTTATTTTTATTTTTGTACCATTGTGGTCAAAAAAGATGCTTGATGTTATCTCAATCATCTAACATGTAAACACTTGTTTTGTGGCCTAACCTGTGATCTATACTAGAGAATGTTCGGTGCATACTTGAGAAAAATGTATATTCTGCTGCAGTCAAATGAAATATATATATACGCACACACACAGAGTCTATTGATTTTATATATATATATATTTTATTGATCTAAAGTATTGTTCAAGTCTTATATATCCTTATTGATTTTCTATCTCGGTAAACTATCCATTGTTAGAAGTAGGTTAATGAAGTCCCCTAATATAAGTATATCCTTGTCTATTTCTCTATTCACATCTACTAGTATTTGTGTGCTCCAATTTTAGGTGAATATATATTTATAACTTTTATGTCTTCTTGATGAATGGCCCATTTGTCGTTATATAATGACCTACTTTTTCTCTTGTTAGAGTTTTGACTTAATGTCTGTTTGTGAGGTATTAAGTGTAGGTATTCTAATTCTCTTATTATTTCCATTGGCATGGAATATTATTTCCCATCCCCTCACTTTTAGCTTGTGTGTGTCTTTAAAATGGAAGTTAGTCTCCTGCAGACAGCATAAAGTTGCTCTTGTTTTTTATCAATTTCCCATGCTATGCATTTTCATTAGAATATTGAATCCATTTACATGCAATTATTAATAGGTGATGACTCTTTTGATGCCATTTTTATTAATTATTTTCTAGATGTTTTGTAGTTCCTTTGTTTTTTTCTTTCTCTCTTCCTTTGTGAATTGGCAATTTTCTGAAGTCATATACTTTAAGGCCCTTCTCATTATCTGCTGTTGGTTTTTCCTTTGCATTTTTCATGAGACTTATATAAAGCATAGTTATAATAGTATATTTTGAGCTGCTAATTTAACTTTAACTGCACACAACACTCTACTCTTTTATTCCACATCACACATTCATATTTTTGATGTCACAATTTATATATTTTATATCATGTATCCATTAACAAATTATTTAACCATAGTTATTTTAATACCTTTGTCATTTAACTTTTGTACTAGAGGCAAGTGATTAACACACCACCATATTTTTTAAAAATATTAATGAATTTTATTAGAGAAAGATAGAGGACAGAAAAGAGAGAGAGAGAGATCAACCTGTTATTTCACTTATTTATGTATTTACTAGTTGATTCTTATATGTGCCCTGACCAGGGATCAAGCCCACAAACTTAGTGTATTGGGAAAATGCTCTAACCAATGGAGCTAGTTTGCCAAGGCAAAACACCACCATTTAAAAATATTAGATAGTATTCTGAATTTGACTATATACTTACATTACAAGTATATTTTATATTTCATATTACTAATTACTGTCTTCACATTTCAGTATGTAGAATGTCTTTCAATATTTCTAGTAAGGCAGGTCTAGTAGTAATAAACTCCCTCAGCTTTTCTTTTTCTGAGAAATGTTTATCTCTCCATTTCTGAGTGAAAATGACAGATTTTCAGGGTAAATTCTTTTTCATTAACAGGTTTTTGCTTTTAGTATTTTGAATATATAATCTGTCCTTCAAAGTTTCTGCTAAGAAATCCATTGATAGTCTTATAGAGATTTCCTGGAATGTAAATAATTTTTTTCTTTTGCTGCTTTAACAATTCTCTCTTTGTTTCTGAATTTAGACCATCTATCATAATGTGTCTTGGAGATCTCTGGGTCGAATCTGCTTAGGGACAATGAGCATCATATAATTCAAATGTCTAAATCTCTCCTAAGATTTGGGAAGTTCTCATACATTACTTATTTAATTAAGTGGTCTGCTCTTTTCCTCTTCTCTTCTCCTCTGGTACCCAATGATGCATAAATTGTTTCTCTTGATAGTATTCTATAATTCACCTAGCCTTTCTTTGCTCTTTTTAAACTTTGTTCTACTATGACTGGCTAATTTCAAATGGCTTATCTTAGAGTTCACAGACTCTTTCTTCCACTTGCTCAAGTTTTCTGGTAATAATTATCTCTATTGCAATTTTTGTTTTATTCATTGTATTTTGCAGTGACAGAATTTCTGTTTGGTTCTTTTTATGATTTACATCTCTGTTAAACTTATCATTTGTTCACATAGCTCTGTCCTGAATTTATTTAATTGTTTTTCTGCATTTTGTGGTAGTTTACTATTTTAAATTCTTTCTGGAAAAATTACAGTTCTCCTTTACTCTGGGGTTAGTTACAAGAAAATTATTGCATTCCTTTGGTGGTGTAATATTTCCTTGAGTTTTTATGTTCCTTGAAGACTGTGTTGTCATCTTTGCATTTGAAGAAAGAGCCACATTCTCCATTCTTTACTTATTAGCTTTAAGAGAATAATACCTTCTGTCATTTCTATTAAGGATAAGGGATTTTCTACGGATAGACTTGGTCCACACTTCTTGTTCCCTCTTGGGGGAGAGTATTTTTTAATATTTTATGCCTTCCCTTTAACCTGTGAAGCCAGGCTGAATGCTGACATTACACATTTTCTTGTTTCATAGTGGTGTTAAATGCTTATATTTGTGTGCTTTCCCCAAAGCTGCAGACTTGAGATGACTTTCTGCATGTTTCCTAGCTATTTGCATAAGGTTTTCACTCACTGTTCTTGAGAGAAGACACAGGAAGCAGACCACAGGGTGCACAGAGAATTTGGGGTGAGTTTAGGGCTGTTGAGGTGATCCATAGGCATGCCATTCACAGAAACTTATGGCAGACTCTGTGATGGATTCCATGAAGTGGTTAGCAGTCTCCACATTTTTAAATAATGTTATGAGCCCTGTTTGCTATTATCACTGCCCCTCCATACCCCTCATTCATGCAGCTTACCATAGTATGCTGAATTGGACAAGAAAGAAGAGGCATGTTAGGCAGCTTCTAGCACTGCTGGAGAAGCTGGACAGTGACATGTTCACTCTCACAGTTGTCCACCAGAGAAATTACATGCCAAAATTGTCTCTTGACACTGAGCTGTGTCACCCAGGGGGAGTGATAATGTCAGTATTGAGAAACCTTTCCTCTTATGATTTTTGGTGCAATTAATCTCAGACTTTTTTGCTCCTACAATGTGCCAAAACTTGCCTGGTGTTCCCATAAAACAGGGGTCTCCAATTCCCAGACAGCAGATGGGTACTGGACTATGGTCAGTTAGGAAGTGGGCTGCACAGCAGGAGGTCAGTGGCAGGCAAACCAGAGAAGCTTTGCTCACATTACTGCCTGAGCTCTGCCTCTTGTCTTGCCCCTTCTTCCTAGGTCCATGGAAAAACTGTATTCCATGAAACCAATCCCTGGCACAAAAAAGTTTGGGGGCCACTGCCCTAAGACATTATCCCACCCAAATAACAGTCCCACTCAAGCCATTTTCAATGGTTTTTCTGTACAAATGGACTGACACGGTTTACGCTGTGAACTTCCTAAAATTTCTCCAAGGCTCACATCCCAGACAAGAAGCATCTGGCCTCAGTGAGCCTTGTGCCTCTAGCTAAGTGGCCTCATGCCAGGCACTAATAGAGTTGGCCTTGGTCCACAGCTTCATTTCTCCTGCCACATTCAATCTCAGCACAAGTAGCAGCAATTGGCAGATTGCTTTGCAGCTCTTTCTGGGTAGCCCCAGAAAAGACACAGGTGGCAGATGATCTTGCTCTCCCTGGAGACCTGAGAGCCAGCACACCCAATAGAAAGATTAAGAGAATGCCAAAGTACCACCAAACTACTTCCATCTGTGACACACTCAAGGGTTAGACTGAACAGATAGTTGAGACCTGCTGAAGTAAGTCCTATTCAGTGTGGTCACTCCCTGAACAGCGGACTCACTGCTCAAGGTTATGGCCAGTCCTCACACCACATTATGTTAGGGAGTAAGTCCCTTCTACTACATGTCAACAGAAATCAAGTCTTAACTACAACAGGAGGGTGCACAAAGGCAACAAAAGGTGTACACCTGGAGTTCCAGGCTTGGATGACGAATGAGTTTGTGCCATTTGGTTCTACAGATCACTTACTACATAAGGCCACTCTACCAAGGCCAGAAGATGTAGGCCTTATTTCTATCTAATATATAGAACACAGGGAGGCAGCCAAAATGAAGGGACAGAGAAATATTTCCCTATGAAAGAAAAGAACAAAACTCCTGAAAAATAACTAAATAAAATGGAGATAAGCAATATGCCAGATTAGAGTTCAAAACACTGGTAATAAGAATGTTCAATGAACTTAGGAGCAGAATAGATGAACTTACTGAGCACTTCACAAAGAGATAGAAAACATAAAAATGAAAAGAGAAAATAGAAAAAAGAACAGATATAAATGAAGAAAACAACAACATAAATAAATAATATATTACAGTGAATCAACAGTTGAGTAGATAAAGCAGAGGATCAAATCAGCAATTTGGAAGTTAAGGAAACAGAAAACAACCAATCAGAACAGAGAAAAAGAAAAAAGCCTCCAAAAAAGTTGGGATAGGATAAAGAACCTCCAGGACAACTTAACACATAACAACATTTGCATTATTGAATTGCCAGGAGAAGAGAAAGAGCAAGGAATTGAAAACCTATTTGAAAAAATAATAACAGAAAATTTCCTAACTTGGTGAAGGAAATAAAGATACCAGTCTGAGAAGTGCAGAGTCCTAAACAACAAAGAGTCTCACACCAAGAAACATTATAATTAAAATGGCAAATGTTAAAGACAAAGAAAGAAACTTAAAAACAGCAACAGAAGAACAGTTCATTGCAAGGGATCTCCCATAAGACTGTCAGCTGATGTATCAACAAAAAATTTGAGGGCCAGAAGGGATTGGCATAAAATAATACAAAGTAATGAAAAGCAAGACATGAGACCAAAATTGTTCTACAAAGCTAAAGTATCATATGTACTGGAATGACAAATAAAGAATTTCTCAGACAAGAAAAGGTGAAGAAGTTCATCATCACCAAACCAGTTTTTTTTTTATTTTAAATATGTTTATTGATATTAAAGAGAGGAAGGGAAACAGAGAGAGAAACATTGATATGAGAGAGTAACATCAGTTGGTTGCCTCTCATATGCACCATGACTGGGAATTGAACCCACAAACTAGGTATGTACTTGACCAGGAAGTGAACCCCCCAAACTTTTGGTGTACTGGGCAATGTTCCAACCAATTGAGCAACACCAGCCAGGGTACCCCACACCAGTTTTATAAGAAATATTAAAGGGTCTCTTTAAGAAGAAAAACAAACATTAAAAATATGAACAGTGAAATGGCAAAGTGTACATATCAATCAACAATTACTTTAAATGCAAATGAATTAAATTTCTCATCAAAGAGCATACAGTAGTAATATGGATAACAAAGCAAGATCTTTACATATTCTGTTGATGAGAGTCTCATTTCTGATCAAAAGACACATGCAGACTAAAAGTAAAGAGATGTAAAAAGGTGTATCATAAAAATCAAAACAAACAAATAAGCTTAGGTAGCAATACTTATACCAGACAAAAAAGACTTTAGAACAAAGGCTATAACAAGAAACAAAGAAGGACTCAGCAATTCACCTCTGGTAATTTTTCTGAAGATACCCAAAACACTAAATAAAATGACATATATATCTACATGTTCATTGCAGCATTATGTATAATATTTAAGATGTGAAAGCAGCCTAAGAGTCCATCAAAAGGTGAATGGATAAAGAAGTGGTACATATATACACTGGACTATAACTCAGATATTTAAAAAATGCTATTTGCAACAACATGGATAGACCTATAAGGTACTGTGTTGTGAAATTAGCCAGAAAGAGAAAAATAAATGGACAAATATCATATAATTTCACTTATATGTATAACCTAAAAAACAAAATAAGCAAACAAGCAGAACAGAAATAGACTTATAGATACAGAGAGAGAATTTTGATGGTTTCCAGATGGGATAAGCTTTGGGGGAATGAGTGAAAAAATGAAGAAATTAAGAAGTACAAATTAGTCGTTACATAACATTCATGGGAGTGTACAGCATAAGGAATATAGTCAATAACATTGTAGTAATTGTGTATGGTGTCAGATGGGTACTAGATTTTTTGGAGTGATCAATGTCTAATCATACCTGAAACTAATATACATTATACATTGAGTATAACTGAAAAATAAAAAATATTAAAGAAAAGATTCTATCTTTAATTTTTGACATTTTAGTTACAGTGTGTCATGATGTGGTCTTCTTTAGGTTAATTTTCTTTGGAATTCTCTGCACTGCCAGAACTTGTATGACTATTTTTTTCACAAAGTTAAGAAAGCTTTCAGTTATTATTTCTTCACATAGGTTTTTAGTCCTGAGCTCTCCCTTCTCTTTTGGTTACCCTTACTATGCAAATGTTGTTACACTTGATGCTGTCCCAGAGGTCCCTTAAACTGTCTTTACTTTTAAAATTATTTTTCTTTTTGTTGTCCTGATTAGGTGTTTTGCACTATCCTTTCCTCCAAATCACTGTTTAGATGCTGTATTTATTTAATCTGCTGTAGATACATGTATTCTTCATTTCAATTACTGTACTTTTCATTTTTGACTAGCTCTTTTTTTATGTTTCAAATCTCCATTTTTACATTTTCTATCCATTTTTTGAAGTTCTAAGTGTATCCACTCTTCCCCTCTATTCCTTGAATTTCCTTAAATCAGTGTTTTGAACTCTGCATTTGGTAGATAGCTTGTCTCTACTTTGTTTGGTACTTTTGCTGATGTTTTGTCTTGTTCTTTCATTAGAGACATATTTCTTCATCTCAAAATTTTGGCTGCTTGCTTTCTTTTCATGTTTGCCTTTGTAAGGAACTGCCAAACAGTCTTCCAAAGTAGCTGAGCATGAAAATTGCATTTTCAAAAGTCATTGGCCAAAAAGTTTGTTCAGTTTTTCCATGAAATAAATCATACCTTTTTCATTTTCACCAATAACTTTATTGATTTGGATATTCTGAGAATGTCAGCTATCTCTTGTGTGGTATAACATTTATTATTTTCAATTAATGTCTCAATTTGATCACTGTCATCGCCAACTGGTCTACCTGACCATGGAGCATCATCCAGCAAGAAATTTACAGCACAAAACTTCACAAACCACTTTTGACACATTTTATCAGTCACAACACATAATCTATACACTGCACAAAACTTTTTTAAATATTTCAATTGCATTTTTACCTTTCTTGAAATAATAAGGCACAATGTGTCCAAATTGTTGCTTCTTTTCTTCCATCTTCAGTATTAAAAGCCTACACAAAAATTCACCATTTTTTGTTTTTTAATGCACACTGATATAACAGCTGTCATGATACAATCTAATAAAATCATTTCAAATGAAGTTAAAGACAAATAAATGCTCTACTAGAGCCTTTTATGAAACAAAACAAACAAACAATCTTTTTGGCCAACCCAGTACTTCCTTCCAGATTTCAGAGTTGTCCTTTGCTGAGTGGATATGTTTGAGTGAACAAACATTCAAATATGTTGCATGAAATATTTTATTTCTACTCTCTCAAACTTAAAGGACCCAACTAAGTGTCCCTGAATGCAGTTCACTAATAATAGCCACTAAGGAGCCATTAAGTTAAAAAGTGTCTACAGAAAAATTGCAAAGGTACACTTCCTTCTATTGACAACAAATATATAAAATAAACAATCAAATTAGGTTATATAAATTTTATAATTATAGTATAAAGATTTAGATGCCTCTTTATAGGCTCTTTTTTCATCTCTTATGATATTGATTCTGTGGTTATGGACTGGTCACCTCTCTGCAACTCTAGTCAGACAACCACTGCCTAAAGATGGGATGTTTAGAAGCAAAGGAACTTAAACTTTAACTCTAAAGGGTTAAAGAAGTCAATTCACTTGAAAATCGGGGAGAAAAAGAAACAAAGGAATCCTGTTAGGGTCTGTTGAAGATTAACAGACTACCACACAAAAGCCCCAAAGCATCCTTCAACCGTCTAAAAAAATGTACTAAAAATGTTACCATGGCAGCAACCAATTAAA
Source organism: Trachops cirrhosus (assembly GCA_028533065.1). Lineage (NCBI taxonomy): Eukaryota > Metazoa > Chordata > Mammalia > Chiroptera > Phyllostomidae > Trachops > Trachops cirrhosus. The sequence continues at coordinate 49,651,764 of CM052549.1, read as the reverse complement.
AAAACCAATAAAAGAGGACAACTATCTACACTTCAACAAAACTACACAAACAAACAATAAAAAATGCACCATAAATCAATTAAGTTTTAAATGTAGTTTGAATGGTTGAGAGTGGGGGAAGGTATAGGAGCAAAAGGAAAATAAAGTCCTTAGCTCATAATTAAAACAATGATAAAATAGCACAAGTAAAATCAACAATAAGGCCCAAGACTGAAAATAAGGTTCATATTGTTCATACAAATGCACTTTTTATTTGGTGATGTTAAAAGACTATTTATGATTTTATTCTAATACTATGAGTTTGCATTAGCAAAATTTGGAGGAGTTGAGAAACAGTTTATAGGCCCTGCTGATTGACTCTGTGAGAAATAAATCACATAGGCTCATGGACATACCACAGAGCTCTCTTTATGCCTTAAGATACTCTGTAATAAACTGAGAGATTTTGTTGGATGTCTGGGACAATTCCAGGCCCCCTTACCTCAGGAATCAGAGCCCGTCTTTCACTTAACTGGAAAACAGCTATCCATAGTATAGGAAAGTAAATCCATTTGACCCAAAATCTATTGGGTGTTTAAAGCATCTTAAGCATGGAACCATAGGGCAGGAGAGAAATCATTTCGAGAGGACAAGTAGGGGAAATTTGTGGGATAATTTATTGCTGTATAATTAACTGATTTAAGGAAAATCTTTATGGAAAGATTCACCTTGCCTTTTCTGTGTTTTTTTTTCAATTTCTACCTCTGTCTTTAAAGTTATTCATAGAATTAATTAAATTCATGCAGGCATACTACTTTCAAATTAAATTTGAGAACATAAATGCTAACAGAAAACAATAAACTTAATCATTTTTGGAGAGCCACATCTATTGTTGAGAATTTGCAAAATGTTTCTTTACTAACAGCCACCTCTTACATTTAAAGATAAAATGGAGATTTGAAACATCAAAGACACTTGAGAACAGCTGGATATGGCAAAAGAGAACTTAATCATCCTTTGTTTTAGGGGACTTGCTATAATTGATCTACATGAGAGGAAGCCCATCTATATTTGTTTTGTGTGAGCACACAGTGTTGGATTCCAGGAATCAAAAGTAAAGACTCTCAGTGACATAGGTTTCTGAATATAACACATAATTTCGTCATTGTACTATTGTAACATCTGAATTCTTTTTTAATTTCTTTTTTTATTTTAGTTTATTCAGTACAGTTTCTATCCTTTATTCCCATTCCAG
>CM052549.1:49635558-49650430 GCA_028533065.1 Trachops cirrhosus | reverse complement strand
ATCCATGCTGTTGCAAAGGGTATGAGCTCCTTCTTTCTTTCTTTTGCATAGTATTCCATTGTGTAAATGTACCATAGTTTTTTGATCCATTCATTTACTGATGGCCACCTAGGTTCTTAATGAGGATGTGATTTAGTCATTCCATACTTTTTCTTCCTTAATCCCTCCCTCCTGCTTTCCTTCCTTCCTTCCTTCCTTCCTTCCTTCCTTCCTTCCTTCCTTCCTTCCTTCCTTCCTTCCTTCCTTTTTTCTTCCTTCCTACCTCTGCTCTCTCATTCCCTTCTTGTTCCCTTCCTCACTCTCATTCTCTCCTCTCTTTTCATTCTCCTTTCTACCCACCCCACTCTCTCTCTCTCTCTCCAGAGTCTCCACTTTCATTTAGAGATAATGCAAAATCATGGTGCTTAAAAAGTGAAAATGCCTTTTGTGATTTTGGTCCATTAGAAGATTTTAGAATACAAAAAAAAATTCCCGTTGCCTATTGTGCTTGGAATGGAATGTTTTATATTTAGCGATATTTGTTATTTGCTCTTTCTGTGTTCTCTTAACCTCTAGAGCAATGTAGATTTTCTAAGCAATCTAGACTGAGCCACAGTTGAAGAAAAGAGACCTGATGCACATATTACTGTTTCTGTGGAGATAACAAAGTAATAAAGTTTTAATGATTTATTTGTTAGCAAACTATGGTTCCTCCCCAGATGTTGTTCTAAGGTCTTTAAACTTACAGTATTTGTGGCAAGAGGCAAAACCAATCTCTTAAAGGGTGGAGTGTGCCTTGTTTTCTTTGTTTAAACACTGTGGAATTGGAAAGATTACTGGGGCATTGTTCAATTAAAAATAATGGAAAATCTCACTTAGAAGAGCAGTATGCATACTTTAAGAAATGATGGAAGAATTTGTTGGACCAATTTTAGTTGCAGTTCAAATTTCAGAATCAAATCTGAACTCTTTGGTATTTTAACTTCCTTGCAGCTAAAAAAAAAATGCTACTTACTGCTTATAAAAGAAAAGAATCTAGCTTTAAAATGTGTCCTGAGATCAAATGGTTATTTACTGATTATATTTTGATGTTGCAAGTAAAAATGAATCAGAAACATATAAACTGTACATTTTTTATGTTAAGGTAGAGATCATTAAGGAAATACACATTTTATTTAATTGGACAATATGCAAAATAGTAATCTATAATTTTCAAAAATTCTGTAGTTGATGTAAGTCAACCTATGTAACATTAAATAATTCATAAAATGATTCGGAATGTAAACTCTTTTTCAAAATGATGGTCACTAATGTCAATTTTTACTAACAGGAATCCCCAGTTTGGGGTGTGGTGAAGAAGAAGACTATTTAGTGAAAACACTTCAGCTGTGATACAGCATGGCTATGGAACAGATCAACAGTGTTAGAGCTCAATTATGAAACAGTAATGGTGAGCCAAGGCATCCTTGGGAGAGGTAGTTCTGGGGTTGAGGCAGCCCTGCCTTAGATTGTAGCTTTGCCTCTCCCCAGTTAGTTCACTCCACTCTGCACTGCACTGTTTGGATCTACTCTGCTCTGGTCTAGTACACTTGGGTCTACTCAACTCAACTCTACTCCATTCAGTGGAGACAGCTCCACTCAGCTTGTATGTTTCAACTTCAGTCATAAAAACACAATCTTCAATAGAAAGAGAAAGAGTGCTCCCCAGCAGGAATGGAACTGACATTTATATATATATATATATAATCTTTATCCATCATTCCTGATCAGTCTATTATCATGTAAATAAAGGCTCCAAATACTCACAATTTGATTGGTCTAAAAGGTACTTCTCTGGTTGGCTGGAATGCAGCCACTCTGATTGGTCTGTAGTGGTGTTACTGATGATATAGCTTCAAAGCTCTCATTGGATGGCAACAGACTCAGCCCTTGTTTGAAATATGATTCTAGGAGCTACTCTTTTTCTTTTTATTTAAAATTTGAGCCCAGTTAGCCACTGAAAACCCTTCTTACTAGGCATTTTCTTTCTTGAGGTCAACAAAAGTATAAAGCACAATGATTCAGATGCATCACTACAATAGTGTAGTGTAAATGTATTACTTTGACTGGCAAGAAGGTGAGACACAGTGAACATTATCACCATATTTGGTCTGATTACACATCTTCAAGGACCTAGATAGTGGTTGGGTGAATTGCTTTTGCTTTTAGCTTCACTAGCACATTTGGAAAGGTCTACTCTGCTGCAATATCCCAAAAATATGTGATCCAACTACACATGAGTGCACCAATATAAAAATAAAAAGTTCACATTAATCTTCCAGTAAATCAATGAAAAATGTTGAATGACAACTATATCAACTCTGTTTGAGTAAAGCATTACTTTTCAACTACCAGAGAGTCAAACAACAGAAAAAATATGTCTCCATAGGTCCCTTACTCTTAACATTATGAATGGCATCTCAGATACATTCATACTATCCATCCCTTCTTTTCTTTTTTTTTTTTGTATAAAATTTTAATATTTAGAGTTAGCCATCTGGACTCAATTTATATGATCCCAATTTTGTTGGCAACATCCAAAGCATCATAGTCTGGAGCCAGTCGAAAGTATGCCTTCTTCTCCCCATCAGGACTGATCAGGGTGTTGACCATGGCCACATCAATGTCATAGCACTTCTTCACAGCCTGTTTGATCTGGTGCTTGTTGGCCTTGACACCCACAATGAACACCAGTGTATTGTTGTCTTCTATCTTCATGGCTGACTCAGTAGTCAGGGGGAAGTTGATGATAGCATAGTGGTCAAGCTTGTTTCTCCTGGGAGCATTCTTCTGAAGATATTTAGGCTGCCTTCAGAGCCACAGTGTCTTAGGCCTCCGGAAGGTGGATAACATGTGGATATTCTTTTTTTGTGGCTGTGGATGACTTTTAGCACTGCTGTCTTTGCCTTCAAAGCTGTTGTCTTGTCTTCGGCTTTGAGAAGGGCAGGGGCTTCCTTCTTTGCTTTAGGGACCATCTGTGTGGAAAGGGTCCTATCTCTTCTTTATTTTACTTCCCCCTTATTCCTGGGACCTAAAGAAAAGAATATATGTTATTGCAAAATATTATTACAACTGTGAAACCCAAAGTATATAGGACTGAAGTATTTGTTCTTTTCTATAACATCCACAGTACCCAATGCAATGTCTCATGAAGTGCGTGCTAGATGAACTTGGCATGAGCAAAAAAATGGTGATTTCCTTTAATATAGATTAGAGAGTGTTGCCTTATTATAGGGAACCTATAATTCCATGCTGTCCACGTGGAATGGCAAATGTAGCTCAGCCCTATGGGAAAGCCCGATAGATGTGTTGTGGCACGTAGGAGCCAAACCCACGGATCAGTTCTCCTGTGGAAAATCAGGCCTACATTATAACTAGGCTGCTTTTAGACTTGCTTTTGCTAAAACTCCCTCACCCTGAGTTCAGGCAGCAAATGCTTACTCCTTATCTTTAAAGTAACTTCCTGAAGTCTGTGCTAATTCTCCCAAGGACTGAAGTGTAACCAGACCAATTACTCTTATTGTTTCCTTGAATTTGCAACATCTTTTCCTTGTTAATCTGTAAGAAGTAATCAGTAACATCCTTTCCATTGCTATCTGTAAAATCTAATTACCTAAAGCAAACCTAAGCATAATGAATGAAAACCTTCTTTGATGTATGCTATTAGAAAGCCAATAAAAGCTTGCCAAGGCATGGGTTGGGGCACTCTCCCCTTGAGACAATGGCCATGGGGTCCCTTTTTCTCCACAGGTCTTGATAGTCTGTGCAAATTTGTCTCATCTCATCCACAGTGCCGCAGACACTGCTGGTTGGTATCTGCATCACTTTATAATTTACTGAACTCTAACAACTAATTCTATTTCAACAGATTATATCTTTAGTTAGTCCATTAATTCTACAAGTATAGTAGTTTAGTTGCTACTGTGTATAGGATATGTGAGTGACTGCAGTGGTTAATGTCTGCCCTGTGCCCATATTATTCCATTTCCCTGGGTTACATCTCTGGGAATGTATGCTTGATCATTAGCATATGAAATGCATCAATCTGTTATTTCTTATCTATTCTTATTTTGTAACATGCACATTAATTAATATAAAAAATAACAGACTCTACCATTAATTATCGAATGAGACAGAAAATAAGAACACAGATTGAATAAATTAGTGTCAGTAGCCATACTTTGTTTCCATTAAAAAGTACACTTTTGTAAGTACTGTTATAACTATCATCAAAAATAAGTGGAAAAATTAAAGTGCAGAGCAGTGTATGCCATACATTAATATTTGTATTTTTAAAGGGAACATATATAATAGAATGTACTTGTATATACCCGTACTACATACACATGCACACACACATATGCATAGATTATCTCTGCATGGGGATTAAGTAGGAAACCTGTAAAACTGATAGCCTGTGAATGGCAGCAGGAAAAGTGGAGACTATAAGTAGGGGTAGGAGGGATGTGCTCCCCCTTTTAACAATTTGATTTTACTAAGTGAATATTTTACTTTTTAAAATAACAAACATTTTGAAATTGTAAATTTTTGTATAACTTTATGTCGATACATTAGTAAATATTCTGTAATAGTTTTCTAGAAACATAAAATTTATAAATTTGTCTGAAGATGGGGTAGACAGCCTAAACACACCAATATAGAAAAAAGTAAAATGCTGTCAAAAAGCCCCAGGAGACCCAGATAGATTCAATAAGTTACACTAACATTCATGGAATTATAGCTCTCATTTAACATTTTAAAAAAAAATTTCCAGAGCATACTCAATAACTAGAAACCATATTATGTGGCTTTATATGGCTAGCAGGAGTATAAAAACAAATTAACAAAAACAGCCTAAGAAATTAAATCTATAGGTAAGTCTTATGAACATAGATAAAAACTTCTAAACAAAAAAATTTGCCCACACCTATTCATTAGCATATTTTTAAAAGAATATACAATACAAAATTAGAGTTCACTAAGAAATGCAAAGAGGTCCCAATAGAAGAAATCTATTACTATAATTTACAGATTAAAAAGGGATATTACCTTAATAAATGCCCCAAATTATTTGCTGAAGTTCAATATGTGTTCACCAATTTAAAAAAATAACTGAGCCCTGGTTGAGTGGCTCAGTTGGTTGGAGCATCATCCCATAGAAGAAAAGGTTGTGGGTTCAATTCCTGGTCACGGCACATAACTAGGTTGTGGGTTCAATCCGGGTCAGAGTGTGTATAGGAAACAACCAATGGATCTCTCTCTCCTCCCCCAACCTTCCTCTCTGTAAATATAAAATCAATAAACATATTCTTAGGTGAAGATTTTTTAAAAAGCTAATAATGTTTACATACCAAAACCACTAGCAAAAAGTAAGGAAATTTTGAATTATTTCACAAACACATGTATAAAAATCAAGTTGATGGTAATTTCTGGGTGTTGAGAAAATATACAGCTGTCTAAGCAGTGTTGTAGCATTTCTGTCAACTTTACAGAAATGGACAGTATCTGTTAGGAACTAGATGAGAGGCAGGAAACATGGAAAGACCAGACAAGGAGGATTGAAGTGGCATTACCTTGGCTAATGTGAGTTTAGGAATCCCTATCTTGCTTTTCTCTCTTCCCTCCCCTTCCCTTCCCTTCCCTTCTCTCTTCCCCCCTCCCCTCTTTGCAGACCTTTAGTTCTATGAGATATTAAAATATGTTTTTAGGGAAAAAGTGCCCTCTACTTAAATACATTTGAGTAGCATACTAAATTCTTTTCACTAGACATTCAAAAAACAGTGGCATATAAAAGTTTCTAAGAAATACAAAAGAACCAATCAGCCCACTTTTTTCTAAACCAGTGTTTCCCTAAATGACCTGACCATGAAATACTTTCTTGCCCTTATTGTTCCTTAGTACTTCTTGTAACTGCAGAATCTTGTTCCATGGAAGGCCAGTTTGGGAAATAATACATACAAAGTTTTGTTGGCAAACTGCATGAAGATTCCCAAGAGTCAAACTGCAGAGTCCCTTAGTGTCCAGATCTCCAACATGGTCATGTTCCTGCTTCTTCTCAGCAAGGGGTTTCCATAGCTGTGGTCCAGACCCTGCCACCATCAAGGACTTCTTGGCTGTCAAGTTTGCTTGGCCAATTCCTAAATTTCTGAGCAGAGGTTGACACATTTTTCCCCTTTTTTCTCTTGATACATTTGTTTTTAAAGTCTTACGAGTGTTATGTCACTTCTTATGAGACTTATAATGGCTACTCTAAAATTTCTGGTTTTAATTTATTTTTCAATTACAGTTGACATACAATATTAGATCAGTTTCATCTGTATAACTCAGTGATTGAACATATATAAAATTTATGAAGTAATCACTCTAATAATCTAGTACTCAACACCATACATAGTTATTTCAATTTTATTGACTATTACCTATACTGTACTTTACATCCTAATGACTATTTTGTAACTACCAATTTGTACTTCTTAATCCCTTCACCTGTAACATGCATTCCCCCCAACTCCTATCTTGCAACCATTGAAATATTCTCTGTGTCTATGAGTCTGTTTCTGGTCTGCTTGTCAGTTTATTTTGTTGTTTGGATTCCACATATAAGTGAAATTGTATAATAGTTATCTTTCTCTGACTTATTTCACTCAGCACAGTATCTTCAAGGTCTATCCATGTTGTTGCAGATGGCAATATTTCATTCTTTTTTTATAGATGAGTCATATTTATATATATATATAAATATATATGTGTGTGTGTATATATACACACCACATTCTTCTTTATCCACTCACATATTGATGGACTTTAGGATGCTTCCATATCTTGGCTATTGTAAATAATGCTGCAATGAACATGTGTATGTATATGTCTTGTTGATTTAGTGTTTTCAGTTTCTTTGGCTAAATACCCAGAAGTGGAATTGGTGGGTCTTTGTCTATTGTTCTAACCTTTGTTTTAAAGTTTACTTAGCCTGGCTTAAGAATTGCTACCCCAGATTTTTTGTTCTATTTCCATTTCATAAAATATTTTTTTCCATCCCTTTACAGTCTCTGTGTGTCTTTTGGTCTGAACTGAGTCTCTCGTAGATAGCACATGTACAGGTCTTATTTTGTTATCCATCTAACCACTATATGTCTTTTGATTGGAACACAATCCATTTGCATTTAAAGTGATTATTGATTGATATGTAGTTATTTACATTTTATTATTCATATGTTTAATCTTTTTCTTCTTTTTGAAGAAGACCCTTTAATATTTTTTATAAAACTGGTTTGGTAGTGATAAACTCCTTTACCTTTTTCTTGTCTGAGAAGTTCTTTACATGTCATTCTATTCTAATGACAGTTTTGTTGGGTAGAGTGATCTTGATCACAGGTCTTTGCTTTTCATTATTTGAATGTTTCATGCCCAATATTTCAGGCCTGCAAAATTTCTGTTTAGAAATCACTTGACAATTTTATAGGAGTTCTCTTATAGGTAACATAACTGCTTTATGCTGCTGCTTTTAAGACTCTCTCTTTGCCTTTAACATTTGTCATTTAATTATAAGGTGTCTCATGTAGGACTCTTTGGTTTCATGTTGTTTGGGACTTTCTGCACTTCTTGGACTGGTATCTCTATTTCCTTCACTGGGTTAGGAAACCTTTTTGTTATTATTTTTTCAAATAGGTTTTCAGTTCCTGGCTCTCTCTCTCTCTTCTCCTGGCAACCCCATAATGCAAATGTTGTTATGTTTTCAGTTGTTCCAGAGGTTCCTTATCATATCCCAACTTTTTTGGATTCTTTTTTCCCCTCTGTTCTGATTGGGTTTTTTCTGTTTCCTTAACTTCCAAATTGCTGATTTGATATTCTGCCTCATCTACTCCACTGTGATTTCATGTAATGTAATCTTCATTTTAGTTATTGTATTCTTCACTTCTGACTTTTTTCATGTGTTCTATCTCTATTTTTACATTTCCTATCTCTTTGTTGAACTTCTCACTAAGTTGATTTATTCTTCCCCTAAGTTCATTGAGCACCCTTGCCAGTGTTTTGGACTCTGGTAGATTGCTTGTCTCCATTTTATTTAGTTCTTTTCTTAGAGCTTTGTTCTGTTTATTCAGTATAGACATGTTTTTCTGTCTGCTCATTTTGGCAGTCTCCCTATGTTTGTTTCCTTATATTATGTAGAGCTGTTATGTCTTCCAGTCTTAGTATAGTGGCCTTATGTACTAAGTGTTCTTAAGTCCTCTGGCACAACCTCCCTGGTCACCCATGCTCAGTGCACCACATGTTGACTGTGTGTACCTTCCTGTTGTAGCTGAGCCTTGATTGCTGTTAGTGTGTCTATGGGGGGATTTACTTGTAGGCCTACTAAGCTGTGAGGACTGGCTACAACTATTACAGAGGAGCTGTTGTGCAGGGACCAACACTACAGAGAATGACTCAGTGGGACTGTGAGCTTCAGTGGGACTCTGGTACCCAACAAGTCCACACCTTGAGTGTGTCACTCATGGAGGGGGTTGGGTAGTGCTTGGGCATTGTCTGAAAATGACCAGTTGGTGCAGGCCAAGATCAGCTGCCTCCTGTGCCCTGCCAAGGGCCCTTTGGCATGAGCTATAGAATGATCTACAGATGGCTGCTGGACTTGGAAGTGCCCAGGAGACACCAAGCTGCAAACCAAGACAAATGGCCAACCAAGACAAGCTGCCAAGAGTACCAGGCCTGGGGTCACTTAGCAAGAGGTACAGGTCATGCAAAGGCCAGATGCTACTTGTGAACCTTTGAGAGATTTTATGAAAGTCTGCATCATGGTCCAAGACAGACCATTTGTATGGAAAAAGTACTGGAAATGGCTTGTGTGGGCCAGCAAGTTGGGTGGGCTGGGGTCTCAGGGAATCAGTAAGGCAGAGTGAAGAATTAGATAATTTGATGGAGACTTATATATTGTGCTTGCCTGCTGGTTCTGTGTGTGGAGGGCTCAGCAAAAGAACAATTGCCTCTTCCAGCACTTCTGCTTAGAGAAATTTTCCCTTCCAACTCTTACTCCAAAACCAGACATTTCAGTTCCTCCCCATATGTCCCTGGTGCCTTTTGAGGTACAGCTCCAGTGCTGGAACTCAGAGTTAAGGTATCCATGTAAGTCAGTGTGCCAGCCCTTTAAGAGGTACACCTGGGACTCCTGAAGCACTTTGTCTCACTCAATCACAATACCAGCTGTTTTTCATGGCCAGCAGTTATGGATACATTTCTTTCTGGCACTAGAACTCTGGGTTGGAGACCTGGTGTGAGACTGGGACCCCTCACTCCTCAAGGGGGACCTATGTAGCTGAAATATTCCTCCTGAATTTTAACCATCAAACATGGATGTGGGACCAGCTGGTTCTCCATCTCTGCCCTTCCTACCAGTCCTGATGGTTTCTCTTTTATATCTTTAGTTGGCTTCTTCTTTATATCTTTAGTTGGAGGACTTTGGTTCAGCTAGATTTCAGGAGGTTCTGAACTATAGTTTTTCTGCAGTCTAGTTGTACTTACTATGTGGTGGTGGGAGGATGGGAGTACTGTATTTATCTACCTACCATTTTGACAAGAAACTACTCTTTCTTAATACACAATCCAGGGTCACCTGACTCATTAATACAAACACTCTTTGCTAGAATCTACTGATACATTAACCTCTCTGAGTATGGGGACTCAGTCATCTTTATTATGACAAGGTTTTCTGGGGACTACTCACTCCTCCAAGTTTCCCTTTCTCTTCTCCAATGCTTCCTGTCATGGTTTTACTTCTTTTCCAATTGGCCTAAAACTGGGGTATGTGACTCTACTCCTTTCTTTGCCCCCACCTGAACCTGACACCCTCTTTCCTTGTCCCTCACTGCAGGCCAGGAAACCACCGCTGTACTGTGGTTACATTGAGGGCCTTGTCAACTCTGTACCCACACCCTACAGATGTGCCACAACAAATTTAGAATCTCCACTGCAGCCTGTTTTTCTGTACCTTTCCATGGTGTCTAAACAGCTTCATTGCCCATTTTTGACACTGATGTTTTCAAAATATCAACCCCCAACCTCAAGGCCTTCTGCTCACCTTTCCAACCTTCCTTTCTGATGCCATTTCTTGCTTCACTAAGGATTTCTGGGCTGACATGAGCACCCTAAACTTTCTGAGTCATGTGCACACTCACTTATTTCCCTCTTCAAGGTTAATTCCTCTGCCATTGAAACTAGTCTCTTTTCATCTGCCATGACTTTAGGACATATCTTCTGATTAATACCATTCTTACAATGTGAGGTGGTACCTCATTATAGTTTTGATTTGCATTTCCCTAATAGTTAGTGAATCTGAGCATCTTTTCATATAATTTTTGGCCATTTTTATGTCTTAGGAGAAGTGTGTGTTCAAGTCTTCTGCTATTTTTTTAATTGGATTGTTTGTTTATTTGCTGTTGAGTTGTATGAGTTCATATATTTTGAATATTAACCCCTTGTCAGTGCTGTTGTATGCAAATATCTTCTCCCATTTGTGTGGTTGTCTTTTTGCTTTGTTGACAATTTCTTTTGCTGTGCAGAAGCTTTTAAGTTTAATATAGTCCCATTCATTCATTTTTTTTGCCTTTACTTCCCTTGCTTTTGAGATCACATCTTTTAGAATGGCTATTATCAATAAGATAAGTAACAACAGGTGTTGGAGAGGTTGTGGAGGAAAAAGAACCCTCATTCACTGCTGGTAGGAATGTAAACTGGTATAGCCACTGTGGAAAATAGTATGAGGTTTCCTCAAAAAATTAAGAATAAAATTGCCAGATGACCAAGCAACCCTTCTTCTGGGTACCTACAATAAACATTTGAAAACATTTATTCACAAAAATATATGCATCCCTAGGATCATGGTAGCATTATTCAAGGTGGCCAAGACATGTAAGCAACCAAAGTGTCCCTCTATACATGATTGGATAAAGGTGTGGTACATATATATTGTGCAATGGAATACTACTCAGCCATAAGAAAAGATGAAATACTGCCAATTGTGACAATATGAATGGACAAGAGAAATGTCAGCCAGAAAAAGCTAAGGAACATCTGATTCACTTATATGTGGGGTATAACTGAACAAACAAGGAAAAAAAACCTCATAAACACAGACAATAGCATGGTAATTACCACAGGGAAGGCAGTAAGGGGTGTAGTAAGAGGTAAAGGGGAACAAATATATGGTGACAGAAGATGATTTGAATTTGGGTGGTGGGTAGAAAATACGATACACAGACCATGTATCATAGAAATGTACACTTGAACCCTATATAATCATATTAACCAATTTCACCCCAACATATTTAATTCAAATATACAACTGTTACATTTTAGAATGTCATGTTCTATTAGCATGAACCCCTATCTTTCTTTCAAACCTGAAACACACATACACACCAAGGAAAAGAAGGAAGGAAGGGAGGAAGGAAAGGAGAAAGAAAGAAAGAAAGAAAGAGAAAAAAAGAAAGAAAGAAAGAACTGTTTCCTCTCCCATTTACAGAAGTTTTTCAAGACAGAATAAAATATTCACTGTTTTTTTAAAAAAGAACCCATACACTTATAAAAAACAAAATAGAAAAAGGAATAAAATTTAAAGAAGAAAAATTAATCACTAAATTCATACTCAAATATCTTTTATTTTATATGTGTCATTTATTTTGTTGAAATCATCTGTACTTGATGGCTTTAAACATATCTTTTAAAAAACTATAATAATGTTATTGCAATGTCTGAAAAACACTCCATTAAGTGGATGTAATGTAAAAATTCTGAGTCTAAGATGGCGGCGTGGTAGGAGGGAGCAGATTCTACCTCTCCCACACCCAGGGAAAAATCCTAGCCATTCTAGGTAGGAACAGAGCAAAGAGCCAACATTATCACAACATAAATGAAAATAGGAGATCACAAATTGTAGCGGACATTGAAAAACCCAGTGGTAAGGAGACTACATGGATCAGCGTGGGGACCAGGGAGGATGCAGCTCCAGGCCCGGCATCCCAGAATCAGCAACCGGGCTCTAGGGAGAGAGCTGAATCATCTGCTCCATCCCTGACCAAATAAGGACTGAGTAGCACCTGGGGAGGCCAGTTTATGGGAGGGCACAGAGAGAGGAGTGAGAGAGGAGTGACGATGAAGAGGCACACACACAGGGGCTGTAAGCACCCACGCAAAGCCCTGGTGAAAGTGTGCACCCCCTACACAGTGCATCCAAAGGCACCCGCCTCTACGACCGCACCCCCAACCCAGAGAGAGCGTGGTTTAGTGAAAGTCTCGGAGAGCACAGCATCGAAAAAAGAAAAGGCGTGGATGCTTCCAGGGACCTAAGATGCCCAGGCTGTGAATTTGGGGGAGGTGGGTGCCCCTTGGGATCCAGAGAGTACACAACCCTTGGGATCCAGAGAGTGTGCACCTGTGAACAAGGAAAAGGCACAGGCACTCCCCAGGACCTGTGAGGCCCAGGCCCTGAAGGTAGGAGAAGTGGGCACCACTCAGGACTCATGCAGTGTGCACACATGAACCCAGAAAGGGTGCGGGCACTCCCCAAGACATCAGAACACACAGCAGTGAACTCCCAAGGATGCGCACAGTTGCACCCAGCCCCCACACACAGGGCCCTTCTGGGAGGCACCAGATGGGCTTGGGGGAGAATGTATGCCTACACCAGAGGCTGACTGAGTCCTGAACAGGAACAGAGAAAAACTGTCTCCAGTCGCCCCTCAGTGTGCTGAAGCCAGCTAGAAAAACTGGTTTGGCCAGTCTGAAACCAACAATAGGTGTTTTTTGTTTTTTGTTTTGTTTTGTTTTGTTTGTTGTGTGTTTGTTTGTTTTTGTTTTCTTTTAATTATTTTAAAGTAACTTTTCATCTTTTAATTTGTATTATTTTTTGATCCATCAATTCTTTATGCTTCTCTTTCTGTCACCCTGGTCTTGACCATTCTCCCTCACTTTCCAAATTTATCTCTTCTTCTTCCTTCCATTGTCTGCTTGGTTCCTTCTTTTTTTTTTTCTTGGACCTGCAAGTAATTGCATAATTGTATTATCATTATTTCATTATTTGTACACCTTTTATTTTTATAGTATTTTGATATTCCTCTTCTTTTTGTATAGACTTCTTTGCTTGGCGGATTATATTGTATCATTTGATAGGTATCCCCTGTTATCTCATTCATTGTGTATTGCTAATATACTGTCCTTCATTGGTGTTCCATTAGTACAATACTCTCTATTCTTGTTATCTAGATTTAATATATTCTGTCATATGACTCTTGCTCTAATATTACTGTAAATAATAGCTATTCCATACAATTGTAAATACTTCACAACACCCATCCCAGATCTTAGCCCACTTCACAGTTTCCTGAATTCTATTACTGTAGTGGTTAACTCTATTCTCTCACACACTTCACCTATGTACTACTCTTCACTCTCACCCTACCTCAGGATCTGACTTCCCACATTCACAATGCTTTCTAGAGCCAACTCACAATCCTTTCCTTCCCAACAAGAGTCTTATCTTCTTTCCATCTTTTCTAAAAAGTGGCTAGTGGGGTAAAAGATCACGGTTAGCACTATACATAGCCAAAGGATCTCCTATCTCCTCTCTACTGGCTGCTAATGTAAATATCATAGATTACTCTCTTGCTGTCTTAAACCATTTTGCCTTACTCTTCCAGCTGATCACGAAAAAGAGTAGGTTGAAAATGTGAACACCTGGATACCCGAAAGAGACTGCACCACTGAATCTCACAGGTACTCTACCACAGAAGTTCACACCATAAATCCAGGGAGCCAGAACAGATCAATTTAAGAAGCTGAGGCTAGCAACAAGAGCCTCACAAACAATGACAAGACAAAGAAACAATCCCCAACTAAAGGGAAAGGAGGAAGCCTCAGAAAGAATGCTAAATGAAATAGAGGCAACTGAACTATCAGATTCAGAGTTCAAAGCTATGATTATCAGGAAGTTCCACTAACTATCAATGACTTACCAGAATCTACAAGGACGCTATAATGAACTCACTGCAAACTATATCGACATGAAAAAAAAAATAGAAACTATCAACAAGGGCCAAGAGGTAATGAAGAATACAATTACTGAACTGAAGAATACAGTAGAAGGAATCAAAAGCAGGATCCATGAAGCAGAAGATCGGACCAGCAAGCAGCAGGACAAAGTACAGAAAAGCACACAGAAAGAGCAAGAACAGGAAAAGAGGCTCAGAAAAAATGAAGAGGGATTAACAGAAATGCAAGACAATATGAAATATAATAATATCCGTATAATAGGGATACCTGAAAGAGAAGAAGAAGAGCAAGGGATAGAAAACCTATTTGAAAAAGTTATGACAGAAAACTTCCCTAATTCAATGAGAGAAAAAGTCAGACAAATCCAGGAAACACAGAGGGTCCCAATCCAGAGAAACCCAGAGAGGCCCACCTCAAGACACATCATAATTAAAATGGCAAAATTTCAAGACAAAGAAAGAATCTTAAAGGAAGCAAGGGAGAAACAAGAAGTAATGTACAAGGGAGCCCCAATAAGGTTAGCAGCTGACTTCTCAACTGAAACGCTCCAAGCCAGAAGAGAATGGCAAAAAATATTCCAAGTAATGAGAGCCAGAGGTTTGCAACCAAGGCTACTTTACCCAGCAAGGCTCTCAATCAAGAGAGAAGGCCAAATAAGGAGCTTCCCAGACAAAAGAAGTCTAAAAGAATACACCTCCACGAAACCAGCTCTGCAAGAGATGCTAAAGGGTCTACTTTAAGGAAAGGAAGGGAAAGAAGAGAGAGGAACACAGGTACATAAATGGCAATGAATAAGTACCTATCAATAATAACCTTA
>CM052549.1:49608000-49635058 GCA_028533065.1 Trachops cirrhosus | reverse complement strand
ATCAAGAAACACCTGAAAAGATGCTCAATATCACTAGCTATCAGAGAGATGCAAATTAAACCACAATGAGATACCACTTCACACCAGTCAGAATGGCCATCATAAATAAAACAACAGACAGCAAGTGTTGGAGAGGTTGTGGAGAAAAAGGGACCCTAGTGCACT
The DNA here is from genome assembly GCA_028533065.1 of Trachops cirrhosus. NCBI lineage: Eukaryota > Metazoa > Chordata > Mammalia > Chiroptera > Phyllostomidae > Trachops > Trachops cirrhosus. The sequence continues at coordinate 49,634,893 of CM052549.1, read as the reverse complement.
CTTGGTGGGATTGTAGACGGGTACAACCACTGTGGAAAACAGTATGGAACTTCCTCAGAAAACTAAAAATGGACCTGCCCTTTGATCCAGCAATTCCACTGCTGGGACTATATCCTAAGAACCCTGAAACACGCATCCAAAAGAACCTATGCACCCCAATGTTCATAGCAGCACAATTTACAATAGCTAAGTGCTGGAAACAACCCAGGTTCCCATCAGTAAATGAATGGATCAAAAAACTATGGTACATTTACACAATGGAATACTACGAAGCTGAAGGAAAGAAGGAACTCATACTCTTTGCAACAGCATGGATGGAGCTGGAAAGCATTATGCTAAGCGAAATAAGTCAGGCATTGAAAGACAAATACCATATGATGTCCCCTTTAACAGGAATGTAAGTAACAAACAAAGAAAGAAGTAAAATATAACAAAAGACACTGAAAATGAGGACAGGTTGTCATTGCCCAGAGGGAAGAGGGGTGGGAATTTTAGGGGAGAAGGGAAGGTTTACAGGAACAAATATAGAGGACACATGGACAAAACTAGGGGATTGGAAATGGGAGGGATGTGTGGGTGGGCTGGAATGGGAATAAAGGATAGAAACCGTACTGAATAATCTAAAATAAATAATTAAAAAAATTCTTCCTTTGCTGAACATGTATTCTGTTCCCAATTTCTTGCCAGCATAAATAGTATTGTAATATACCTTACACATGAATCTTTGTCTGCATGCACAATTATTTCCTATGACAGTTTCCTAGCAGGGTAGTTCAGAGGCCAAATATGAACTTTAAAGTTTTTGTGGTCTGTCAAAATATATTCTGAAATATATGTACCAATTGATAATATAGTATCTGTTTATTCAAGTATACACTGAAGTGTTTAAACATTATGATTCTTTTAAAAAAGCATTACTAACGTGAAAATTCTTTGTTACTATTACAACCATGGCTACCATTAAAACTGTGGCCATTATATCCTCAAATTAGTCATTTCTGTTCTTCAACATGAAGTTTCTAGATTTTAAGATATAGTGATATAATTCTGTGGAAAATCCATGGATGACCATATTCAACCTTTCTACTTATTTCTGGGAAACTCTAGGTACAATGATACTTTTAGAAAGTGTACCAAAATTCACAACATAAATGTTGATGATAAATTAACACAATAATTTATCAATATATAAAAAAGAACAGAATTATAATACTTTTTTCTTACCCTTTTATTGATTTTTAAATTATTTTATTTTTCTAATTTTGGAGTCAAGTGGGACATAAATCAACACCTAATTTGGAGGTATTGCATATTTAGCTTCTTACTAAATTCTTTTATATTTACATACCACATACCACATTGTCACATACCACAGCACTGTTTTCTTAATTCTTATACCCCTCATTTTCTCGATCTCTGCTCCCCACAGAAACTGTACTCAAAGTGTTATGCTAATGATAAAAGATGAGATTTGCTTATTAATATATATGTTCTTTTAGAACTTTATTGTTATTAGATTAAACAATCTATTGGGAATATATTCCTGCTTAATGTCAAAGAGAATAATCTTATTTTTGTTTCTTCAAAAATTACCTATATTATCCACATGATTATTAAATCATTCATCTATTTCTAGTTGACTGGTAATCCTTCCTGTAATTTTTATTGCAATCATCGGTATGCATATATGCTATGTATCTTAATCAATGATAATACTTCCTAGGTAAATCTCACCACTTCATTCTTTAAAAACCAGCAACAAAAATTATGTTTGCTTTACTATAAAGAACACATGTACAAAACCAAGGGAGAGGGTGGAAGCAAGGGAGGAAGGTGGGTTTGGCTGGGGGCAGGGAGTGGTGAGGGGAAAATGCAGACAACTGTAATTGAACAACAATAAAATAATTAAAAAAAAAGAAAATTGGAATTTTCAGGCCTGCCCCCTACTTCTCCAGAGAGCAGGGAGGGGTTGGAAATAGAATTAATAATTGATCATGCCTATCTGAAGAAGCTTCCATTAAAAAAAAAAGAAGTACATATTGGTAGATAAAGAGTAGGGAATATAGTCAATAATATTGTAATAACTATGTATGGGGCCAGGTGGGTACTAGACTTATTGGGGGATGGGGGAACACTTCATAAGCTATATAAATGTCTAACCACTATGCTGCACATCAAAAACTAATATAGTATTCAGTGGAAACTGGAATTAAAATTTTTAATTAAAAATAAATACAGCTCACCAAAGGGAAAAAAATTATGTTTACTTCTATGTAGGTACTTACAAACAGAATGCATATACTTACAGATCAAGTGTCCAGTATTTTACTGGGACTGCAATAATATCTGTAGCATTAACCCAATGCTTTTTAAACTTCAGTCATTAAATTATCTTCTTTATTGTTACCATATTTATGTTTAAACTGTACTTTTGCTTAGTCAATATTTTAATAATCTATGTCAATGAATGAGTAAACATAGAGCAGAAGAAGAGTGGAGAGAGAGGGAAGGAATTGGGTACGTGGGCATAGCCAGGTCTTCCAGGGCTGCTCTTTCCCACTGGTGACAAACTGAGTTTCTCTCCTTTACTTAAAATTCCTAGCACTTCTCAGAATGACTTATAGCTCTTAACTAGCTGTTGCTGAGCCCAGGGTGAACTCATAATGCAGCCATCTCTGACTCCTGTTACCTTTCTTATTAGATCATCCAAGGCCAGAGTTTTGCATAAGCCCTTATTATAACACATTTTGCATTATCTTAGAGGTTTGATCAATAATTTATTGAATCAAATTCTATTGAATCTTGAGAATTATTGCTTTTATGTATTAGCTTAGTGTTAGTGCTAAGAGAAAGAATATCTTTAGCTATGGGGTTTTGCGTTGCCCTTAAACTCATGTTGCATACACAGCTGTGAAAAGAAGAATACAAGTTGGTGTCTTAAAAAGGAGCTTACCATATTGGCTTTGGCAGCACACATAGTAAAACTAGAAAAGCAGCTTATCATCCAGAATCAATCAGTTTCGATTACAACAGCAAAATTTATTGGAATTTGCTCTAAGAGTTTCTTCTACTTAAAAATAAAGTAGAAGCCAAGTGAATAGAAAATGACATTCATTTCCTTATTATTGTATAATATTATAGTGGATAAAGTATGTAAGATACCTTGGAAAGATACGTAGACATAAGTATTTTTTAAACTTCATGATTATTCCCTATTATAACTTATTGAGATCTATATCCATTTTTAAGTTCATTTATCTTATGTTTAATCTGACTATTATGTTTTTCATTTCAATCACTGGAATTTTTATTTTACTTTATTTTTTTATTTTACCTTATTTTTTAAAGTCTATATATTTTTAATATTTTTTCTAAAACTATCTGCTGTTTTCTCAGTGCCGTGTATTTCTCTTGTTTCATAAATCATTTCAACACCTACCTTTTTATAGAATCTTATCTCAAATTCATATGCTATGTTTGCTCTCTCCTCTTCATGGGAGATTGTTCCCTTGACTAGTTGTGACATTTTGTTAATGAATTTATCTTCTGAGGGATGTCTGTGTGTGCGTGTGCTATAAGTGGTATGAGAGAATTTTTGTATTTGTTATATCGAGGGACTCCAAAAGTAGCACTAATCTGGGATGAAGTTTTACATCATTTTATTTCTAGTTACATAGAAAATTAGACATTTGAACTTTATACTGTATTAGTTTTCTAGGGCTGCCATAACAAGTAACCACAAAACTAGTAACTAAGAAAGGAAATTTATTCTGTTACAGTTCTGCAGGTCACAAAGTCTAAAATCAAGGTCTAGGAAGGGTCATACTCCCTCTGCAAGTTCTGGAGAAAAATCTATCCCTGCCTCTTCGTATCTTCTGGTGTTACCAACAATCCTTAGTGTTCTTTGGCTTACAGCTATATCACTCCAATGTCTACCTCTGCTGTCACATGTGTTTCATCTCCTTTATAAGAAGATACCAACCACTGAATTTAGGGTCTCCTCTAATACAGTATGCTCTATCCTAAACTGATTATATTTGCAAAAACACTTTCTAAATAAGGCCACATTCACAGATGCCAAGAGTTGGTATTTCAACATATCTTTTGGGGGGACACAATTGACCCCACAATAACACTTTTGAAGACAATATCATGGTTCATAAAGATAAGGCATCACATTCTCTGTGCCAATAGGTTGTTTTTCTGGCGCTCATTTTATTTCATTCCATAGTGTTTCAATTATGTCCAGCTGAATTCCAAGTTACTGACTCCTTGCTCAAAAGTAGGTAAGAGGTACATGAATCTAATCAGGATTAATAATATTATTCTGGTACATTAATGAGAACATCACTGAAGTCTTATAAATTTCATCTTTGTGAAAGATGCTTGAATAGATAGAATCTATTTCCATCTGAAATTTCTCCTTACAAATTGACACTTAAAAATGACTCAATTTTAGTTGGTGTGACCTAAGCATTTAAGGCTTTACTTGAATGCAATTAATTTGAAATATCACTAAAGTTCCAAAATGTATAGATTTACCACAACAAACCCTTCAATTTTGCGTAATATATCAGTCATTAAGAGGCATTTCTCTTGGCAACATCCTTATAACCTATAAGAAAAACATTAAAATTAAAACATTGCAGGCAGGAAAAAATAAACCTATTTTCTTTTTTAAAAAATTAATTTATTATATTTTTTCCATTACCATTTAGTCCCCTTATCCCCCCTTCCCCCAGCAATCACTACACTTGTCCATGTCCATGAGTCATTTTTCCTTTTTGCTCAATTCCTCCACCCCTACCTGCCACAACCCCCTCCTCCCCTACTACTTGTCATCTGCTCTCCATCCATGAGTCTCTGTTTTGTTTGTTAGTTCAGTTTGTTCATTAGATTCTACGTTTGAGTGAAATAGTATGGTATTTGTCTTTCTCTGACTGGTTTATTTCACCTAGCATAATGTTCTCCAGGTCCATCAATACTGTTGAATGCTAGGTTAAATATTCTTCTTTCTTATGGCTGAGTAGAATTCCATTGTGTAAATGTCCCATAGTTGTTTTATCCACTCATCTATTGATGGACACTTGGGCTGCTTCCATATCTTGGTGATTGTAAATAATGCTGCAATGAACATAGGGGTGCTTATGTTCTTTTGAATTAGTGTTTTGGGTTCCTTCAGATATATTCCCAGAAGTGGGATCACTGGGTCAAAAGGCAGACCCATTTTAAACTTTTTGAGGTATCTCCACACTGCTTTCCACAATGACAGCACTGGAATTTAAATATATTTTCTGCCTTGGCCATGTCTAGAAACTGCATAACTTAACAGTGTGCAAAAAGAAGAAAATGAAAAATGAATTTGGTTGATTACATGTGTCTTAAATATAGACAGTCTGGCACAAATAACGCCCCCTTTTTATTACAAAATGTTTTATTTCAAAATTGTAAATATATAATGCTGTAATATAACAATATCACACTCAAGCATACCATATTACATTTTAGGTGAAAGTCCAAATTAAAAGTATAAATTATTACACCCATATTATTACCCTACTAACCACACTCAAACAGGCCTTACTTCTACGGGACCCTGTATCAGTTACAGAAAAAATATTTTTAAATGGTAATGATAACCAATAAATTGATGGATAAAGCTTTGAAAAATGTAAGTTTATTACAACTTTTTATGGTAAAAACCAATTTTTTTTAAATAGCCACTCCTGGGGTAAGCTTGTTTTTTTTTTGTTGTTGTTGTTTGTTTGTTTTGTTTTTGCGAGAGGGTAGTAACTGCTGAGCCAGATGCTGATATCACTAACATCCACTTAGCCTAGAAAATAAAACTCACAATCTAGATTCTTTATCTCTGATACCCACAATTACGGGAAAATTATTGCCAAATGACACTTATGACACTTTTTCTACAATACATAAAAAAAGCAGAGTTGTTAGCAAATCCATTATTTCAAGCTTAACACTTAGCTGTGGGAAAGACAGCAACTGAACAGCAGTTGAATGCTAGGAAATTCTGGGAAAGGCATATGGTGTTGTGTCAAATGCTAAAGAACTGAAGATTCCATTCTCACAGATAAATCAGAATGCCAAAAAAGCCGCCTCTTTATATTGAAGTAGATTACATGTCGAATGTTAGGAAATGGTTGAAAACTGAATAGACCAGATCAAGATGTCTGTGTGAAGTTCAGTAAGGACTATTTCCAGACTCCCTCAATATAATGAAACTTGAGGGAATAAACTGAAATACTTCTATTCCAAGCAATTCTGTAAAAATGTAGTAACAGGAAGCTAGTGACCAGAAAGCTGCCCTAAAATGTAGAACAAAAACCACCACAACAAAGCCATCCAGCCATATATATTCCTGCAATCATCATTTAACAACTGGAAACAGAGTGTTAGACTGTTCCTCCAGAAAAAGGAAATGTATTAACTGTTGATAAAATAATTGGTCCAGAGGAAAACCCTGTGCTGGAGTGGCTGGTGGTTGAGATAGCATAAATACCGGGTATAAAAACAGCTGCTTAACTAAGGGCAAAGTTAAGAGTTTAGATTATGGAGTCAGACTATTTCAAACCCCAGCTTCTCCTTGTGAGGTTTTTAGTAATGTCAATAGCCAATATTTATTTATCACTTACTGTGTGGCAGGGTTTTGTTCTAGATTTATTGCATTACATTATCTCAACAAACAACTGGTAAGGGAGCAAATCCAGGGTTTCTTTGCAAGAAGTCTGGCTTCAAGCCCCATGGCTTCACCTCTTTGCAACATGTTCCTTGTGTAACTGCTAAATGAGAAGCCAAAAGGCCTACATGACTTTGGGCAAGTTGGCAAACCTCTCTTTCCCTTTAAAATAGGGGTGAATAGTAATAGTACTTATTTCATGAAATTTCTTTAAAGTTCAAATAAAATGCTCACATATTCTTAGCACAATATCTGACACATAATAATCAAATATCAAATAGTTTTTCTTGGTAACCACACCATTCAGCTCTACCAGACCCAAATGCAATCCAGATTTCTTTATGCCTCTGCAATTTATAATTACTGGCAGGATCACATTAACCATAATAATGAAATCTCACTGAATCATGGCTCCACCATCTCAAATACCTGCCCTCCTCTTGTCCTTACTTTTCTCCCACTCCTGGACTCCCAGTTGCCTTTTGGGCTCTTGGGGATATCTCACATGTGCACACCAATAGACCTCTGATGTTTTCCACCTGAACCCATAGGCAATGCCCAGAGCCCACAAAGCCACTAGAGGGCAGCCCCTTCCCCTGTGCCTGCTGCCCTGGATGCTTTGTAGATGAGAGTGTGGTCCTTGGTGTTGGTTCCCAGGGCTCACAAAGCTACAGACTAGTGGAGAACACATAGGAAAAAAATGTGTTTGTCTCTGAGCCTCACTGTGTCACTTTGGCTCTTAACTGGTCACATCCAACACTTGATATAAAAAACTCCCTCAGCCTCTGTCTACAACATCCCTCCATGGAGCTTAAGCCAAGTCCATGTTGTCAGTCTGGAGAACAGATGCCATCTGCTGGGCCGAGACCTTGGCTGAGCAACTGTGTGAATTGCCAAAGATTGCCCCAAATGAGTAAATCTAAAATAAGATCACCAAATCACCCAATTTGACCAGGATTTTTCCATTTTTTAGTACTGAAATCTCTTTTTAGAAGACTTCTCCATTGCACCCTCCTAGGATGACTGGTCACATTTGTTTAAAAATACCCAGAACATGTTGGGCAGCATCATTGAATTGGTCCACCAGTGTGGAGGACAGCTGGTGGGAGAGTATCCTGCATGCCGAATACAAGATCACAGAGGACATTAATGTAGCTTCCTAGGTTTATTCCCTACCAAAATGTTTGTTGTGGTGTAAACATGTGATTTGCCTCAAGTTGCTATGATAGAGAAATAAGACTATTCCATCTGGTTCAGATGAGTTAAGATTATTTGAAAATGTCCTTTCTTAAGCTTCCCTCCCTCATTCCTGTCTATTCCTCTATTTTCTTGTAATTTCTAATTCTCTACTTCCTTTAACATTGCCCAAAGAGTCAGCTTTTTTTGTGTGTGTGTGGCCTAACAGTGTCCCACACTGCTGTTAATTGGGGGCCTGTGGTTTATTCACTCTGTATCATTTCAGCAGTGTTTCTTTTTTGGCAAGGAAGCCTTCTTACATCCCACACTTCCGATTACATGAGACTCAGACTGGATACATGTAGTCTTCCTGCTTCTTTTTAAAAATCCTTGTTTTCTTTTTTTGAGTTTCATGAGAAATCATTATTGTTATGAAAGAAGTAAAAATGCTTCAGTTTGCCCTACATTTAGCTGTTAAAAAGAAGCTCCTCAGATCTCCTGAAAAATTAAGACAGATTTATTGAATTTGATATTTTCAATCAAGTTACTAGACCTATGTCACAAAGTATCCCCTACACAGCTGGAGATGAGCAAACTACTCAATCAGTACAAAGTTGCCAACTTCTGAGCACCCTTTACCTCACCCCTCCTCTCTTCACTAGTAGCAGGAGGTCTAGAGTCCCACACCTCACACATCACTCAGCTGCCACAATTTGGAGGCAAACTTCCTCTTAGTGTGTACTCAGTAGAGGGGATACAGACCACTGGATGTAAACTCTTCCCACCCTCAGCTCAAACAGTGCTGGATACCATAGTCTTGCTGCCTGGGTAAAAGGTGGCTCAGAGACCCTGGCAAGGTGCATTCCCAAACACGTAGACTCAAGGCACTCTGACAGAAGTTACAGGGACATCAGGAAGGCCAAGTACCTGACAGTCAGAATGAGGTCCTGTGATTCAGGAAATGACACTGATGGGAGACCAGAACTCTTTCTTGGCAGTTCTTTGCTGGGAAAAAATTAAACATTAGCAAAATGGTCAATCCTAGGGCCGGGACACTCTCCTTGACCAGAGCCATGACAGGGACTTTCATTTCTAATCCACAATCACTTCCCAGGGCTAGACCAGTCAGAGGGGCCCAAAGTTCCAGATTAGGTAAAATTTGGGAGACTGCCCCCTTCAGGTTTTTCTCCAGTGTGGTGTTCCTTTTTCATTCAGGAAATCCAGTCCTCCCATCCATAGCCATCAGGTTGTGAATAGAAGAGGGGCCACCACCAGGATTTTCACAGTGCTTCCCCCACCTCACCCCTCCAGGAAAGAAAGCTCTCCCTGGTTATTCTAAGGAGAGGAGGAACCAGGTGCCCTGGAGTTGTGTCTCTTCCAGCAGCTCCAATATTATTTCATGTGAGCACTTAACACTGTTCTTCAACTCAAGGGAGGTGCTCTGCTAATGCAGTTTTTAGCCATCCCCTCTTCTAACCAGATCATAGTTTTAAATCTCTCTTTTATTTAAGTTCTGAGGTTTCACTCTCCCCATTTGAATGCCTATTCCCACCATCCCTGTGGCATTCATGACAACTCTTCTCACTACCAAAGCACAGAACTCTCCAGTGCACCTCCCACAGGCCACCTACCCCTGGGTCCCAACTCAATTCACTATATTTTATCACTCAAGGTATTTTTATTTTAATTTAAAGCCATCTTTTGTCTGAGACATCTTAATTTCTCTTACATTTGTGCCCTTTCTGTTCTAAAACATATTATTGAGTATTACAATGCTTATCGTCACAATAAGATTTCTTGAATACTGGTCTAAATATTTGTTGAATGTTTGCTGTTCCACTAAAGTTTAATCACCACTAAGGAAGGAGGAAAATGTGTTTTGTCCAGTGATGTATCCTTATTTCCTTCTACATGTTTTAGAGCATAGTTATTATTCAATAACTATTTGGTGGATGAATAAAAAACTGAATACACGATATTATAATTTCATAATAGGAGAAATGACTTTTTAATGAAAACTACATCACACAACTTAAAGATGGTGTATTGATGGATGCAGAAGAATATTTTCTTTTCTGGAGAGCTCCAGGTGTTGAAGCAAATATGTGAAGCAGCCACCATGTGGTTGTTGGACCCAGTTAGAAATCAGGCAGGAAATTCCTTAGCATGGATTTTGTTACTGTGTATATAAAAAAGAGACCAGTCATAATCTTGGGCCTGTAATTGGGACTTTGATTTAATTTCTATAGACTTCATTTCCTTTTTAAGGAAAAGAACAGGTAATAACAGTAACTGTTCTTTTAAGTAAAAACGTTTTTTACTTTGTTGAAAAAGAAAAGGGAAATAAGGAACAAATTCAGAGTAAGAGTCAGTGGATTTCCAAACTGGGAGGTTTTCTTGAGCTCCATGGACTTTCTTGCTATTCCATGAGTATATGCCAGGCATAGTGTTACCTAAAGACCTTTGCACATATTGTTGATGTGGCTCAGAAAACTCTTACCTAAGATTTATGTCTCTTTTATTTTTCCATCTTTTCTTCATGAGGACTTTACCTAACTAGCCTATAAAAAAAAACAAAACAGAAACTCCACCCATTGCCTTTCTCACACCAGATTCTCTGTTCCTCTTACTACTAGACTTTACATTTCTCCATGGCATTTATCACCAAATGACATATGAGCTGTTAATTAACTAATGGAATCATTTGTGTTCCACTCCCCACCACCCCACCAACTATAAGTTTCATGAGTTAAACAACTTCATTATTTCCTACTACAGTGCTTGATACATACAAGTATTTGGCACAATACTTGAACAAAGTTGAAGTGATTGGAGCTTTCCTGCATAAATTGTTAGTGTAGTGCAAATGCTTATCATTCTCCAGTGATGCTTGGAATTGGTTTGTAGCTGCTTCAGAAAGCTGATTGCGTGTATTTCTTTCCAACTCTGAATTCATTGACATCAAGTTGGTAAATTAAAATTGACTATGGTGGGAGTATTAACACTACAGGAATTAGCAAATGCCACAGAGCAAGGCTTTTCTTTTCTTTTTTTTTTATTTTTTTCCTACAGAATCAATTGTTAAACATATTTTAGCATACCATTGGTGTTATCTGGATATTTTTCTACAAAATGATAATGTACGTATAAATAAACAACATTTGTACTAAATATTCTGAAGTGTTGTGCTAAAATGATTGTGCTTATTAACAATTCAATCCACCTAAGGACAAGAGGAGTGTTAGAGGACTCTAGGATAAAAGCCAAAGCTGACAAAAGTTAGTGATAAGCAGAAAATTGGGATCTAAAGAAAACAATTTAAATAGCATTGAAGAATATTAAAAATAGATTCAAATTGTAAAAATCATTGACCACAATTATTAGAAATCGTGTATTATGTAAGAATATAAAGAATTCAATATAAACAATTCAAAATTATACCTAGGCACACAAGGAGGACATTGGAGTATATTTTAGGCTCAGAAGCTCAGTTTATCCCTCCAGCCCTGCCTAGTGCCCAGATATAGGGTATTTTATGAACAATAAAACAGATTGGAAGACTTAAATTCAAATCAGATTTGCACTTTTTGCTTGTAAGCTAGAACTGTCAGTGCATCTTCCTATGCGATAGAAAAACATCCATTTCTTACAACTGGAATTACAAGAAAGCCTCTCACATTCTCTCCTTCACCAAATTTTCATCATCTCCCTTTATTCACTGACTTCAGGCACCTTTACATTCTAACCATTCAAGATACCACTGGTGTCTGAAAGCACTACATGGTAAGGAATCCAGAATCCAGGCTGAAATCACAGGCAGATTCCAGTTCTGACCCCTAGTGCCATGACTCTGCACTCACTTTCCTTTTGTCCTACCCACTACACAAGGCATGTGTTGTGGCACACTTTAGGATGGTGCCTCACCTGCTGCTCAAGACCTCTGCCTCAAGGACAGATTCCTCTTCAATGAACATACTCCTCATTCTTCAAGATCGACTTGGAATTCTTGCTCTACTTTCAGTATTTTGGGGATCAAAGAGAAGCTGTCTCATTATTGAAACATTTACAATATATTATTTATAAATACCAAAAAGTAGAAAGAAAAGAGAAATAAATTATGTAAAGAAACACATTTATAGCATATAATGTCCATGAAGCACATCAAACTTCTTTTTTTTTAGTATATTGTATTGATCGATTATGTTATTACAGTTGTCCCACATTTTCTACCTTTGCCACTCTCTCCCTGGTACCCTGCTTCCCTGAAGCAATCCCCCTATCCTTCTTAATTCATGTCCATGGGTCATGTATTTAAGTTCTTTGGCTTCTCCATTTCCTACACTATTCTTAACATCCCCCTGTCTATTTTGTACATTTAAAGCCCTGCACATTTTCCCTCTTTCTCCTTGTTCCCTCATCCTAGCTGATAACCCTCCAAATGATTTCCATATCTATGATTCTGTTCCTGTTCTGGTTGTTTGCTTTTTTAATTTTTTTAAGATTCAGTTAGTGATAGTTGTGAATTTGTTGCCTTTTGAATGTTCATAGTCATGATCTTCTTTCCTTAGATAAGTACCTTTAACATTTCTTATAACAAGGGCTTGGTAAGGATGAACTCCTTTAGCTTTACCTTATCTGGGAAGCACTTTGTCTACCCTTCCATTCTAAATGATAGCTTTGCTGGATACAGTAATCCAAGTTATAGGTCCTTGCTTTTCATCACTTTGAATACTTCTTTTCAGTCCTGTCTGGCTTGCAAAGTTTCTTTTCAGAAATCAGCTGATATTCTTATGGGCACTCCTTTATAGGTAGCTCTCTGCTTTTCCCTTGCTGTTTTTGATTCTCTCTTTATCTTTTACTTTCATCATTTTAATTATGATGTGTCTTCATGTGGTTCTCTTTGGGTCCAACTTCTTTGGGACTCTCTGTGTTTCCTGGACTTGTTTGTCTATTTCCTTTGCCAAATTAGGTAAGTTTTCTTTCATTATTTTTTCAAATAAAGTTTCACTTTCTTGTTCTCCCTCTTTTCTCTCTGGCATTCCCATGATTCTGATGTTGGCACATTTAAAGGTGTCCAAGAGTCTTCTCATACTATGCTTTTTTTTAAAAGTTTTTGTTTCTTCTTTCTCTTCTGGTTGAATGCTTATTTCTTCCTTATGCTCCCAATAACTGATTTGAATCCCAGCTTCCTTCCCTTCACTGTTGGTTCCCTGTAGATTTTTCTTTATTTCACTTACTGTAACCTTCATTTCTTCCTTTATGTTGTTGCCATACTAAATGAGTTCTTTGAACATCCCAATCAACAATGTTTTGAACTCTGCATCTGATAGGTTGGCTATCTCTGTTTCATTTAGTTATTTGTCTGGAGTTTTGTTCTGTTCTCTCATTTGGGCCATATTTCTGTTTCCTCAATTTGGCAGCCTCCCTGTGTTTGTTTCTGTGTATTAGGTAGAGGTACTTTGACTCCCTTTAGAAGGCACCTGTAAACTGGGGGGTGGGGGGTCAAGCTTTAGGTAATCACCAAGATGGGGCAACCTACTTCATGATTTTGTGGCTCTGCATGGGGGAAGTACTCAGAGAGGGGGTTGTGCTGCTACCTGGCTTCTTGGGGTTTTCCCTGTACTTACACCATTTCCAATCACTTCATCCACTCCCTCTATTTGTACACTTCCAGCTGTTTTCCTGGTGTTGAATCCAAGAGTAGGTGGGTTTGCATGTGTTTTAAGACTGTGAGGCCCTTTAAGTGAAGTTTTCTGAAAATCTCCCAGTTCCTTCCACCTTCCTAACACCCACTGGTTTTCACTGCAAGAATTTATGGGGATTTATCTTCCTGACATTGTAATCCTAGGCTGTGTGGTTTGGCCTGGGGCTGGGACTGCTCACTCCCAAGATATCCCTCCTGATTTTTATCCACCATACATGAATATGGGGCCTCCCATACCCATTCCACCACTGTTGCTTCCTCTCCATGTACACCATGTTCCTTGGCCTCTCTGCTTCATCTCTATATCTCCATCACTCCTATCTATCTAGATGAATGCGGCTTATTAAATTCTTGGTTTTCAGACTTCCATATGTTTCAATTTCCTGAGAGTCCTGGGTGTTACGTGTTTTGAAACTTAGTTATAACTCTTTTCTTGTGGTTGTGCAAGGAGGCAAATCATGTCTACCTACACCTCCATCTTGACAGGAACTTGTCAAACGTCTGCCTTTCCATGCAGATGTGGATACTGGTAGTGTAATAATCTCTTTGCTTTTTGCCTGTTTCTTTGTATGTCTTGACCCACTAATCATAAAATACATGAGCTTGTGGGAGATATTTCTGTTTTTTTAAGTGAAAGAAGTCAACCAATATAGTTAATTATAAAAACTATAATAATACAAAAATATTGACAAAGTTGATATATTTGCTTCACATCTTCTAATCCCACTGCACTTCCCATAAGTAATATTTTTTAAAGAATTATTTATTTATTTATTTATTTTTAAAGAGAAGGGAACGGAGGGAGAGAGGGAGAAGAACATCAATGTGTGATTGTCCCTCACACAACCCCTACTGAGGACCTAGCCTACAACCCAGGCATGTGAACTGACTGGGAATTGAACCAGCAATCCTTTGGTTCATAGGTTGACACTCAATCCACTGAGCCACACCAGCCAGGGCCCATAAGTAATCTCTTAAAACAGGTTTGGTATGTCCTTCTGGTAAGTGGATGTGTGGAGATTTGTGTATGTTGAGTTCAAAAGTACATCATGTTTTGTTTGTAGTTTGTTATATCATAAAATCATTATATAAATATATTGTTGTATGTGCTATTATTTTACTTTATAGGGTACCTGAGCAACTTTTTGTCATACCCAGTAGACAATATTAAATAATATTTTATACTTTACTTTAGAAACCTCTTGTTAATGGATATCTAGTTTTTTCCAATATTTGGTCACATCCTATGAAGTTGCAAAAGACACTTAGATACATATCTTTAAGTACATGTATAGGGATACCACAAAGTAGACTTCTGAAAATGGAATTATTGGGTCAAAATAGAACACATGTTAGATTCTAGGAAGTTTTATCAAACTGCTTTACAAATAGGGTTCTCCAAATTGATTCCTAACATTAGTATATGAGAAACCAATTCTCCTCACCTTGCTAATAAACAATGAATATTATCAGTTTTTAGCAGCAGAGGAGGTTTACCAGGCAACTCAATTGTTCTATGTTTGAGGCTAAAAGTCAAATCCTCTAGTTTCGTGTGTGTGTGTGTGTGTGTGTGTGTGTGTGTGTGTGTGTGTGTAAAGACTGGAAATCCATAATTTCTGTGCAACTGCATTTGTTTTCCATTTAGCATCTGGTGGCATCCCCTGCTCTTAAGATAGACAGTGACTCTTGTAACCGGGCTGGCAAAGATCACTGAGGTCTCTGTTGAGTCTATGTCCTGGTGATGCAGGCCATGTCTTTGGGATCTTCCCCCACAAAGATCAAGTGCCCAGGGTATATGACACTATCATTAGCAGAGGTCATTGCAAAGAGTAGAGCCTGTGAAAGGGACAAAATGGGTATGGTAACAGCAGCCTGGCTTTCCATGCTGGCCTAAATATTTAGTCTGGGAGGAAGTAGAATACAGGCACAGACAAGCATTCCTCCAGGCACACTTGTTAATCAGGTCTGGCTGATTAAGTGTAAAGGGAAAGAGTGTCAGGGAAAGGTGACACTGTGCATGCTGTCTTTCACTTCTGAGGAGTGAGGGCCAAGTGTCAATTCTGGACACTCTCCAAGAGACTTCTCTGGAGAATTGAGGGGTCACATTGTTTGGGACCAGAGATCTTTTGTGAACACACCCACACACAGAGTGTTAGTTATTCTTCACAGAGTCTGCAAGGGCAGAGAACATCTTACATATAATTGTCTAAGTGGTATGTAGGGAGATAAAGATGTAGGTGATATCTAAGCACATGAATATGGGCAAAATTACTCACAACACATGTAGCCATTCATGGGGAGAAGTAAATGGATTCTCAGGGGATCCATTTACTGAGGAAGGCCCCATGGGCACTCTGTAATTGAAGAACAACTTAGTGGAGTATTCATTTCACAAATGTAGTTAAAAGTCTAGTTCTTTAAAATATTTTCAAAAGATCTTTTGCTCATTTAATAAAAAGAGTGATCTCAAATGAACAAAGTGTGAGAAATGTGCACATAAAAGATGAATATAAAGAAAGGAAGTTTTCTTTTTAAAAATATGTTTAAAAATGAATTCAAAATTTTAGCTGTATCATTTTACCACAGGGAGAAAAACACAAATGTGTGTTAGTACATGAGGTCTGTCCTTGACTAGGATGTTGTGGCATCATTAAGAACCCATATCTCTTTATATATACTAGTTGTTTACACTAAAACCATTATTACTTTTAAGAAAAATAGATTGACGCCCTGGCTGGTGTAGCTTAGTGGATTAAGCGCTGGCCTGTGAACCAAGAGATCACGGTTCGATTCCCAGTCAGGGCACATGCCTGGGTTGCAGGCCAGGTCCCAGTAGGGAATGCACAGGAAGCAACCATACATTGATATTTCTCTCCCTCTCTCCTTCCCTTTCCCTCTAAAGATAAATAAATAAAATCTTTAAAAAAAAAAAGAAAAATAGATTGAGCTTCACAACTATAGGACAGGGAACTCCACCCTCAAAAGTGCTGTCTTGTTATAAATTTGAAGGTGTTGTTGCTTCCATTATGGAGTTACACAGCACTCTTAAAGGAACTAAAACTTGGCAAGCATTTCCTGAAAAATAACATGAGTTGTACATTTTTATATAGATACATTGTTTTTTAATCATTGAGGTATAATTTACATAGAAATACACATTTGTTAAAATGTATAATTTGATTAGTATATACATGTATATTTAACATAGGACCATACCTCATAAACTTTCCTGAAATTTGCTTTTTAAAAAACTGATAGACTTTATTTTTAGAGTATTTTTAGGTTCACAGAAAAATTGAGAGGAAGGTACATAGATTCCCCATATTCCCCCACCCCTCACACACATAGCCTCCCCCTTTATCAACATCATACCCTGGAGGGTACTTTTGCTACAACTGAACCTACACTGACACATCATTATCTCCCCAAGTCAATGGTAAATTTTTTCAGAGTGTACACAGATTGCATCTCTTTTATTCATGCTGTATTGTCACACTGAACATGAATATAAGTGTGCTTGTGTAATTCTTTTTCCCCACAGACTAAGTAGCAACTGGAAAGAGAAAAGAAAATTGACAGCCCAAAGGAGTGGGGCATTGAAAGTATTGCTTGGAGTCTCAAATGATGCTGCCTTTTCTTATTTGTTTGTTTATTTCATTTTTTTTAATGTTACCTAAGACTAAAAGCACAGAGCACTTGTTTCAGGATTTTTGCTAAGACCCTTTTTTTTTTCACTGAGAATCTAAACACCCTGCTAAGGGGAGCTTCACACCTTTCAAATTGGCTCCAAGGTCCCAGGAAGGAGAAATGATCATTAGAAGCAAGAAGTTGACAAGTGCTCAGATCTTATGACGTCCTTTGCTGGTGCCCACCCCACCTCCACCAATTACGTTGTCTTAATTGCTTTTCTTGCCCCACTATTTCCCCATACTTTCTCTGCCCTGTTTCTAGTTTTACCTTTTCAAAAAACAAAACCATTATTCAATTCTTCAGCTTGGTAATAGGATGAAATGCAGTTGACCCTATTGCCTATAAGATGAAATTCAAATTTCCTGACAAACAGGCTTTCATTAATTGTCAGTCCTCTAAATGTCCCTGCCTCCCTGAATTGCAAGCAAGCCTCCTCATGTATAGAGATCTTTGCACATTCTCTTTCCATGCAGCACCCTTTCCTCCGGAAAACTCCTAACTCTTCATCATCACTGAAGTCTTGCAAAATTACCCAGGCAGAGATAGATAGTTTGCTATCCTATGTCCAATCTCGGCATTGCTTGACTTTTCTCTCTGACTGAAATAGACCACATTTTCCCTTATTTTTGTGCATATGTCAATCTCTTCACTAGACCACGAGTTTTTGATGGCCAGCATCACTTTCTCCTTGTTTTTGTAATCCCGTCATCTAGATTTTCACCCTTTGTAGGAGTTCAACAAATGGATTAAGTAAAAAAAATCAATAATTATCCTGCAGAATTAAGAAAATTTGACTCTAAGTTTTTTTTAAAGGCCCAGCTGTAGATTGTGGTGATTGTGTCAACAACTAACTTTATAGTAAATTCTTCTCATGTTAGATATACCTGGGGTATTAGCCATCTCTGGATACTCAGATTCAGGATGCCTGTGATAGGGCTCTGGCACTTGTATGTTTATCACTTGTTCAAGGTGATTCTCTTGATTATAATATGCACGTGGGAAACTCTGAGTCAGAACACCCAGGTGCATTGTTAGGGCAGGTGGTGCTACTGGCTGTCCCTGAAACATCTACAATACATTAAGCATGCACCAACTAAGTTTCTACTCTAGGACAAGCTCCATTCTCTTGCTAGAAATTGCACAAATCTTTGGGAATTGGGCTTGTTCAGCCAAGAGTAGGTGGGTCAGTTCTCTCACAGCAATGCTTCCCATGTGAGTGAATTCAGAACAAAATTCATTTAACTGGATTCAAACCACATTCCCTTTTCATAACATGAATATCTAATGTTCCCCTTTTTATTATATAAAATTGCTGCATAAATTAAATTCTACCAATAGTAATGATAATGTTGAATATTCTTTTTGATACTCCACATTCTCAGAGTATCCTCAAAAAAAGCACCCCCACCCCCAAATTTAGAATCTGATGCATCCCTGAGGGAACTAATACACCACAGTTGAGAATCTCTGATCTGATGCCAGATTCCAGCTGCACCTAACCTCTTCCTTCCTTCAGAAAGTGTTACCTATGTCCTGAAAAGGTTGAAACATGGCAAATATTCATTTACACTGGCTTATCAATACATTACAGGCCCTATTTTCAAAAATACATTCATAGTCTCAGAATATTAAAAACTACTTCTGAGCAGCAAAAGAAATCAATCTTAAACTCCACACCTAGTTTTCCACCATACAAAAGTTAAATCATATATTTCAGACAGACTGATGACATTGTTCTCTCCAGGTCCTGGAAAGCAAAGGACAACATTTTTTTCCAATCAGGGCTGCTGTACCTGCCAGGACAGCCCTCAGACAATAGAACCAGTCTGTTGGAACCTGATGGGTGGGCAGGGTGTCACCTATCCTTTCAAGATGTGTCTATTAAAAGATCTACCATGTGTGCACAGGCTAAGTTACATGGTTTCCTCTTCTCTATTGCTTAATAACATTTATAGTTTCATCTTACAAAGGTTTTATGTATATAGAATTCATGGATCATTGTTCTAATCCCACCTCTTGGTCATTCATCTATTTTTCATGTATTTAAGTGGAGTTCTTTCAGGAATAAAACAAAAATCCAACAATAAAAGTATGATTATTTTACAAGGGAAAAGAAAAGGAAGAGTCTTTATTAAGTCTAGGTATGGAAGCCAGTTCTTACAGGAACTGTGAGTGTTATTCTGATATGGTCAAACTACCCTGGGCTTGCAGAGGTCATACCAACCAAATGGAAATGCACAATGGACCAGAGATAAGGCTAGCTTCATCACAGAGTTTGAAGTGGAGCTGGTGGAATGGTCTTGCTCTTGCTTGAAATAGGTTTTTGGTATGATCTGAAGTCCAAGGAGGTGTTTGAATATTGCATGAGAGTTATGATATCTTGCAAAGACTGCTGAAAGAGATAATCCACTAGCATATTTGGTCACATTAGTATATTAGATTTGTTATCTGTCATTTAATTGATAAAGAAGTTCCTAAAGAAAGCAGTCATTGACATAGATAAATTCTTTTTTTTTTATTTTAAAGATTTTATTTATTTATTTATCTTTAGAGGGAAAGGGAAGGAGAGAGGGAGAGAAATATCAATGTATGGTTGCTTTCTGTGCATTCCCTACTGGGAACTGGCCTGCAACCCAGGCATGTGCCCTGACTGGGAATCGAACCGTGATCTCTTGGTTCACAGGCCAGCGCTTAATCCACTAAGCTACACCAGCCAGGGCATTGACATAGATAAATTCTGATGAAGGTTAGGTGCTGATATCTTAGGAGCTTGGATTAAGGTTTATGAGGCAGGGGTAAAGCATGGGGCTTCTATGGCCAGCCAGGATATAACCTTCAGGCTCTGAGTACAAGAGAGTGGGAAAAAAATTGTGGAGGAAACTTCAACAGCAGAACCAGACTGACTCTATCACATCAAAAATTATAGCTTGATCCTTGGCTGGTGTGGCTCAGTGGGTCGAGTGCTGGTCTTCAAACCAAAGGGTCTCCTGTTTGATTCCCTGTCAGGGCACATGCCTGGGTTGCAGACCAGGCCCCCAATAAAGGCCACTCAAGAGGCAACCACACATTAATGTGTCTTTCCTTCTCTTTCTTGTTCCCTTCCCCTCTGTCTAAAAATAAATAAATAAACCTTGAAAAAAAATTTCAGCTTGAGCATAGTCTGTTTGCTTTCATGTAGACAGCCTTTAGAAAACTTTTGAGCAATTGGTACTTCAAAAACAAAATTAGCCTCTCTATAAAATAAATCTTTCACAGTTGGAAGTGTTTAAATAGAAACTGAGGAGCTCACTCTGAAATGTATAAGGAGGGGAGACTGACATTGAACAAAATGGCTTCCAGCCCTGGCTGGTGTGGCTCAGTGAATTGAGTATTGGCTTGTGAACCAAAGGGTCACCAGTTCTATTCCCAGTCAGGGCACATGCTTGGGTTGCAAACCAGGTTCCAAGTAGGGGGCATGCAAGAGGCAACCACACACTGATGTTTCTCTCCTACTCTTTCTCCCTCCCTTCCCCTCTCTAAAAAAATATAAGTAAAATCTTTTTTAAAAAATGACTTCCAGTTTTTCCACAGCTAGTTTTCTATGAAATTTAGAGATGTTCATGTTTTGGTGCCAGTGAAGACATTATGTTTAATCTCTTAAATTTCATGCTCAATTTTGCACTGTGTATAATTTATCAAGATCATTCTCCAACATCTAATTTTGTTGTTGGATGCAGTTTGTGACACCCACATTTGACTTCTTCTGAAAATTTCATAAGTCTATTTTCTTTAACCAATTAGTTGATAATGTATAAGAAAGATATTGATAACACTGCTCTCAATATAAAACTGTTGATAATATGATACAAATATACGATACACAACTGAGAAATTGATAACATTGTTGAAAAGTGTAAGGTTGAGTACAGAGCCACATTTCACTCTATTGCACAATTCCCTTGAGGTAGTTTCATTTATCTATTTACTGAGTCACCTTACAGAACAAGTATATGTTTAATATATTGTATTAATTTATAAATATATTACAATATATTAATAAATGTCCTCCCCAGTCTTCTCCTACTTTCCCATTATTATTATCCTTTAATTATTTTCAAGAGTAAATCAACCATCTATTCTGCAAGTTTTCTTCTTGTCACATCTATCTATGCAACCCATGGCCCTCATACGGATAATAATTATTTGAGCTTTATCTTAACAAAAATTTCATCAAAATAGCTCTTGCTGTTTTTAGTGACATTTTTTGAACCCTAAGTTTATTTTCCATTTGGGTCTTCTTAATATAACTATCAGAAATTACAGAAAACTCATTCTTAAAAAATTTCGAGCCCAACTTTATAACAAAACTTTCCAATATCTGAATTCACAGAAATGCCTATTCATATTCAACATCTTAGTTTTTTAGGGTAATAATAACAATAAACATGTTCAAAGATTTTTATTATTTATAAACATCTTCTATAACGCATTGTCCTCCACACATTTAGGGAGAAGAGAATCTGAAAACTTATATTACTCTGTACACGGTGCCCTGTGATATTTAACTCCACAATACAGAGCAAAAATAGTTTGTCAATAGAACATATAAAATTTTAAGTATGTCAAATATCAGGTCATATGTACAAGTACTCATTTAGAAAGGTATTCGACCAAGCATGGCCACCTATTTACATGTTAGCACTAATTTTCAGGAAAATTATGACATACACATTACATTTTTCTTTTAAAATATTTAAGGAAATTCTTTGGGAAGAAAACTAAAATTTTCCACATAATATCCATATTTTATGAAGATGTTTGAGTCATAGTGCACGCCATTATTGAATTTAGATATTTTAACTTGTTAGATGACTTTCTTTCTCAGTATTCAAATCACAAAACCAATAAGCCAGTTTTTTTAATGATCTGTTACAATTTGATATCAGTGCTGAAATTCTTGCTACACCACAGCAGTTCTCACATTTCTCCTTGATTGAGATAATTTGTAATTAGACAGAATTGTTTATAAAATCTCTCTAAGGAGGATGTAAGGCAACCTATTGAGTGGCTAAAAGAGCAGACTGTGCTAAGACTGCTTAGGTTTAAATTCCAACCCTGCCGCTTATCACCTGGGTGATCTTGAGTGAGTAGCTTAATCGAACTCTTTACATTAGTATAGACTCATAAAGCATTAATAGCTACATCATAGGATTGTTATGACTATTAATGTAAACCTTGTAGAGGATTTAGCACAATGCCTGGCATAAAAGTAGCCTCCAATAAATGTCAGCTCTGATAAAAAAGACTTACCATTACATTCTGCTACATGCTATGAATTCATACTATGGGATGTCTCAATAGGTCTAGACTCTTCCTTTCTATTAAAATTTCCAAGATGCATGGATGCATTTTCTCAGTTCTGATCACTTCCACTTTGCAGTATCACCAAAGAGTTCCAGGGAACAGTTAGATACAAATTAGATCTAAGAATGTCAAGATATACTAGATGCTGTACTGTTCCAAGGTAACATTTCCTGGGGTTCTGAAAAAGAGCTTTTATATCCCTACTAAGCCTTTCCTATCTTCCTATCTTTCTATCTTCCTAAGAAATACTTCATCAAGTATTTTATGAGTATCAAGCCTTATTTTATGTTTCAGGTATAATATTGGCTTCACAATGATACAAATTTGTATACTTGAATCTGATACTTCTTATCAAAAGTGATTTTTGATTGGATTTCCATCTAACGTAATCTAGACCAATAGAGAATGCTGCCAATAAATTTCAAAGTGAGTGCATATTGACCCAGTCTTTTTAGAATATCACTCTTGGGTCTCATTTCTGAGCTCTGCGTATTGTTGTGACACCCTTCAACATATGACATTTTCTTTCTTACCAAGATAATTATTTAGCATCAGGCAGGACCATATTCATCCCCTGTTGAAATCAGAGTGAAATATTTCTTTCCCCCAAATAGAACCAATGGACTCAGGAGGGAATGAATACTTATCCTAAAGGTATACAAGCATAGAACCAGCTTTAGATATATGATGGAAGAAACTTATAAGTGCATTCCACATATTTTCAAACACATCAGTTAATTTTCTCATGCACTTGTTTATTCATTCCCCCGTCAACTAAATACTACTCTGTCAGAAGTAAGCAAGGCCACAGTTTTAGCAAAAACTAATAGAAATATCAAGAACAAAGCAAGAGGGATCACAATATCTGATATCAAACTGTATTACAAGGCGACTGTAATCAGAACAGCCTGGTAGTGACATAAAAACAGACACATAGACAAATGGAACAGAATAGAGAGCCAAGAAATAAACCCAAGTCTCTATGGTTAATTAATATTTGACAGAGGGGAAAAAAGCATCAAATGAAGTAAAAACAACCTCTTCAAAAAATAGTGTTGGGAGATCTGGACAGCCACATGCAAAAAAATGAAACTCCATCACCAACTTACACCATACACAAAAATAAATTCAAGGTGGATAAAAGACTTACATATAGGTCATGACACCATAAAAGTCCTAGAGGAAAAAATCAGCAGGAAAATCTCAGACATTCCAAACACCAACATCTTCAGTGATATGTCCCCTACAGCACGGCACATAAAAGAAAGAATGAACAAATCAGACCTCATCAAATTAAAAAAGCTTCTGCATGGCTAAAGAAAACAGCATTAACATGAAAAGAGAACCAAGTATATGGGAAAATATATTTGCCAATGATACCTCGGACAAGGGTTTGATCTCCAAATAATATAAAGAAATCAAAACTGTGAAAACCTGGATAACAAAAAGAGACTGCACCACTAAATCTCACAGGTATTCTACCACAGAAGTTCACACCATAAACCCAGGAAGTCAGAACAGGCCAATTTAAAAAGCTGAAGTTGGCAAGAAGAGTCTCACGAACAATGAGAAGACAAAGACACAATCCCCAACTGAAGGGAAAGGAGGAAGCCTCAGAAAGAATGTTAAATGAAATACAGGCAACTCAACTATCAGATATTGACTTCAAAGAAATGATTATCAGGAAGGTCAATGAGCCCACAATGAGTTACCAGAAACTACAGGGAAGCTACAATGAACTCACGGCAAACTATATCAACATGAAAAAGGAAATAGAAACTATCAACAAAGGCCAAGAGGAAATGAAGAATACAATTTCTGAACTGAAGAACACAGTAGAAGGAATCAAAACCACGATCGATGAAGCAGAGATCGGATCAGCGAACTGAACTACAAAGTACAAAAAAACACCCAGAAAGAGCAAGAACAGGAAAAGAGGTTCAGAAAGAATGAAGAGGAATTAACAGAAATGCAAGAAAATATGAAACATAATAATATCTGTATACTAGGGATACCTGAAGAAGAAGAAAGAGAGCAAGGAATAGAAAACATATTTGAAAAAGTAATGGAAAACTTCCCTAATTTGATGAGAGAAAAAGTCACACAAATCCAGGAAACACAGAGTCCCAATCAACAGGAACTCAAAGAGGCCCACCACAAGACACATCATAATTAGAATGGCAAACTTTCAAGACAAAGAGAGAATCTTAAAGGCACCAAGGGAGAAACAGGAAGTAACATACAAGGGAGACCCAATAAGGTTAGTATCAGACTTCTCAACAGACACACTCCAAGCCAGAAGAGAATGGCAACAAATATTCCAAGTAATAAGAATCAGATGTCTGCAACCAAGGATATTTTACCGAGCGAAGCTCTCAATCAAAATAGAAGGCCAAATAGGAAGCTTCCCAGACAAAAGAAGTCTAAAAGAATACACATCCACCAAACCAGCTCTGCAAGAAATCTAAAGGGACTGCTTTAAGAAAAGGAAGAAAAAAAGGGACAGGAACACAGGTATATAAATGCCAATGAATAAGTACCTATCAATAATAACCTTAAATGTAAATGGATTAAATGCCCCAATTAAAAGACATAAAGTAGCTGAATGGAGAAGAACACATGAATCACACATATGCTGTCCACAAGAGACCCACCTCAGGACAAAAGACCTACACAGACTGAAAGTGAAGGGATGGAAACAAATTTTACAAGCAAACGGACAGTGGAAAAAAGCCATGGTAGCAATACTCATATGAGACAAAATAGACTTCCAGAAAAGGACCATGAACAGAGATCCAGAGGGTCACTTCATAATACTCAAGGGAAGAATCCACCAAGAAAATATAAACATAGTAAATATATATGCACCCAACATAGGAGCAACCAAATACATGAAGAAAATTTTAGAGGACTTGAAAAAAAATATTGACAGGGACACAGTTATAATGGGGGATTTTAACACCTCATTGTCAAAAATTGACAGATCTTCCAAACAGAATATCAACAAAGATATTGTGGGATTGAACAATACCATAAATGAGATGGACTTAACTGATATATTTAGAGCCCTCCATCACAAAGAAGCTAAGTACACATTCTTCTCAAACGCACATGAAACATTTTCAAAGATACACCACATGATAGAACACAAAACAAGCCTCAACAAATTCAAGAAAATTGAAATCATACCAAGAATATTTTCAGATCACAAGGGTCTGAAGCAAGAAAACAACCCCAATGAAAAAAAACCCAAACCACTCAAAACCATGGAGATTCAATAGCATGCTATTAAATAATTAATGGGGGAAGAATGAAATTAGGGAAGAAATCAAAAAGTTTATGGAAAAAAACGTAAATGAACTCACAATAGTGCAAAATTGATCGGACACAGCAAAGGGAGTCCTGACAAGCATCTTCATACCCATACAGGTCTACCTAAAAAAGATAGAAACATTTCAAACAAACAACCTAACTCTACATCTACAAGAACTTGAGGAACAACAACAAAGACAGCCCAGAGCAAGTAGAAGGAAGGAAATAACCAAGATCACAGCAGAATTAAATGACATAGAGACTAAAACCACAATTCTAAGGATCAAGGAATCCAGGAGCTGGGTTGTTGAAATGATAAACAAAATCAACAAACATTTAAGCAGACTCATCAAGAAAAAAAGAGAGAACACCCAAATAAACACAATCAGAAATGAAAGACGAGAGATTACAATAGATACCACAGAAATACAAAGGGTTGTAAGACATTATTATGAACAACTATGTGCCAAGAAATTTGAAAACCTAGGTGAAATGGACAAATTCCTAGAAAAAATATAATCATCCAAAACTCAGTGAAAAAGAAACTGAAAGCCTGAACAGACCAATAACAGCAAATGAAATTGAAGCAGTAATAAAAAAAACTCCCGACACACAAAAGCCCAGGACCAGATGGTTTCACAGGAGATTTCTACAAAGCATTTAAGGAAGAGCAAACCCCTGTCCTTCACAGACTATTCCAAAAAATCCAAAAAGGTGGAAGACTCCCTAACTCTTTTTATGAGGCCAACATCATACTAGTACAAAAAACAGACAAAGACACGACAAAGAAAGAAAACTTTAGGCCAATATCACTGATGAACATGGACGCTAATATCCTCAAAAAAGTATTGTCAAACCACATTCAACAATTAACTAGAATTATCACACATCATGGCCAAATGGGATTCATCCCAGGGATGCAAGGATGGTTCAATATTTGCAAATCAGTAAATGTAATTCATCACATAAAC
>CM052549.1:49576629-49607500 GCA_028533065.1 Trachops cirrhosus | reverse complement strand
TATGTTGAGGAATGCTCCATATTTTCCCACTTTGCTGAGTGTTTTTATCATAAATGGGTGCTGTACCTTATCAAATGCTTTTTCTGCATCTATTGATATGATCATGGGATTTTTGTCTTTGCTTTTGTTTTTGTTATGTATTACATTTACTGATTTGTGAATATTGAACCATCCTTGCATCCCTGGGATGAATCTCTCTTGGTCGTGGTGTATGATCTTTTTAATGTATTGTGGGATGTGGTTTGCCAATATTTTGTTGAGGATTTTAGCATCTATGTTCATCAGTGATATTGTCCTGCAGTTTTCTTTCCTTGTTGTGTCTTTTTCTGGTTTTGGGATTAGAATTATGCTGGCTTCATAAAAAGAGTTAGGGAGTCTTCCACCTTTTTGGATTTTTTGGAATAATCTGTGAAGGATAGGGGTTAGCTCTTCCTTAAATGCTTTGTAGAAATCTCCTGTGAAACCATCTGGTCCTGGACTTTTGTGTGTTGGGAGTTTTTTAATTACTGCTTTAATTTCATTTGTTGTTATTGGTCTGTTCAGGCTTTCAGTTTCTGTTTCACTGAGTTTTGGAAGATTATATTTTTCTAGGAATTTGTCCATTTCATCTTGGTTTTCAAATTTCTTGACATACAGTTCTGCATAGTAATTTCTTACTATGCTTTGTATTTCTGTGGTATCTGTTGTAATATCTCCTCTTTTATTTCTGATTGTGTTTATTTGGGTCTTCTCTCTTTTTTTTCTTGATGAGTCTGCTTAAAGGCTTGTTGATTTTGTTTATCTTTTCAACAACCCAGCTCCTGGATTCCTTGATCCTTAGAATTGTGGTTTTAGTCTCTATGCCATTTAATTCTGCTGTGATCTTGGTTATTTCCTTCCTTCTACTTGCTCTGGGCTGTCTTTGTTGTTGTTCCTTGAGTTCTTATAGACATAGAGTTAGCTTGTTTATTGGAAATGTTTTATCTTTTTTAGGTAGGCCTGTATCACTCTGAAATTCCTTCTCAGGACTGCCTTTGCTGTGTCTCATAAGTTTTGGGTTGTTGTGAGTTCATTTTCATTTGTTTCCAGAAACTTTTTGATTTCTTCCCTTATTTCATTCTTGACCCATTCATTGTTTAATAGCATGCTATTGAATCTCCATGATTTTGAGTGGTTTGGGTGTTTTTTTCCTTTGGGTTGTTTTTTAGTTTCAGTCCATTGTGATCTCAGAAAATGCTTGGTATGATTTCAATTTTCTTGAATTTGTTGAGGCTTGTTTTGTGTCCTATCATGTGGTGTATCTTTGAAAATATTCCATGTGCGTTTGAAAAGAATGTGTTTTTAGCTTCTTTGGAATGGGGGGCTCTATATATTTCAGTTAAGTCCATTTCATGTAAGGTATTGTTCAATGCCACAGTATCTTTGTTGATATTTTGTTTGGACGATCTGTCCATTTTTGACAGTGCGGTGTTAAAATCCCCCATTATAACTGTGTCCCTGTCAGTATCTTTTTTGAAGTCCTCCATGATTTTCTTTATGTATTTGGGTGCTCCTATGTTGGGTGCATATATATTTACTATATTTATGTCTTCTTGTTGGATTCTTCCCTTGAGTATTATGAAGTGACCCTCTGGATCTCTGTTCATGGTCCTTTTCTGGAAGTCTATTTTGTCTGATATGAGTTTTGCTACCGCAGCTTTTTTCCCCTGTCCGTTTGCTTGTAAAATTTGTTTCCATCCCTTCACTTTCAGTCTGTGTAGGTCTTTTGTCCTGAGGTGGGTCTCTTGTGGACAGCATATGTGTGATTCATGTGTTCTTCTCCATTCAGCTACTTTATGTCTTTTAATTGGGGCATTTAATCCATTTACATTTAAGGTTATTATTGATAGGTACTTATTCATTGGCATTTATATACCTGTGTTCCTGTCCCTTTTTTTCTTCCTTTTCTTAAAGCAGTCCCTTTAGATTTCTTGCAGAGCTGGTTTGGTGGATGTGTATTCTTTTAGACTTCTTTTGTCTGGGAAGCTTCCTATTTGGCCTTCTCTCTTGATTGAGAGCCTTGCTGGGTAGAGTAGCCTTGGTTGCAGACCTGTGATTCTCATTACTGGGAATATTTCTTGCCATTGTCTTCTGGCTTGGAGCATTTCCATTGAGAAATCAGCTGCTAGCCTTATTGGGGCTCCCTTTTATGTTACTTCCTGTTTCTCCCTTGCTGCTTTTAGGATTCTCTCTTTGTCTTGAAATTTTTGCCATTTTAATTATGATGTGTCTTGAGGTGGGCCTCTTTGGGTTCCTCTTGATTGGGACTCTGTTTCCTGGATATGTGTGATTTTTTTCTCTCATCAATTAGGGAAATTTTCCACCATTACTTTTTCAAATAGGCTTTCTATCCCTTGATCTTCTTCTTCTGATATCCCTATTATATGGATATTACTATATTTCATATTGTCTTGCATTTCTGTTAATTCCTCTTCATTCTTTCTGAACCTCTTTTCCTGTTCTTGCTCTTTCTGGGTGTTTTTTTCTACTTTATCTTCTAATTTGCTGATCTGATCTTCTGCTTCATCAATCCTGCTTTTGATTCTTTCTACTGTGTTCTTCAGTTCAGAAATTGTATTCTTCATTTCCTCTTGGCCTTTGTTGATAGTTTCTATTTCCTTTTTCATGTGGATATAGTTTGCAGTGAGTTCATTGTAGCTTCCCTGTAGTTTCTGGCAGCTCATTGTGAGCTCATTGAGCTTCCTGATAATCATTGCTTTGAACTCAGTATCTGATAGTTGAGTTGCCTCTATTTCATTTAGCATGCTTTCTGAGGTTTCCTCCTTTCCCTTCATTTGGGGAACATTTTTTTGTCTTCCCATTGTTCATGAGACTCTTCTTGTTAACCTCTGCTTCTTAAATTGGCCTGTTCTGACTCCCTGGGTTTATGGTGTGAACTTCTGTGGTAGAATACCTGTGAGATTCATTGGTGCAGTCTCCTTCTGATATCCTGGTGTTCAGAGCTTCCACCTACTCTTTTTTTGATCAGTGGGAGGGGTAAGGCAAAATGTTTTAACACATCAAGAGAGTATTCTATGATATTTACAGTAGCAGCAAGTAGAGAAGAGATAGGAGATCCTTTGACTATGTATATTGTTAACCATGATTTTCCACCCCACTAGTCACTTTTTAGAAAGGATGGAAAGAAGATAATCTCTTGTTCGGAAGGAAAGGAATGTGAGTTGGATTTAGAAAGCAGTGATGCTGTGGGAGGTCAGATTCTGAGGTAGGGTGAGAGTAAAGAGTAGTGAATAGGTGTAGTATGTTAGAGAATAAAGTTAACCACTACAGTAACAGAGTTCCGGAAACTGTGAAGTGGGCTCAGATCTGGGATGGGTGTTGTGTAGTATTTACAATTGTATGGAACAGCTATTATTTATAGTAATATTAGAGCAACAATCATATGAGAGAATCTATGAGATCTAGATAACAAAAATAGGTAGTATAGAACCTTGAGTAGTGCACTAATGGAACACAAATGAAGAACAGTAAATTAGCAATACACTATGAATAAGATAACAGGGGAAACCTATCAAATGATACAATATAACTAGCCAAGGAAAGAAGACTATACAGAAAGAAGTGGAATACCAAAATACTGTTAAAATAAAAAATGTAAGAATAATGAAATAATAATAATGCAAATATGCAGTTACTTGCAAGTTCCAAAAAAAAAACAAAAGAAGGAAAAAAACAAAAGAAGGGAAAAAGCAGAAGAAGGAAGGAAGAAGAGATAAATTTGAACTGAAAGGGAGAAGGATCAGCACTAGAATGAAAGAAAGAGAAGCATAAGGAATTGAGAGATATAAAAATAATAAGAATTAAAAAATAAAAAGTTACTTAAAAAAAAAGACAAAATCAAACAAAAAAACTTTTTTTTGGTTTCAGACTGGCCAAACCAGTTTTTCTGGTCTTGCTGGCTTCAGTAGGCTGAAGGGCAACTGGAGTAACTTTTTTCCCTTCCCATTCAGAACTCAGTCAGCCTCTGGGGTACTGTGCCAAGGGCTAAGGGCATTCTCCCCAGAGCTGGTCTGGTGCCTCTCTGAAGAGCTCTGGGTGTGGGATCTGGGCATTCCTATGCATGCTCTCTGGAGCTCACCACCACAGCCTCCTGGTTTCTGGGGAGCGCCTGTGTCTTTTCCTTGTTCACAACTGTGGGCTCCGGGTCTTCCACAAAACCACACTGTCTCTGGGTTGGGGGGCGGGCACATGGCCAGGCTGTCCTGTTAGCCCACCCTTGGTCACACAGGCTGAGGTGCACTCTCTTCCAGGGGCTATGCGTGGTTGCTCACAGCCCCTGTGTGAGTGCCTCTCAGTCCTGACTCCCCTCTCTGTGCCCTCAAGTAAACAGGCCTCCCCCGGTGCTGCTCAATCCTTGTTTGGCTGGGGAAGGAGTGCTTTATTCAACTCTCTTCCAAGAGACCTGAGGCAGACCCTGGAGCACTGGGCCTGGGGCTGCAACCTCCCTGGACCTCGAGCTGATCCTTGGGCCCTTATTATCCTGAAGCAGGCTCCTTACCTTCTGGTTTTTCAATGTCCACTACAATTTTTGATCTCCTATTTTCATATATGTTGTGATAATGTTGGCTGTTTTCTCTGTTCCTCTGTAGATCATCTAGGTTTTTTCTCCCCTGTGTAGGAGGAGGTGCAATCTGCTCCACCACACTTCCATTTTCCTCTTCCTTAAGCGTTCTTTTTAAAAAAAGATTTTATTTTATTTTACTTTACTTTACTATTTTATTATTTTATTTTATATTTTATTTTATTTTATAGAGAAGTGAAGGGAAGCAGAAAGAGAGGGAGAGAAGCATCAATGTGTGGTTGCCTCTCATACACTCCCTACTGGGGACCTGGCCTGCAGCCCAAGCACATGCCCTGACTGGAAATCGAACTGGTTACCCTTTGGCTCTCAGGCCTGTGCGCAATCCACTGAGTCACACCAACCAGGGCTCATATATTTAGCTTTCATTTTTGTAAGAATATTTAAGTTCTACTCTCTTAGCAAAATTAAATTATATCACATTGTTATTAATTATAGTTACCTTCCCCCCTTAGATCCCAAGACCTTATTTATCCTATGAATGAAAGTTTGTATCTTTTCCAACCTCTCCCCATTTCCTCCACACCTCAGCCCCTGGCAACCACTTTTCTGTTACTGTTTCTGTGAGTTTGACTGTTTTTAGATTGCATATACAAGTGATAATATGCAGTCTTTGTCTTTCTCTGTTTGAAAATATGTGTAATTTTATTTTATTTTCTAGTTTATTGAATTTATTGGGGTGGCATTGGTTAATAAATTATATAGGTTTCAGGCATACAATTCTACAGTACATCATCTGTGTATTGTATTGTGTGTATACCACCTCAACTCAAGTCTCTTTCCATCACCATTAATCCTCCCTTTATCTTCTTCTACCTTCCTGATCTCCCTTTCCCTTTTATAATCACCATATGGCTACCTGTGTCATGAATTTCATTTTCTTTGCCTAGTTTTAAGCATATGCAATGTCATGGCTTTATTTGGGTAGAGAGTGAATATGATGCAATACACTCTCCTACAACAATGTTCAAAAACCTATTGATAGCAAGTAAAAGAGAAAGAATATTTTATGTTTGTAGGTTCAACAAATTAAAGAGGCCAAGATAGATTGTAAACTATACATATAATTTTAAGAGTACAAGGTATTAATTAAAAGCACTATTACATAAATAGAATAAATGAGACATTTTAAGTGTGGAAGATATATGAGTTAGGAAGAGAGGACTAAAATTGTGAAAGGAGACATACATAATTTACTGACATAAAAGATACTGAATAAAGCCAAATTTTTCCACTTTTGTGTTTATAAAAGATCATAGAAGCCAGAAATGGACATATGGTGTCCCCAAGGAAGAAAGAAGACAGATGCAAAATAAGTTATCTTGTCACAACAGGTGATCACAAAATGTATAATTTTTGAGTTAATAACTAAGACAACTCCAAGGCCAGGGAGAAAGTAGTCACAGTATTTTGAAGGCCATACTAAAAGAAAAAAAAAAGAATATCAATGCTTATGAGAAAGAGTCGAAGTTTAACACCTGGAAAAAAAGCATCATTCCCTTAACCCTCAAGGCTAGCTGACTTTGCAGAAAGAGCCTCTTTAGTGTATAGAGCCTTGTACACCATCCCCTATTTTCTCAAGTCAGGAAAACAGAGGCATTTCTTTCAGTACTTGAAGACCAACCAAACTGTCATTTGACCACAGTGAGAGGTAACAACGGAGGAGTGGGTGGGGCCATGCAGTGGGAGTGACCCAGGTTTTAAGAAAGATTAGAAACATAAGCCAAAGGGACTGTAGAAAGGGGGATTGGAAAAAAACAGGATAAATCCAGAAAGTGGAACACTTTGCTGTGGGGATTCCCAGGAATGCATAATATTAAATAAAGCAAAATAGGTAAATAAGTATTTACATTAAAAACAATGTCATGTTTATATCAACCAATTAACTACAATGTATGCCACAACCATTCTAGGGAACACTTGTTGTTATAAACATACTTGTAGCCTTTAAGAAGTCACAAAGCCTGAGCACTGGGGACTTGCCTCATCTAATCCTTACACTAAGTCCATGAGTGAGGAATGTTATTTGACCCCATTCTCTAGATGTGAAGTACATTTTGTTCTTGCTAGAGAAGACCATTTGCAGGTAACTGGACACTCATTCAAAGCCGCAGAAATCTATGTGAGACAGACAGACTCAGTCCACCTTCAGGTGTTGCCACTTATGGGCCACTTATAGCATGACTGCTGCCTGTGAGAGGTGACACCCACTTGAGAACTTTTAGGTAAAATAATCATCAATTTTAAATAGAGGGAGCTAAAGATAATGCTTAAACTTGCATGCCCTTGTTCCTACTTGAGTTTTTGGATGTACTAAGAAAACAGTGATAAGTAAGCTCTTTCTACCTTGTGGAAGAGTTGTTCTCTCCACTGGTAATCAATAGAATAAATGAGGTACCAAAAAACCTGAGGTACCAGATTCCCAGGTCCTAATGCAGAGCTTCTGAAGGACTGAGTCAAGAAGGTTAAGGAAGGGATGTGTATCCTGAAGAGCACTGGGTTACTCTGACACTGAGCCTCATACATGAACTGAATCACAGTCCTGGGGATAAGCCAAAAATGTTAACTTCACTGAAATGGGACAATAACAACAAAAAGAAGTTATTTTTTCAAACTAGTATGACCATCAGTATGAAAGAGGAAGACAAGAGCTGACATTTCTCAGCTGCTTACTCTGTTCCAGGCACTGAGCAATGCATTTTTAAGTAGATGGGCTAATTAATCATGATGATAAACTTAGGAGATACTACAATACAATTATTATCTCTCTTTTACCAGTTATGAAACCAGGGCTTAGAGAAAATAAGTGATTTGGCAAGGTTAATCATTCATTACATTAAAATATCAAGGGAATATAAATAAAAGAGAGGGACTAGCAAAAGTACTTATGAAATTGAGACTGATTCTTCATTTGTCTCTGAATTTTTGAAGCACATTCCTGAACTCCATTTATTGAATCTAACCTCACTTTGGATTTGTCCATTTGTAACTTGGGTACAGACTGATCTCCTTTGGAATAGGTCGCATACTTGAGAGAGTTCAAAAGTGGGGAGAATGTACCTTATGGTGTTTGAAAAGCAGTTATGCAAAAATCTGGTCTAACATCAAGTAAATTTCATCTGAACACAACCTCAGTTTAAATCAAAGCAAAGGAAGCAAAACATGGACCTTGTTTGGGGGGCTTGTTAGATAACCACACTTTAGAAATGGTGTTTTGAATTTGGATGACTAAAAAAGGTAGTAGAACCAATGCATAGTTGACAAGTACATGTTTAGCTCATGTGATTCAAGTGGATTCTAAAGGCTTGAAAACAAACATTTCCTAGCTAAGAATGGTCTTTGGAGAGAGTTATATTGGCAATAGGAAGATTTCTGAATGTAAACCCAAATCTGTGAAGTTGTAAATCAAATATATCTTAATACCACCAAACCTTGGTTAAGGGCTAAATAGATGCTACTTACTGAGGACCAAATTCCTAAGCACTGAAAAATGGAATGTGGCTCCTTAAAACTTGTGTGGCAGCTCCTTGGAATTCCAGTACCCTCTGGCCCCCTCAATCCTCAACCACATATCTAAGGAAGACAATCTCAAGGGGAGGGTTTTGGCAACTTGAAAGTAGTCATTGAATACTTGTCTACTTCAGTGAGCAGATGAAAGCTAAAATTCAGAGGAAGCTTTTTGGGATGAACAAATCCTTTATAAAAGTAAAATTAAAACAACAAAAATAAAGTCATAAATAATACTACTTTGGTTAAACTAAGGTGGAGCAGAAGGCTTTCTGGAGTCCCTAGCAGTCTTCTGATGCTGACTGATCCCATGATCTTGAGGATGGTTCAAAAGAGATAAGCCCCAGGATGAATCCCCTGCTATAGTATTTATTCCTATCTAAATACAATAAATTCACCTCTTTTCATTCCCAAATTGCCAACAGAAATGCCATAACATTTGATGTTAGAAATGTCTAACCTCATTTTTCAACATTGTGGCAGAGAAACATGAATTTTGGGATCAAACAGATGTACCTTTTAAAAAATTTATAGATTTCTCCCCTCCCTTACAATGGGTAAGTTTATGGTAACTTCTCCAACCATCAACCATTTGATATATGAAAATGGAGACAATAATACACAGTATCAAAGGTTCTGATATGGCAATGATTGTGATGTTGCTATGATTTACTGGCAATTAACAGATGCTCAATTAATAACAGTTTCCTTCCCTGGTCTCCTGAAATGGGAGGCTTCACCTCCTATTTTAACAGTGCTGCTGTCTACCACCACATCTGAAGTATCCAGAAAAAAATTGCATGTGTTTCTGAGGCTTCAGGGTTATGGAAACAGTAATAGAGTTAAATGAAGTGACAAATTTGAACTAGACCTGAGCAAAAATATTCTTCTGCAAAAGCTTTCATTCTATTGTTCCCTGCCTCTCAAATTTCTCAGAAAATTTTGGTTTGGTTAGAACATAAAAGTTGTGATTTTTCTTTAACATTTAATATTCAGTTGATATTCAGCCATTTTAAGGTTATCTCTGGAATAAATATATTCATTTTCAAGTGTTTTTCAAAAAGTATAATATCTTTGCTTCTCACAACAACTTTTAACATGTTATTCAACTTTGCTTTCACAGTCCATCTTCCTCTGAAAAAGAGAAGAAAAAAACTACCTTAGGACTGGGACAAGACAAAGAAAACTTGCATTCCAGGAAAATAATATTAGATTTGACATAAATTAAATGCTTGCCAGTAACTCAGCCACACCTGTCAAATAAGATGTTAAAATATGTAATACAATATTAACAAAAGTCGATTTTGCTAGTGATTAAGCCTAAGATTTAACTGTGTTATTACCAAAAGTAAGGGGAGTCTTCAGGCAGGTCTGTTTTTATTGGGGAAGCAAATATTCATCCTATAAATAGGTTTACTCTCCTAATTTTCACTGTACTTCCCTCCTAAGTAGTCTTTGGAACTAAAGAAAAAAAGCGTAGTTTATCTATCTACAAAAAAATAGTATTTAGCTTACGGTATTCTTATTCAGCAACACCATTCAAAAGTTATTGACTATAAGACAAATAAAAATAAAAACAACAAAAAAATCCCAGAAGAATGTGAGAAGGGCTCTATAATCACCTCAGTCCCTATGGGATTAACATGGAGGGCACCTGAATCAAAGCAAAGTAAGAACTTGAACATTCCAGGTCATTTCCAACATGTATTTTTGTGGCTCCTTACTTTGAGTTTAATTCCCCATTGGACATACAAAACTGTATTTCTCAAACTTTAATGTCCATATGAATCCTCTAAATATCTTGCCAGAGGGGTGGGGTTCAGGAGCTAAGTGAAAAAAAAAAAATGAAGCTAAAAGAAGAGAACAGAAGCTTCTGTCTGGAATCCCCATTAGTGATAACCTGTAATATGAGGTAGTGGTGGCCCTCTCTTCTCTTCTCTACCTCTTGAACATTCAGCAAGTATCTTACACATCCTACCAGCAGTCTAAAATGTAGGACTCAGTGGACATTACAGGTCTAGTATGAATGTGTATGGAAAGTAAAAAGGGGGAGTATGTGAATTCCCCGAGGGAAGGAACATCAGCAAGAGAGCTGAGACAAAGAATAGTGTGTTTCTTGGAGAGTGAGGTCTCTGTGAGGGGTCTTGGTGGAGACACTGAACTGGGAAGAAATGAACCATATTTTCAGTGGCTCACAGGTAACCTGCCCAAAGAAGAACCAACATAGAATACTGAATGCAAGAGAAAGGGGGAAAGCATTAGAATCAGGAGACCTGGAGACCAGTTGGTATCTGAGTTAATCACTCTGCTAAGAGAGGCCCAAATTTTCTCAGCTGCAGAGTAGACTAAGTCACATATAAATTCAATTTTATCTTCACAGTTTTATCATTCTTGCCTTTCTGGAACTTATCCACTAGTGTTATCAGAGGGTCAATAAAAAATATCTGGATTATAGTTGGGAGAGCTTATGTGATGATTATGAGAGTTAACACCAGTGATATGTCTATTACTAATTAGTTGTATGGGAGAAGTTATAAACTCACTTTCTTCTTGAAAAACATTTTAAGGATCCGATGATCTCTAGGGATCAGCAGACCCACTAACTGCAAACAAATAGTCTATGCTCTTTGGCAAGGAAAAAAGCCTTTGGTTATAGAGAAAGCTAATACACTAGAATGGATGGTCAGATATTTAAGGTCCTTAAACAGAGGCAAGCCCTTAAGGAAGAATAAAAAAGCAAGGTATTATGTTGACTAGGGAAAGGGGCGAGGGTTAGGAAGAATTTTTATATAGTGGAGTAGCCCTGTGCAT
Organism: Trachops cirrhosus; assembly: GCA_028533065.1. Taxonomy (NCBI): domain Eukaryota; kingdom Metazoa; phylum Chordata; class Mammalia; order Chiroptera; family Phyllostomidae; genus Trachops; species Trachops cirrhosus. The sequence goes on along the minus strand of CM052549.1, from coordinate 49,596,564 downwards.
ATAGGAGGGAAAGAAATAAGAGAAGTGCTTTCATAAAAGAAGTGGAGGACTGTAAGCTTCCTGAGGACAAGCATGCTTTGCTCATTGTGGCTTCCCAGGACCAGAGCAGCAGACATACATAAATACTAGTTTAGTGAATGAAGATGGTTGAGAGGGCATCTTGGAATTTCAATGTAAGCATGACTTTTTAAAATACAATTTTAATGTAATAAAACTAAGATATAGAAACAGAAAAAGAGACATTAGGAATAGCAAGGAGAATGATGACAAAATCTTAAAAGGTCAGACAAGGTAACCAAGATAATTTCCCTAAGAGAAGAAAGACCATGGATGGAAGTCACGGATAAGTTCCTTCATTTTCCTTTATTGATTTGTTGGACATTTACCTCTTTACTGTTTGGAAGAAGCAGAAACCTTTGGCAGAACAGAAGTTTCTAACAAACCTTTGATTGTCTTGGGACAAAGTCCCAAGAGAAAATAATGCTATATTCTGCTTCCATCAGGCTAGCTAACACTGAACCTCCACACAACTGGCTCTGTTGGTGAGAGTCTGAGCACTGCATTGGCAAGATTTCAGATAGTACAGATCTACAGCAGAAAGTGGACAGAGAATATCTCTAGAAGACTTATTTGAGCTATGGTAACTTTGGAGTGAGCCCACTTCTTTCCCTCTCAAAGACCAAGTTGTGAATGCCTCAGTCTCTTAAATACTCTTGCCTATATTGTTCTATAGATTCTTATTAGTTGGCTAGTAAGAAGAAACTCTTATAATTTAAGATACTTATTTTCAACTTGCTTTTATGGTTACAATATTGCTATGAAAATTTCCTATTCCTTTTTGTTTAAATGGTTAAACAAAATGTTCTTTAAGTAAAGAATTCTTTAAGCATCTTTCTTTTAAAACATCTTTTGATATTTCAATATATATATTGACTAAAATGATTTAAATAAGTCTTTTAGAAATTTAATTTGTAAACCTGATTTCAAACTCAAATTCAAATCTAAAACTCAGCACATTTCTGCATGCTATTAACAGATAGCTATGTAAAATTAAAAATTCAATTTTACTTTATTTTTATCAGATATATTCTTAAAAAACAGAAAATTTTCTCAAGTCCATAACTATGCCTTTCTGATTTCTAAACTTAACTGCTAGTTTTAAAAGAATTAGCATATTCTTGAATAAATGCTACTGAAGGGGGAAAGTGTTTTAATAAAACTACCTATATGCAGAACCCCTCCTAAAGTGCCATGTGAATAGCTTTTATTAAGGAAGATTAAAATTGCTCATTATCCCAAAATAACTTCAGTACATGTGATGTTTTAAAAAAAGCATACACTGTAATCAGTTTGACATTTTTGGAATTTCGAAAGGTAATTAAAAAATCCGCTATTGTGAGCATTTCTAGTGAGGTATAATGCCATTTTCATAGATCTTTAAGGTTGCATTAGCTTATCTCTGAAGCTACTGATGTTAATACATGGTCAAATATAGGGAAATTCACCTTTAAAGGAAAGATTGATGAAACAAACTAAAAGGATATTTGAGGACAGACACTTGTGAAATTCATCATAGGTGCTATCACTGGTCTATCCCAGCATGTCATGAGTACATGCTAGGCTTTGGAGTCCAACATTCCTAGAGTCAAATCTAGTCCATATACTAGGATATAACCTCAGGAAAGCTAGCTTGTTTCTCTCATGTCAGTTTTCTCCTCTTTAAAAGAAGAATGATAACTAAAGGGACCACATATCCCAGTGTGCCCTTGAGGAGCTCTATTTATGCTTGTTGTCAGGTCTAATTATTAATGAGTCTTCCCACTCTCAAAAGTATCCCAGTTTCTTTGATAAATTACTAACTAACTCTAACACAAACCCAAACCCTGGAAGGTTTGTTTGGAGGATTCACTCAGCACAATTTCTGGCACAGAATTAACATTGAACATATCCTTCAAAATAGGAGTTGCTCATAGGAAAACTGTAGTTTGGACAAAAATGATACTAGATACTTGACTCATTCAAGTCCCCTTTTTCAGGTAGCCCCTCCCTCTGCAGAAGGCAAGCTGCTTCAATCAGCCAAGGTGCTCTTCCCAGTTCACTGCCTTTCTTGGCAAGAGAGGGGAGCAGGGTAAGAGAGAGGAGCAGTCTTTGTGCTTGATTTGGGGGTCCCCTCCTAGAATTGGGGTATCTTGCTTTCCAGTGATTTCTGCTCTGACGTACCCCTTTACACTACATCTAAAAAAGTAAAGAAACCTTAATATGCTCAACGTCTCTTTAACAGACCTGAATAGTGAGGTGGTTGGGCTCAACTCAGGAAAGCTGAGTTCTCTGGATCTTAACTGATGTGTTCTTCTTACTGGTCATCATTATGGCAGGTGATTTTAACATCTTTTAATAAAATAATTTTTAAAAATTGCAGTTTAAAATACCACATTCAGTTTTTCAAGTTCTGGTCCAGTATGTAATGAACATAGAAATAACTACTTCATCCTAACAATAGGTAAAAAAAATGAACAAAAGGAAAATTCATTAACTCTTTTTAGACTTGTCAAAGAGGTCAGTTCACAGGACAAACTACTGCCACTCCCCACCACCAAACACACACATTAGAGACAGACAATAGGATTGAGAGAATCACAGTTAATGAAAGCAGAAACCCATGGGGAGAAACCTTCATGGGAACTAGGGTAGGAGAATGTGAACTGTGATTGAGAAATGGTGGAAGACTCAGAGTGGACATTTATAAGAATTTGGAACTCCAGCAGGAGTAGTATAAAGTGTAATACTATAAAATTTCTAGAGGATAACGGGAAAATTTCTGGGTATGATGATTACTTTTAAATACAACACAAAAGGCAAAATCTATGAAAAAATAATTTGTAAGCTCGGCTTTGTTAAAATTAAAAACTTCTGCTCTGCTAAATGCACTGTCAAATGAATGAATAGACAAGCCACAAATTGGGAGAAAATATTTTCAAAGCACATATATTAAAAAGAACTATCGCCCCAAATATATAAAGAACAGTTAAACTCAACAATAAGAATAAGAAAGGAAAAACTTTTATTTTTCTTTCACTTACACTGTCTCTGATGCTTTTCTTTTTCTTATGGAGAGTCAAGTTTCTGATGTCAACTCCTTTCTATTTAAATAAATTCTTTTCACATTTCTTGCAACACAGGTCTACTGCCAACAAATTCCTTTAATTTTTGTTGGTCTGAGAAAGTCTTTATTTTTCCTTTACTTTATGATCATTTTCAGAGTATAAAAATCTAAGTTTTTTTTCCTTTCTTCATTCAATCTTTTGATTCTTTATTTCACTCCACTCTATTCTTGCTTGCATGGTTTTTCAGGAGAAGTCATATATAATTCTTATATTGCTTGTCAATAAGTAAGGTGTTTTCTTCTCTGGCTTCTTTTAAGATTTTTTTTGGATTGTCTGAAGTTTGAATATGATATGCCTAGGTTAGTTTGTGTGTGTGTATGTGTCCTTGAGCTTCCTCATTCTGTGGTTTGGTGTCTAACATTAATGCTCAGTTATTATTGCTTCAAATAATTCTTCTGAAATTTTTTCTCCTACTTATACTTTTGGTAGTTGTCCCACAGTTCTTGGATATCCTGTTTCATTTCCTTTTTCATTCTTTTTTACTTTCTCCTTTTCCAATTTTCAGCCCAGGTGTAACTGTGTAACTACAGAGTAAGAGCATACACATCTCAAGTTTAGAATACCCAACCTGGAGATGTGGGCCAAAGCTCTAGGGCATCAGAGAAAGGAGGCTGGAGAAATTCTCCCATTGAAAGGGAGGGTGGGGTCATGACAGACAGTAAAAATACACATAATTCAGAGCACAAAGATCAATGAACAATATCTAATTTCTCCTGTTCCTCTTCACTACCAAGCTCTCATGTGTTTTCCATAATTGACTTTTGCCAAGATATATGTGGACATGTCTGCTCACGTTAATACAGCCCTCACCAACATATCAGCTTGATTCTCTTTAAATCTCTAACATAAATTCACCAGTGTGCAGTTATTCAACTTTCCCCTTTTTTATTTATTTTTTTTTTAGTTTAGACTGGAATAGAATAATCTGAATTTTAGGACTATGAAATCAAAAACTGAAGTTTCTCTTTTAGAGATAAGGAAATTAAGTCCTCAAGATTAAGTTTCATGTATAAGTCATGAATTTGATTAGTTACAGTTGGGACAAAAACCAAGTTCCTGGCCCTCATTCTAAACATATTTTTTCTGCACCAAAAACTGTTTTTTCTTCACATCGCACATTGCCTATTGATACAGGTGAAAACATCAGCATATTGTAGTATCATTTAGATAATTAAATGCTAATGTTCTAAAAAATAAAACTCATTCAACAGGCAATACATTTTTTAAAAGCATTGTGATTTGTAATCAGCCAATGAGTCTGAGCCAATGTCAAGCCCTCAGGTAGAAATGTTCATATTTTCAAGTCTTATTACACAGATTTGTTCTGCAGAAATGTTTTGTAGGAAAAAAGAGCTTTGGTTTTGTATAGGAAAACTAAGTTTATTTAATATCTCAGCAACCCAGAACCAGATGTGTGCTGCCAGGTGGCACAGAGAGTGTACAAAGAGTAGAGACCACTGAAGAAGCCTGGCCGTAGGAGGCAAAGCTAAAGGGCATTGAGAGACTGCATTTACTGTTATAAGCCAAAATTTAGATTATATTTTTGTATAATTTTTAATTGTGCCAATACTCTGAGTTGGCTTTTCCTCCCACTTCTTGGAAATCACCAATTAATTTCATTAAGCTCTTAACTGACATTATCAAAATTGTTGATATATTTTGGAAGAAAATATGTGTTCTAATCCATTTATATTTTAGTGACTAGCTCAAGTTATAAAATGAGAAAAGTAAATAATCCTTGTTCTATTACTAACTTTCACACTCAACAATGATGTTATGATTCCTTTGTAAATGCTTAGGAACCATTTATTTGTCAGACACCTCATGACCATGGAACATTATAGACCTCCAGAAAGACTAAAATTGAACTCAACATTATTTCTTCCCAAATCTGTTCCTTGTTTGGTATGTTAGTAATAAGTATTTGCGATTTACCCATTTCCTAAACCAGAAAATTCTACTTAATCCTTGACTTTCATTTCTCTCATTAATTACCAAGTCCCCTTAGTCCTATCACTTAAATATCCCTTGATTCTATTCTTTCCTCTCCTTCTCCACAACCCATCTTTCCTACAGGCCAATATCATGTCTTCCTTGTGTTGCAAAATGACCAAGGCCAATGTCATTTTTAGCTTTCAATGACAATGTTGAATCTTATCTGAGCCCTGTGCTGCTGGAATAGAGGGTGGTGAAGAAATTACTTCACACTTTTACTTTAAATTTTACCAGATTTTTGTGTTCCTAGAAACATCAAAGTACGACTTTGCTCTGCATAGTCCAAAATAAGTCAGGTCTCCAACCTTCTTCAAGAACCCCAAAGTGGACTATTCCTTGTTCACTTTGTCTCTATAAGGCCCCAGTCCTTCTTCTTTTTCTTTGAAAATTTCCTCATTAATAAAAGTTCTTCCTAATGCAATAGCCTAAATAAAATCATCTCCCTAATTGTCTAGTGCATTTTGTCTTTCACAGTAGTTAGAAGTAGGAGAGAACATGATCTCGTTGAGAGAACTGTAACTATTAAAGCTAGTATTATCCTAACTGCTACCTCACATTACAACATTTTTAGTACTCAGGAAATGAAACTGCCATTCCATCTGCCTGTTGGGTTGGTGGAACCCCAGGTCTCCATTTCTGAAGCTCCCTAAATTTGCCATGATGAACGGATCTCCAAAAGTAAATACGACAGTACTCTAGTGCTAAGGCTTAGTTTGGTAAGGGAAGAAAATCTGCAGGAAATTGTAAGAACACAAGTTCATCAGACCAGGGCCCTTCTCTTGAAACCAGGGTTTTAAGGCTGACTCCCTGGGTTCCCGCACCTATAAAGAAGGCCCGTCCATCTATATTGGACACAACTTATTTCAAGAAATTAACATTTATTTAAAACATTCTTTTATGCTAATTACAAAATCCTCCAGGGAAGATCAAATAGTTGTAATGTGAAGAGTTTATAGTGCTGATGTCAACTGATAATTGTGGGCATCAATTCAATACCAGCAGTAGTCTCTGATTTGAGGTGTGACAAAGAAGGAAACTTTATTTAGTGCAAACAGCTCAATGGTAATACAACATGGCTGTGAAAACAGCACTGTTGTGGAACAGCTTGATAGTGCTCTAGTGCAGCTGTGAAAACAGCACCATGCAGCTGCCCCAGGACCAGGCAGCCATGAGGCCAGGCCCCTCTTATACCTTAGTCTCTGACCATCTGAGAGACAATTCATAGATATGTACATTTTCTACAAGGTCACAACTCTTTAGTTATATGCGTAAAGAAACATTTATTGATCTTTTCTCATTTGCCTCTCTCTCTAATATGTTTATCTCTACCAGTAGCTAATTGTAATACCCTTCTCTTTTTCTCTCTATAGGCAGCTCTGCTTGTCAATAGTTCGCTCCTCTGCTCTGCTCCAACCGGAAAATCACAGTCTTCAGGATTCTGTGGAAAGTGCACAATCCCAAGCCAGAGGGGATCTGGTTTATATAGATAGAAGTCTCCACTCCTGGTCCCTGACTGGTCAGAATAAAACTGCTCTGATTGGTCAGAGCTGTGCAGCCTCGATCAGAAGGGAAAAGCCTTAGTCTTGCTGGCTGAAACAGGACTCCAAGAATTCCTTTACTGGCTCTGGATCAAATGGCAGAAACACAGTGTGATGAGCAGGCAGGCAGTTTAGCGCAGAGACGGGCTTGTCCCAGGCTTCTCTGAGAAGTGCAGTTTGCCTGAGAAGCCCCTGTGCTGAAATGGCTGTTAAGCTCTGATTTTTTTTGAGCCTGGTTAGCATCCAGTAACCCTTCTAGTCCTCAGAGTTCACACTGGTTAGTCTTTCACATGCTGACTACGTCTCCTTCATGAGTGCATTTCTGGTTAGGGTAGTTCAACTGTCAGTGAACCACTCTCATTGGTTAACAGACACTAATAGTTCCATAGGCAAGTTAGTAGTGACTATTTCCAAGAAAATTACAGTATTTCCAAGTAAATTACAACCTACATCACTGCAGGAATGTTCTGAGATCTTTACTTCCAGGATTGTATCTCTTTAAGTCATTCACACTCTAGCTAGATTAATTTTATAAATCACACACCTCATCAGTTTTCAGTGCATCCTGAATGATCTGAGAATTCCAAACTGCATAAGTGTTTATAAGACTCTTCATGACTGACTCCTATTTATCTTTTTAAGTGAAACTTGGACCTTAAATGAAAAGAGGCTCTTATCTGGGCCTCTAGGCTCACTGCTTCTTCCCCAGCACTCCATCAGTGCCCCCATTCACCCACCCATGGTGTTTACCCTCAGAGTCATTCTCTGCCCTTCTGTTCTGCTCTGTAATGCAATAGATTCCTTTATCCCTTGGTACTGCACAGGCTTGTGGTTCTGGGTGAGTTTCCAGCTGGGTTCACCCAATGTGAGTAGTGCTGGGGGATATCTCCCCACTTTCTCTCTGCATAACAAGCTAAGCCTGGCAGAAGATGCCCCTCTTCCTTAGCTGGATCTTCTATAGGACAATCCGGGGCTGATTCCTGGTTTTTCCTGGTGGCTCCAGTTCTTGAGCTCCAGTAACTCTGCCTCTTTCCTTTCAGGTAGGAGAGTGGCTTCCCACTGCTGCTAATCTCAGGGGTATCTCATTTTCCCCTAGGTGCCTTCTCAGATCTTTCTCACCTCTTAGGAAACAAATTCTCCACATTAGATTCCCTCTGCTGTTACAGATACATAAGCAAATGTGTCTTATGTTTCTTATTGGTTTTGCAAATACCAATGATATAACTTAGCTCTTTGATTAGCATTCCAACTTTCTTCCATGAAGGATCTAGATGTAAATGAGGCAAACTCTGTGAAACTTGAACAATGTGGTTATTTACACCTACAAGTTACCTCTTCCATGGGTCCTGCCATGCTAAACTTCTTTTAGTCACTCAAACATGCAAGGATTTTATTTTTTATATTCTTCTTTCCATTCCCATTTCTATCCACCAATCTGACCCAAGCCACCATCCATTCTCTTTAGATTACGCCTCAAATGCAAAGACCTCCCTCTTTGTGCCTTTCCATTTCCCCTCACATCATTCAAAATGGTAACTTAATGGTAAATAACTCTGCTGCTTAGATTCCTCTGATTGACTTCACTCTGGACTCAGAATAAAATCCCAACCCTGTAACCTGGTCAAATGTTGTGGCTCTGCTCAAGACTTTGACCTCACTTTCTACTGTGCTCCTTGGTGTTCTGTAGGTCCTATGCTTAGGAAGGTCTTTTCTGTCACATCCGTTCATGGTTGGTTCTTTCTCTCAGCTGAAACCTCAGCTCAATGTCACCTCCTCCAGAAATTTTTCTCTGAGCACCCTAATGAGGTCAGCTCCCTTCCAGTCACCTACCATTCCCCTGTTCATTTTTGTGGCACCAATCATCACTGAACATGATTTCTTTCTTTACAGACATTAAAGGTGAGCTCCAAACATAGTTTAGTTATCTAATCAATCTTTATAGCTCTACCAGTCAGAAAAGTCCCTAACTCACAGTAAGAAGTATACAAATACACATACACATGTATATACACATACATATATACATACATATATGTAACATATGAAAAAATGGTCTGTAGGCACTGTGAAAAATGCTTTGCATAGATTAACTCATTATCATCTTTACAATGACCCAATGAGTTAAGTCTTGCATTTCCCTATTTTAGAGAATGTAGGCAGACCCAGGTAGGGGTGGACTTGGGCTCTGATTCCAGAAATCTAGCTGCAGAACCAGAGTGCTAACCTGTATGTTATACCACTTCTTATCACAATGCAATCTTTTAGAAAATATTTAAGTAACAATGAGTAATAAAAGTACAAATTAGTATCCAACTTATTGATCTAGAGGTACAATTAACCCCACCAGGATTACAGTCAGGTAATGGTAGTTTGTCTCTAACCAGACAAATTTAAACATGATCAGGCAATGCCAACTACTTCCTTTCCTTTGGGGGCCAGGCAGCTGCTTTTGACAGCATTTGTATGGTGTCCCCTAATTTTAGAAAAGTAAAAGTATGAGAAAAAAATCCCACATTTTAGAGGTATAGAAATATAGACCTCAATAATGTTTTGTAAAATATAGAGTGAGGTAAAGTAAATCTACCATTGTTCGTATGAAAAATAATACAATAACTGCCCTGGCTGGTGTAGCTCAGTGGATAGAGTGCCAGCCTTCGAACCAAAAGGTCACTAGTTCAATTCCCAGTCTGCGGCACATGCTTGGGCTGCAGGTTAGATCGCCAGTAGGGGGTCCTCAAAAGGTAACCACATATTGATGTTTCTCTCCCTCTTTCTCCCTCTCTAAAAATAAATAAATAAAATCCTTAAAAAAAGAAAAATAATACAATAGCTAATATATAATAATAGAAAAATAAGCTGTGTTTCACATACTTACAACTGTAAACCTATTTTTACTGAACCCTGTATAAAGTGTAATACCTTGTAAAAGATTCAAAATATTATTAAAAATACCAATCCAGGTATGATAATAAGTTACAACTATTGTTATATGATATTACATTATTATCAGACTATTCACTTCACTTTATTGAAAGGGTAGGATGTAAGACACTATCTTTACCTGAATATGACTCCTCTTATATCTTAGCTTCTGACTATCTGAGGGACAATTCATAGACATGTACATTTTCTACAAGATCACAACTCTTCAGTTATATGCCTAAAGAAATATTTACTGATTTTCCTCATTTGCTTCTCTCTCTAATATTTTATCTTTATCAGTAGCTAGTTGTAATACCCTTCTCTTTTTTACAAAATTGTTTTGATTTTGATACATTCTCAATCATTTATAAATGACATGAAGGTTTCAAGAATGGAAATAAAGCTACATAGGAAAATAATATTTTCTCATGCAGACACAAATCCTGTTTTTGGAAATTGTCCTAAAAATTTTTACAGAATATATACTGTGAACAATCATCCATTGGAAATAATTCTAATTATCTTTCTCTTTGATCTTAAGGAATGACTTTTCTCATTATTTCTGTGTTCTAAACATTGTACATGAATGTTGGCATGTGGAGACCTGTACTTTAGTCCTTAAGACTCTTAACACAAATGCTAAAACAGAAATTAATATAGTTTATTTTGCTCAGGCCACTTCAATGCTCACTCTTGCTGGTTCAAGTTCTTTTCTGGACTGTAAATGAGAAAGACCACAAGCAGCCTCTGCTGCAAAGAACTTGTCCATCTGCCACACCTGACCTTATTCCTTGGACATCTCCCCTTTCCAAGATGTCTTCTTATCTTCTCACATAGTTACAACCCTTTTCAATGTCCTTGACTTTCTAGAAAGCAAATCACCAACTCCAAACATTAGAACATAAATATTTAAAAAAATAATTTTAATATTTTATACAAAACATATTCACTAATCATCCCTCAAAATAGTTGTCATTACCACCTGGCTATGGGATATCACCATTAGGCTTTTCTTCTGTTATCAGGAATAGAAATGGAGTAAAACGTATAGAAGGAAAAAGTTCAGGAAGTTTCCATCTCCACTGTATGTGAATTTGAAAGCAAAAATTTTAGCAGTCAGGTCCTTGAGCAAACAATTTCTTTTCCCTTCAGTGTTCTGGGATTATCAAGATTTACCTGCTTTATATTTATCTTCTGTGCTACCACAAACTAATGAGTCATATTTATAAGAATAAAATAACAGAATTGCATAGGTATTAGGTGTGTGTGTGTGTGTGTGTGTGTGTGTGCGTGTGTGTTACACAACATTTTCATTGTCTAAGAGTATGTTTCAGAAAAACATAGACTAAAAGTGCTCTGTGTCTGGAATGAGTAAGTCATATATTAAGCAAAACAAAACACACACATTGGGTAACAACACTGGGTGTGAGATACTCAAGTGAATACAAAACACATCTCTGTCTATGGAGAACTTAAGTTACTGTTTATTAAAACCCAGGGATTTGGGAGGGAGAGTGATATTTGACTGTTGTTACACTTCTGTCAGAAAATCTAAAGCTACCAAAACAAAACCACACTCTATGGTCACACATCCAAGAGCTTATGCCCCTGGGTGCATCAACACTGCATAAGATCCATCTCCCAGAATGATTCCCAGAATTGGCTCAGGTTACAAATGGCTTTACACTCTCAAAAATTTTTGAATGTAAAATATCATAAATAATTTATCTCAAACGATGAGTCAATTAAAATAAAGAAATTGTACAGGTTTCATTCCAATAGTTATATAGAAAAAGAAAACAATGCTCAAATACAGTTTCATTAAAAGCAACTTTTTCCAAGTCATAAGTACCACAGAGAAAGGAGACTAACATCCCCTATGATTGTACCATTAAAATAAAATGTGAAAGGTAGAGACAGAGTTCCTTGTAACTACATCTTCCCAAATATACTTGATCTCCTCTGAATAAAAAAATGTGCTTTTTATAATCATTTTCTCCTTTAATTCTTACATGACCCTTAAAGTTGGTAATTGTTATCCTTATTTTACATATGGGAAAAATGAACATAAGACAGAGCCTATTATTTGCCCAAGATCACATTGCTAGTAAAATCCCCATGGTTTTGCAATTTTATCACATACAACTACTAATGCTCTGCCAAGATTACTGCTGAGGTTACCTGTCATGCACTTTTATATGTTTGTACTCTACTTTATTGCAAAAAGGAGTTGAAGAAAATAATTGAAAATCTTAAGGAAGGAATCCATGCAAAATATTTTCTTTCTTCTTCCTTCCTTCCTTCCTTCCTTCCTTCCTTCCTTCCTTCCTTCCTTCCTTCCTTCCTTCCTTCCTTCCTTTCTCTTTAGTGTTTTCTGGAAGCACCTGTTCAAAAGAATGGATGATTATTATTGAAATGCAGGATTCAGTGACTCAGTTTTTCTGTCTTTTATTATTTCCATATAGAATGTCAGGTAAATAGAAACTGTTGAAAGATGGTGAAAGGCCAGAGCTGGTCAAATTAATCTCTTTAGTTAATTCTACATAATGACCAAAAAATGGTAAAGCACAGGAATAAAGTCAGAAGTATTAAAACAACTTGTCTTCCATTGCCTCTTACTGGAGTACATCTACTCTTAATGTCCCACTGACCTGACCAGTCCTTCCCACCCATCCTCTGGACATGAGTTTAGGGAATGCAACTAGCCTAGAAGTTATGTGATTCAGCTGGGCTGAATTTGTCTTTGTATTTGAAGGAAGCTCTTCATTCACTAGAAGATATTGAGAAGAAGAATGACTTAAATTCTACTATCTACCAGACCATTAACTTTACTTTATGTTGATCTTGCAAAGAGAAAATAAATGTGGTTGTAGCTTCCAGTGACAATTTCTGTATTGAGCTTCAGGTGTGTGTGTATGAGTTTTTAGTGCAGTCCTAAACACCAAATGTTCCAGCTCTGTGCTTTCTTTTATTTTTTAAAAAATATTTATTTAGGGCGGAGTGGTGGCGAGGAAATGGAGGCAACTATACTTGAACAACAATAAAAAAATAAAATATGTATTTACTTTTTAAATCAGTCCTTCACTGAACTATTAACACCAGAAGTGGGAATTATTTCATGTTTATCTCTGCATCTTCAGGCCTAACATGAGTCCAGCATTCCATAAATGCCTGCTGGAAGGAAAAAGGGAGGTAAGAAGAAGAGGTAAAAGGAGAAATTGTTAAGAAATACACATTAATGAAGATGGTGACACAGTCTGTAGTAAAGAACTCTTCTAAGATTACAATATAGGAATTTCAAAAGTAACTTGTTGATACATGGTGTAATTACTTCACTATTTCATGCTGAAGTGTGTCTACAATGTTTCAGGAACCACCATAAGCACTAGAATTAGAATGGGGAGCAAAACTCTCTAGGTCCTTGCTCTGATTGAGACTTAATGATTTAGTCAAATGATGTAGATAACTAGTAAGAAAACATACCAACAAATAATGGTGATAAATGTCCAAAAGGCAATACAAATGATAATGAGATAAAATGATGGCTGTAGTTGTTGATGGGTTGTTGAGAGGTCAAGGGGTAAGGGCTACTTTAGAAAAGGTAAGTAGGTAGACCTTGGAAGTTAGGGTGTTCTAAGCAGAAACTCAAGGGCAGAAAACAAGCAATGGTACTATCTGGGGGAAGAGCTTAATGGGTAAAATGTACAGGCTTTGAGGGGCATAATTGAGGGACCTGAAATAAGACAAGAGTACTAGAAGCAACAGGGGTGAAAGAAGAGAAATAGGAGACAGGGCCAGATCATAGAGGGCCATGTAAGCAGTAGAAAGTGTATAGATTCATATTCACCTTGATATTTTTTTATTGTTTAATTATGATTTCTCTAATTTTAAATGAAGTTGTCTTTGCACATTCACAACTTACTCTATTTACATATGTTGTCTTGGGGACACATCCTTGGAACAGCTGTTCCACTGAGATTCTTGACAGACACATCAACATTTTAGTAAATGTATTTCCACCTTCCCAATTGGGCTATTCATCTTTGAGTACCACCCAGTACCTAGCATTTAATGTGTCTGGAGCAGTGCATGAAACTTCTGCTCTTTTAGGATAAATTAACATGCAGAAACCCCCTTTTCTAAGTAGCATTTCATGGCAGTACTTGTTGAAATATATAAATATCAAATGTATGACAGGGATTATGGAAATTACTTTAAGGCAAGTACCTTACTCCCTTATTAGCAATAGGAAAAAGTTACACATGGAAGTTGAGACATACTGATTCATTTGGAGAGGATTTTCTATGAGACATTGAAAAAACCTTCAATAACAATGGAACCATATAGAGAGACTGCAAACAGAGTAAGATATTTTAAGAATAAAGTTTATTTGATAAAATATGTTTTGAAATGTCAGTTTTAAGTATCTTAGAGAAGACTCTTGAGACAGCAAACTATGCAGAAATGCTTTTAGCTACTGCCTACTCAGCCTGACTCCTTTATGCTGCTTTTTCTAAGAGAGTTGTTCTTTTGGCTGTGGTTACCTACTCGTCACATAGACTCCATTTGGAAGTTTGGCTGGGACACTCATCATGAATAAAAAGGGCAGAGCACACAAGGGCCAGTTGGAAAAGTGTCAAGAGAAGGTGCTGGTGTGGGGATGGAAAATGGGAAGGTAGAATGGTCAGAAATGTTCCAACATCAGACCACAGTAGGCACCTTCACAGATGTGGACAAGTACTTGTGAAAATAAATAAAACTAGAGGGGATGAGACTTATGAGAATTATCTTTTTTAAAAAAGTTATTTGTTGATTATTTTTCTTATAGCTAATATACAATCAGGAATTATAGAACATAGTTTTGTTGTTTTTATAGAGTTAGAATCACACTGTACATAGAACTTTATCACTTAATGATATAAATAATCTGATAATTTTCCCCATAATTAACTATTTATCAATGCTATTTTAAGATTTTATGAAATTCTACTTGTATACATTCATCCAATTTTTGCCCAATTTCTTATCATTAAATATTTAGATTTTTTTTGAAGTTTTGCCATTATACATTATCTTATGTTGAGAATTTCGGCACACATAATTATTTTATTAAAATAAATTTTTAGGTGCTGAACTTCTAGTCAGGATTCAGTAGAGATCCATTGTAAGAGTTGTCTTCCTAAGTGTATGCTATTCAGTAAGTCTCATTTGATTATATCCATAATGCTTTGGACTTAAGAATAGACAGGTTAACCCATCAAGCAACACTGAAAGATCAGATGAGAAGATAGTGTAGGTCCTACCCTGTTGGTGGCTTGCTCTTTATTAAAGTGACATAGATAATCAGCAAAGGTACATATCAACAAGTTAATATCAGATGGATATAGGTGCCTTAAAGGCAATAGAAAGGGTAATATTGTACAATAAACCTCCAGACAGGTTATATAAACACATGTTTATTGCAGTTGTATACAGAGATGTTCATTTCTTCACATCTCTGCCCAAACTTCTTTATGTTAGCACACTGAAGATCTTCACTTCCTACTTTAATTTACATTTACTTGATCACTAATCAGGGGATATATATAATTAGTGTTTGTGTTACTTTCTTTTGTCAATTATCTGGTTGTATCCTTTTACATTTTACTATTTTCTCGATTTTCTTTTCTTACTGATTAAAATAGTTCTATTATTATGTTGAAAATGAATCTTTACATTTCCTTTTAATTTCGATGAAGTGTTTTGTTATGTAAAAATTGCATTTATGTAGCTAAATCCATCAAATTTTTTTCTTTATCCCTGGCAGGTGTGGTTCAGTGGGTTCAGTGCTGGACTGTGAACCAAAGGGTTGCTGGTTCGATCCCCAGTCAGGGCACATGCCTAGGCCATGTCCCCAGTAGGGGCTTGTGAGAGGCAACCACATACTGATGTTTCTCTCCCTCTCTTCCTTCTTTCCCCTCTTTCTAAAATAAATAAATAAAATCTTAAAACAAATTTTCTTTACAGTTTTCTAATTTTTTGTCAAAACAAGCTTTTGTTTATTTGTAGTTGTTTATGTGATTCAGTTTTTTTATATTTAACTTTTTAGTCCATTTTTGTTGCACAGCTCTAATTTTACTATTTTCCAACTCACTAACCCATTGTTCTACCACCATTTTTCCCTCCTGTTTTGAAGCATTACCACCATTATTATATTTTAAGTTAGGATATGAACTCAGGCCTGTCTGGATTTCCTATGCTACTATATTGATCATCTGTCCATTATTTGACAGAACTATACCTTGGGCTACTCTTGGTTTGGCTAGTTTCTGTTTGGATAAATAGTGTGCTAGAAATGGGTCTTTCAAATTTACCACCTAATCTACTATATTTCTGCCTTCTAATTTGGAGACTGGGTCATGAAATATTTATTGACTGTTCAAGGAAGAAGAGATAGGAAAATATGAGAAGAAAAGGAAAGGAATGGACATTTTTCAGTATTTACTTAATGTTTGTACCATGCTGTATATGATTAGTCTTCTTAATATTGATAATAATATGAACATCATCATCACTGTTTTTGCTGATAAAGGAAATTTCTCTTTAGAGAGGTTAATTAAACAACTCAGGATCAAACAAAAAATGAGAGCTGGAATTAGTATTCAAACTGAAAATTGACTTTGACTTCTATGCAACCCTCAAGGGTCTAGTGAAAGAAGTGGGAGAGGAGGCCAATTCCCCTGGTGCTAGTTCATAAAGGACTATGAGGATGGAATCTTTGCCAATGCTGGTGCCATTGCAAGGAGAGGACGCAGATCCATGACTTCACCTCTTGTAGCTGTTCACCTTTGTTATGTCCTTGTCTCACTACTGTATTACACAGAGACAGGATGCATAAATTAGAGGTCATTTACAGCATCTCTCTGCTTCTGCTTTGTCCCTTTTCCAAACATGTATTTTCTTTTAATCTGCCATAGTCTTAGAAACTTCCTATTCCTATACATAGACTTTCTTTCATGTTTAGACTCTGCCTCCTGAAATATTCTGTTTTACTTGATGATGAGGTGAGGTTGGAGGAAAAACCTAACCTTTGCTATGAGACTTTGGGTTGGTTTTTAGAATATCAGTAAGTAATAATTTAAGAAATGAGGAATAAGAAAAAGAATAAACTAGGAATAAGAATAAGTTTCTATCTTGTGAGGATAAAACTCATTCTGAAATAAAGTGCTTGGAGCACGCTTACCTAGTAGAAGGTTCAATTTACATTAAATATTGTTACCATCAAAAATGAAAACAAGTCTATGAAGGAATGAGACACTGGATAGACAATGTCAGTTAGAGGAAAGCATTAGCAGAATCTGAGAGCTAAGGAATGCTATGGAGTTGTGAGACCTTAAAGAACAGATCTGAACTATGGGTGGAAGGCTCAGGAACAGATACCAAGAGAAGTGGAGGGAACTTGGCACCTAAATCTAGATAAAATCTACTCTCCCAAATTTTCCCAATCCTGGTTTCTGTAAGAACAAGAAAGATTTTCTCTACTTCCTAGAAGACCCAACACCATCTTTCCAGCATTTGAAATTAATGCTGTCAGTCCTTAGGAAGCTGATATGAGGGTCTGGGAAGTGGCAGGGAGAGAGGCATATGCTACATGTATAAAAAGCCCAAGAGGCACATTTATATATCCATTCATGCTTCATTCTTCTATTTAGCGAACATTCATCAGAGACTGGGAAAAAGCTATGGACGTGCTGATAAAAACATCACAAACCACAGTGTCTGTAGGATAAACTAATCAAAAGACTAAAAAAAAAATAAGTAAGCAATGAGATATAATGTAAAAAGTAGTATGATAAGTATAAAGCAAAATGTTGTGTAGTCAGGAATGGTAGGAGATTCATACAGAGAAGACTCACTCAGCATTAAAGGGTCAGGGAAGGTATCAGATGCTGACTGTGAAGGATAAATAGTGAAAACCTGGAGTAAGAGGCCAGACAGAACATCCCAAGTAGTGGAGCAATCACATCCAAAGACATGAATGTGGATGTGAACAAGGCTGCTGGTGGGACTCTGAATGAAATGCAAGTCACTCTCATGGCTGGAAACGAGCGTGGGAGGAGCAAGGCAGGTAGAAAATAAGACTGAACAGTGTTCAGAAATGCTCATAAAGGTTCCTGTGGGTCTAGCTATGGGGGTGGGGCTGGGCCTGTGCAGAAGGATCATGGTGTGAAGAGCAGGACCAATAAAATGGCATTGGTCTGATCAAGATCAACATAAAGTATATAAAACAAAGTGGAGTCACTTATGTCAACCAAAATGGCTGTCAGTCAGCCATGACACTTTGGCTCAAGAGAGAAACTACCTAAGTTGGAGCAGGCAAAGAGATACACCTATGATATCTGCACATGTGACCAGAACAGCCATGTCTGCAGAGCGGGACTACCCATAGTTAGGCTCCTGGGAAAATTCCACACTTGCCATCATGGGTGCCAAGCAGAACAGCCATGTACAACCCACTGACCCCTAGGAAAATTCCCCACTTGGTATCAGGGGTGTCAAGACACTTATCAAAAGACCCAGAAGGGTGGAGTACACCACTTTCAGGGTACAACTGAGGCCAGCTCCAGACCACTGTGGAGCAGCCAAGCTCTGCACACCAGAGTGCTGCTCCATGCCATGCTTACCTCCCTTGACATAGGCCTCTGGAGGCTCTATCCTGCTGGACTAAGGACTCCATCTGCCCTGGTGCTCACCTGGCTCTGGAGATCCTTCCTTGCAAGATGCTGACAACTCACTTGCCCACCGTGCTGTCTTCCAGACCTGCAGATTGAAACTCTGGGAATTGGGTTTGCTGTCCCCCATTGATTGTTGTGTGTGTGTTATCATTCTCTTAGATTGTTAGAGTGTGAGTAAGATATAAATGTATGTTGATGTTCTACTTTGAGTAAACCTGCATTCAACAAAAGCTGAGTGAACAGCATAGTTACTGTGTATGACGCTTGTCTATTCCTTGGTTCTGGGCTGCTCAGCAGGCAGCTAGCCCAGCAGTTGCCAGGCTGACTTATAGGAAAGACTATATCATGAACTTACACTCGTGACATATGGATCATGCCTACTTACTCCTGGGAAACACTCATTGCTGAGAATGAATGGCAGCAGCAGTCTTTATTACTGTATAGTTCAAGTTTTTAGTAGAGTAGTTTAGTTTTGGACATATCATAAGTCATTCTAAAGTGTGGAGATAACCGACTAATGTGCCCTGAGGAACATGCCACAAGGATTTAATTGTAGCTAGGCCTGGAGGTGAATTTGAACCCTGACATAGCTGCCATTAAAAGATAATATTCTCATTGGTATCTTGAGAATTTATAGAACCCACCAAAGTAAGTTCTGATACTGTGTTAGTAAAACATTTTTCTCTGAAATGAGAAAATGCCAGAGATAAAAACCAGCTTAAAATCAACCAAGCAACAATACTAATCTAACAGCTTGTGAGCAGTGATCTCATTATAAAATATAACAGTAATTCATCTTAGGGATTTATCTTTCAGTAGAGAGTCAAAACTGCACAGATTTCAGTAGGTCGTTTTGAAACAGGATGAGAGGAAAAAAAGAAAAAAAGTTGGAAGGAAAGAGGAAGGAAGGAAGGAAGGAAAGAGGAAGGAAGGAAGGAAGGAAAGAAGGAAAGAAAAGAGTGTCTACAGGCATGCGTGCATATATTAAATCTTGATGAGGTTGACACTTGAAATTGGAGGAGTATTTTGATAACACAAGCATAATAGTTAGACATATTTCATGATCCCCACAGATTAAAGAGCGTAACAGTTTTTTCCTACAGCCAGGGTTTAAGAGAAAATCACATATGCCACAAGGAATCAAAGGATCCCTTCCCAAAAGACTTCTTCCAATTGAAGTGGAGTGTGTACTACTCAGAGTGATTCCCCTTTTACATTGGTGGGGAGGAGTTACTATAGTATTGGGGTATCAACCTATTAAGGAATTGGCCCACTCTCCACCAACGCCTTAGAATCAAAGGAGAAGTGACACATTAACAGGAAAACATCTTGTAAGTTCCTTTAAGCATATGCATGCCTTTCAAAAGGCTAATTACAAATATATCAATATGTGGGTTATTGCTTATTTCAAAATAAACATATTTTTCAATGATACCTCAGAGAAGGGTTTAATCTCCAAAATATATAAAGAACATACACGACTCCACTCGAAGAAGACAAGAAACCCAATTAAAAAATGGGTAAAGGACCTGAATAGGCTATCTCTCTAAGGAGGACACACAGAGGATCCAGAAACACATGAAAAGATGCTGAATATCACTA
>CM052549.1:49480899-49576129 GCA_028533065.1 Trachops cirrhosus | reverse complement strand
ACAAAGGAGTTCCCATCAGACTGTCAGCTGATTTCTCAAAAGAGACCTTGCAGGCAGGAAGTGGCTGGCAAGAAGTACTCCAAGTCCTGAAAGACAAGGACCTACATCCCAGATTGCTCTATCCAGCAAAGCTTTCATTTAGAATGGAAGGGCAGATCAAGTGCTTCTCAAATAAGGTCAAGTTAAAGGAGTTCATCATTACCCAGCCCTTATTTTATGAAATGTTAAAGACACTTATCTAAGAAAAAGAAGATAAGAAAACATGTATAGTAAAATGACAGCAAACTCACAATTATTAACAACCACACCTAAAACAAAAACAAAAACAAACTAAGCAATCAACTAGAACAGGAACAGAACCACAGAAATGGAGATCACATGGAGGGTTAGCAACAGGGGAGTGGGAGGAGGAGAGAGGGGGAAAAGATACAGAGAATAAGTAGCATAGATGGTAGATAGAAAATAGACAGGGTGAGGGTAAGAATAGTACAGGAAATGTAGAAGCTAAAGAACTTATGACACATGGACATGAATTAAAGGGGGGAAGGTGGGTGGGAGAGGGTGTGCAGGCTGGAGGGGAGTGAAGGGGGGAAATGGTACAACTGTAATAGAATAGTCAATAAAATATATTTTAAAAAAAGAAAAAGAAATTCACATACATATTAGATTCCATAAAATACAGAAAGAATAAGTACATATTTCTAGGTTTTCCTAGCTAAATAAAGCAAAGCTAGTAAGTAAATATATGTGAAGGTATCCAGCAAATCTGACAATTAACCTCCAATATTAAGACTTATACCTTCTGCCCAGGCTGGTGTGGTTCAGTAGATCAAGTGCTGGCCTGAGAACCAAAGGGTTGCTGGCTTGATTCCCAGTCAGGGCCCATGCCTGGGTTGTGGGCCAGGTCCCCAGTAGGGGATGCATGAGAGGCAACCGCACATTGCTGTTTCTCTCCCTCTCTTTATCCCTCTGTTTCCCTCTGTCTAAGAAATAAAATCTTAAAAAAAAGACTTATACCTTCTGATCAACCACTACACTATGTAAACACCAGCCTAACTAGTCTTCTGCCCAGGTATCAGATACCCTGTTGCCAGTTCTAGGGTCAGAGACTATTTGCAAACAGTACAGTACTTCAGGTAGCAGATTATTACTAGGAACTAGGTTGGGGCTTGAACACCACGTATAGGTATCAAAACTGGTAGATCTAAGGTTTTAACCTAATTCTCATCTTTTTTTAATTGACCAAGCTGCATCTCAGAAAAAAGCCTGCTGATATCTGACATACAGAGTGGTTCACCTCAATATTCATAATGCCTTATTAGCTAATAATATGGAAGATTCTAATATCTCTGAATGATAATTCCAACATTCTTCAACCTTCTGTCAGCCTGCTATTTGACAACTGATATACTTTCTCCCTGCTCAGTATCAATGCCTCAAGATGGGAAGGATTTAATCCCCAAAGTTCAGGTAAGTTTTGATTCTCTAGTTCTAGATCATTTCGAACAAATTACTGTGCATTTTCTGGCTTCATCTGAAGCTTGGTAAAACAAATCACAAATACCATGATAGCATATATTTTTACATTGAATCATTCACTTGTTAACTTGAGTCACTGAAACATTATTGCTGTCTGATCATGAACATTCTTCCATACCCTTATAATCCTTACCATTTTGCCCCTTGTCTTCTGTAATCAATCTTTTCATTGCTCCCCATCTCTTCCCAGTATTGGTGAAACCACAGTTTTCTTGTATACAGTTCTCTTTTTACCTGCTAAGCTTTGTTTCTACTTTCCTTATTTAATTAAGTGGTGCTCTCTTGGCAATACTACGTCCCTCAAAGCAGTTCAATCTCCCACAACTGCATATCTCTCAATTAGAGGATGATATTAACCAGATCCCCATTACTCTCTTCTGTTGCACACCAACACCCCTCCATCATTCTCAGTCCCTGTTCACTTGAGACCCTTTAAAAAAGTACAGGTCCATCACTTTTTTATGAACAGACTTCCTAGAGCTTGTTCTCATCCAAAGCAGACTTTGATGTTCTGTCTTCCTCCTCCCCATCCCTACTATCAACTTTGGTGACATTAGACCAACACACTCAGTTCCTTTACATTCTTAACCTCAAACATGTTCTCCTTTAAATTTTTGACAGGGATATAGCTCAATTCATCACATGCAACCCCTTTCTCTGACTATAATCATCTATTTTTCCATCTATCTTTTTCCTTTATATTCACCACACTTACCTGAGTTACTCAAATGACCCCATGAGTGAGCATTACCTCATATTTTGTAGCATAGACACATCATTTGACTCACCTTAGTCATAGCTAAGATGCTGTTTCATCAGGATTGTCTACTACCTTCTGTTTCACCTTCTAAACAAAAACTGCACTTGAAATCAACCTACTGGCCACCTTCTCTGCTTCTTTGCCTCCTAATGAAGATAAATCATACAACTGCACAGATTAAATTACTAAAAATTAAACATTTCCACTTTAAACTGACTCCTCAATGTTGCCCCACTTCTAAATGTAGTTGTGAGTTCATGCTTACCATTGCCCACAGTGGTTATTTTCAACCTCTCCCCTCCTGCAGCCCTCAGTCTACCCTGGGGCATCTCACTTTCTTTCCACAGATGGTCCTGCCTTCTTCTTTGTTCAAAAGTTGAAGCTATCAATTGGGAACTCTATCAGCTTTCTTCTCTTCCCATCTGTGCACTAGTTTGTGGAAGGATAGCCATTCTTTCTGTCATGGCAACTCTTCATCAGTAGTATTTGGCAGACATGATCCCTTTCTTTAAGTGTTTTCCAGGTATTCTCACTCCCACTCCTCATACCATCTAGTTATTCTCTCCTAGCAATTCCTATATCAGTGCTTTTCAAGATTCCATTATTGAACAGTTTCTATTCCCACTCAACACACTTTGGCTGGGTAATTTAGTCTCCCCATAACACCAAATACCTTTTTTTGCTGATGATTTGCACATCTATATTTAAGGCCTAAATCTCTTCATCTCACATTCCCTGTGCCACAATTTGCTCCAACTGTACCTACTTACTATAACAAGCAGCCCAAGATCTGCTTCCTCCATCTAGAATCTCTTTTCTTCTATTTTTTCTATCACCTTCCCTTTATCTATATAACTCTTATTTCTAAGAAGTTTTCTTTAATTTCACACTTCTGGATCACCTGCCTCTTCCATTAGCATTTTTAGGAAACTGTGCATTACCCTGTGAAAGCAGTTATCACTGTGTGCTCATGAACTGTACTCCTCACCAGACACTAAACTTTTTGGGGACAGGAATTTGTCTAGTATCCAGAACAATGTCTTCTTTACAAGTGACATCCCATGTACATTTTTAATAAACAACCTTATCAGTTATGAGATTTTGCCCAGGCCTTTGAACTCAGCGCAAGATTACTCTATGTACAGAACAGGGAAAATAATACTTTCTGATACTGAAACTATGATTGTGTAATTAAAGAGTTAAGCCATGTGAAAGTGTCTAGTGAGTGGCACAATTGCTTTATAGATATAGAGCAAAGTATGACAATGCTATGTTTGCCTTCATAGGAAATGATAATTTTTTCACATCATTATGGTTTGTGATGACACTGTCATTTTCAAATGTCTCAATTTTGAGGTCATGTAGCCAAGTATTTGCAAAATTAGATCATATAATTATTCAATAATGAACTTTTCAGTGTGCATAAGGATCTAGGAGGGAAATTGATTGCTAATCTGGAACACTGTGTTCTACAAATTGTAGTAGAAACAATCTCACATGTGAATCAGCAATGATTATTTTTCTTCAAAAATGATTGTAAAATAGATATTTGGTTTTGTTAGAAAAAAATCAACTTTATTCAATTTGAAAAAAGTCTAAATCTATCAGAATTGACATTCTGAAAGGAATAAATTTTATGTTTACCAAATCATTTCTATTTTATGATGTGGTTATCGTGAGAATCATTGAGATACTTTTCTAATTCTTGCAGTTTAAATTTAATGGGCCATGAATCTTAGTTGATAAGTTTTACAACTTATTCTTTTGGCTTTTCTATGAATCAGTTGCTTGCACATATTGTTACAATCTCTGCATGTGATATTTTCATTTTTTCCACTGAAATATTCTTGGAAAAGGAGAATATTTAAAATAAAATCATATATTAAAGAAATTGGATTAGTAAAGGCCTTATTATTTGTCATAAGAATAATAAGATGTTAATGTATTCTTTTAATTTAATTTTTTTATCAAGCAGCTAAAATTATTGAGTAAGGTACAGCTCCTTTCCTGCTAATATTTGCTCAGAAAAAGCAACTTTGGCAATCTCATGGAGTTCATGATTTTTCAAGAAAAACAAATATACTTTTAATTAGCTATAAGTCAAATTGTACTATAGGAAATGTGTAATAAAGTAATTTGGAGAGAATAAAAATTATTATTTCTGCCTGGGAGAACTGGAGAAGTTTTATGAGGTGGCTGTTTTAAAAAATGATTTCTGAAGGAAAAATATGCAAGTTGGAAACAGGTAGAAGTGCATTTCAGATATAGGATATTTCTAGAACCTAGGTATGAGGGTTTAAAAAGATATGATGTGTTTGTAATAATGACAAACTGTTATGTCTAGAGCAGCAGTTCTCAAACTTTAGAGTGCATTAGGATCTTATTGCAGGCTTGTTAAACACAAGATAGCTGATTAAGTAGGTGTGGGATGGGGCTTCAAACCTTGCACTTCTAACAACTTCCCCAGTGATGATGATGTGACTGTTCCAGTTAGACATCCACTATATTCAATAAAAGTTTACACTATTTAGAGAATTTTAGAAGACCAGATAAGAAAAAAAGATTCTACAGAAATTATAAAGATAGTAAATATCCATGCTTAGGCATTTTTAGTTTTAACTAATGTGGAAAAGCAGGGTTGAATCTGTATTTTACAATAAATTCAAGTTAGAGAAGCCTGAACACTACTGAAATTAATTCTTCCTAGATGACAAAAGGGATTGGATACAGGAGCATCAAGGATTCATAACTGACATGGGATATCTTGTGACTTCTTGACTTTGGAAAATAGAAAGAGTAATTTTTGTGACTGTTACCATTGGTGGCTGGATTGGAGTGTGGTCATTCATTGAATTTGGAGGCTCAGGAACAAGCACCCCTGCACTAGGGTATACAGCAAGGGAGGGAGACTGTGAATGTGTTAGCATTGACTTTAATGTGTTACTGGACACCCAAGGACAGGGGTCAAGGAATTATTAGGAAACTTATGTTTAGAAATCAGAAGAGTTGGAAGGAGAGGTTTGATAGATACTCATGTGAGGGAAATACTAGAGCAAGAAGAGGGGAGAACTAAGAAAAAAAATTAAGGATAACTTAAAAAGGACGGGAAAGAATCCAAAATGGGTTGCACAGTCTGGAACTTTTTAGCTGTTGATAAAACATATCAACACAATATTTTGAAACAAAACAAATTTTCCTGAGATTGCTATTCATAAAATGTGGAGAATTTTCCCAAAATCTGGCATCAGTATACTTCAAGCTCATTACCCTATTGAACATAAACATGTTATTCTGAGTATTTGTGCACTTTCTATATAATACATTATGTTAAAAAACACAAGTAGAATTTTAACTGAGGTAAGAGAGGTTAGGAGGCAATTCATGAGGATTTTTAAATTTATGCCAAGGCATAAAATTTTAAATGGTTTTAAACTGAAGGCGACATCTTAGAACATTTGTTTGACAAGATCATTTTGGTCCCAGGAGAAGTGAATGGACCCAGGGATATCCAATTGGATGCAGGGAGACATATCTGGCTTACTCTACATCAGTGAAAGTAGATATGAGAAATGAACTAATTGAAGAGGTACTAGAGGTGTGTGTAATTGACTACCTAGCATTTGAATGCATTTAAGATATGAAGAAAGTGGGATGATAGGAATAGCTTCTAAGTTTCTTATTTGAGGTATCAGATGGAGAATGTCTGGTCATTTCAAGTGGGTATAGGGACAGAACTGGGAATTAATGTGAAATGTTTGATCTACTTTCTAAATGTCAATAGAAATAATTTGCATGAATTCAGTGTCATAAAATAAAATGCAAAAAAATTTAAAAACACACAGGCAAGTGCAGGTGTAGACTTAAGTATGTATTTTTATTTTCATCTAATTCAATGGAAAGTAAAACTTTAAAAAAGTTGCTTGACCTGTTTAACCTATTTCACTTTTCAATAATTTGGGGGAGCATGGTGATTTTGATCAATCTGAGAGTTTTTTGAGTATATATATATATATGTATATATATATGCTTTTAAAATATTAAGACTAAAGCTAAAATCAAACCCTGGGATATGTTAAGTTTTACTCGATGATTTGAAATGTCCAGATAAACGAGCATCTGATCCCTTCAGGAAACCCGATGATATCATGGAAGGATTAATCACTCAGAACAAAAGCTCCAGAATGCGTTAGGAGCACTTGGAAGCAGATACAATTATATCAGGTAAAGTTATGAGTTCTGGAGTTGCTCCGAGGTAAAAGAGAAAATACAGAAACTTGGGACTCCAGGTGGCAGGAGATCTATTTTTAGGCAAATAGAAACTTATATTTGTTTGGGACACTTAATAGGATGAGTAGCAGAAATGTGTTGAAAAAATAATTTATACCTGCATTTGAAAGAGTTCAGCGCAGAGCAGATGGGAGCAGATGCCACAGAACAGCTTAGGTGAGCTGGCAGGCAGGAAGGAAGGAAGGGAGGGAGGGAGGGAGGAAGAGAGGAAGGAAAGGCGGGAGGGAAAGAAAGAGGAAGAGAGGAAGGGAAAAGAAGGAAAGATTTTAATGATGAGTTACTTTGAAATGTTAGTTTTCTCTGATCTTTCCTGAGATATTTATAAGTAAAAAAGAAGTGACTAAAAATTTAGGAATTTTTATTTTGTGTTAGAAAAAAATAAGAGGTAATATAACTTGATTGTTTAGAACTTAAGACTCATTTTTCCATGGAGATTCTTTTTTAAAGTTATAATGGTGGTTAGATTTTCAGGCTAGTCAATAAAAAGTCCTTTAATAACTGCTGATCTACTTTACTATGAGACTGAAATTAGCTTCCTGGAAGCAGAAGATCCTGGGGAAAATGAGGAAGAGGAGGAAAAGAGAAAAGGAAAATTTTTCTTTCCTTCCTGAAATTTTTTTGAAATAGAAATACTTAGAATCATCTCAGCTTCCAGGGCCATTCTCTGTAATCCATAAGAATAGCTTCAAACAGCCTTATGACTCTGTGTGGGCCTCCACTTCAGTTTGCCCCTTTTATTTATACCCCCTTTTATTGGGCCTTGCTTCTCTTTGTCCCTGTGTGAGTAAAAAGAGACAGAGTTCCCCACTGGGGCACTGTGATAATGCTGAGAGCACATGGTATTTGAAATCAGATCTGGGTTCAGTTATTGGATGTAATTCATACTAAATTTAGAGTCTTGGTTTTAAATCAAGCTCTCTGATTCTGTTTAAATATCAAAAACAATGTGGTACATAATTTTAACATCACAAGATTAAGGTGAAAACTTAATGGAAAAATCATTAATTAATATTGTTAGTATTACCAAATTTCATATTTTTTAAAAGTTGGTTGAATCAAATTATCTAAATATGTGAGTTTCTAAAGAGTTTCCTCTAAAGGTTAAAGGGTGTGGGTTTGCCTGAGTAAAAAAATTAAAGCAGAGTAAATATCAAGTTAATGGAACTTTAAGAATAAAATTAAGTGAAGTGAAAAAAAGGTAAAAGGTATTTTCAGTCATTAAGACCCTGCCAGGAACTAGACCACTGTAATTACTAAATTTTACCATGCATAAAACTGAACTAATTGCACTTGCTATTTGCTTACCTACCTGCCAACATGATGAGGAAGAGTGTGTAAATGCTTGTGGAAGTACTTGGCACCCTTAAGAGTAACTATGTTGTGTTATTGTTTACTATTCAAGTTTATCTGACTTCACATTTAAAATCAGATGTCTTACTTCACAGATATAGAACAAACATTTCAGAAATTTATGTGGAACCATAAATGACCCCAAATAACTGTACCAACTTTGAGAAAGAACAAAGCAGGAGGGATCACAATACCTGATATCAAAGTGTATTACAAGGCCACTGTAATCAAAACAGCCTCGTACTGGCATAAAAACAGGCAAATAGATCAATGGAACAGAACAGAGGGCCCAGAAATAAACCCAAGTCTCTATGGACAATTAATATTTGACAAAGGGGGAAGAAGCATAAAATGGAGTAAAAATAGCCTCTTCAACAAATAGTGTTGGGAGACCTGGACAGCTACATGCAAAAAAAATGAAACTCAGTCACCAAATTACACCATACACAAAAGTAAATCCAAAGTGAATAAAAAGACTTAAATATAAGTTATTAACACCATAAAAGTCCTAGAGGAAACCATTGGCTGGAAAATCTCAGACATTCCACACAGGAACATCTTCACGGATATGTCACCTAAAGCAAGGGACATAAAGGAAAGAATAAACAAATGGGACTTCATCAAATTAAAAAGCTTCTGCATGGTCAGAGAAAACAGCATTAAAGTGAAAAGAGAGCCAACAGTATGGGAAGACATATTTGTCAATGACACCTCAGGAAAGGTTTGATCTCCAAAATATATAAAGAACTTATATGACTCCACTCCAGGAAGACAAAAAACCCAATTGAAAAATGGGCAAAAGACTTAAACAGACACTTCTCCAAGGAGGACATACAGAAGGCCCAGAGACATATGAAAAGATGCTCAGCATCACTAGCTATCAGAGAGAGGCAAATTAAAACCACAATGAGATACCACCTCACACCAGTCAGAATGGCCATCATAAACAAATCAACAAACAAGTGGTGGAGAGGATGCGGAGAAAAGGAAACCCTAGTGCACTTTTGGTGGGAATGCAGCCTGGTGCAGCCACTGTGGAAAACAGTATGGAATTTCTTCAGAAAACTAAAAATAGAACTGCCTTTTGACCCAGCAATTCCACTGCTGGGATTATACCCTAAGAGCCCTGAAATACCAATCCAAAAGGACCTATGCACCCCAATGTTCATAGCAGTACAATTTACAAGAGCCAAGTGTTGGAAGCAACCTAAGTGCCCATCAGCAAATAAGTGGATCAAAAAACTACGGTACATTTACACAATAGATTTCTATACAGCAGAGAGAAAGAAGGGGCTTATACAGCATGGACAGAACTGGAGAGCATTATACTAAGTGAAATAAGCTAGGCAGTGAGGGATAAATACCATATGATCTCACCTTTAAGTGGAACATAACCAACAAAAGAAAAAAGCAAACAAAATATAAACAGAGTCATTGAAATTAAGAACAATCTAACAATAGCCAGAGGAGAGGGTGGAGGGGTCAGTGGGGAGAAAGGTTTTCAGGAACTACTATAAAGGACACATGAACAAAAACAAGGGGGAGGGTGGAAGCAAGGGAGAGAGGTAGGTTAGGAGTGGGTGGGGAGAAAATACAGACAACTATAAATGAACAACATTAATGAACAAAATAATATAAGTTAAAAATAATAAAGCAAGATATCTAAGAAATCAAATAAAATATAACATGTTTTATTCCACTTTAATATTAAAACCTGTATTTTCAGTTTGATAGCATACATTATTACAAAGTGTTTCTGATAGTTTAACACTTATTTTTATGAGTTAGTACTTTAACCAGGGACAGTGTTGCCATCAAACTGGATAGGTACAAATTTTGCTTCTATTAAGTAGAGTACTTAAAGTCCTGTCCCATGGGAATATGGACATTTTATTTCCATTCTTCCTGATACTTTTCATCATCTTAAGAAAAATATAATACAGAAATGGTGGTATACTTCGGAAAACCTGGTCTCTTATGGGAGAACAGAAAATCCAAACTGGTTTGTAAGCTAATAGAACCAAGAAATGAAGGAAAAAGAGTGATTTTCCAAGAAATCTGTTTTAAAGCTAAGTTGAAACAGGAAGGAAACTGACTTGAAATAGGGTTTCAAAGTTAAGAATCCAATCCAGACTCTATTACTGTGTAGCTCCTATTGTAATGGTAATGACATGTTGTGTGGGAAGTAGTGGTTTTACTTCGAATGGAGAAAGAAACCTGCCATGATTGAGGAACCATATGAGGGTCAAACCACAAAATCACTAACTTGCTGACTGTCCAACCAAATTAGATTGGGTTGCTTACTTTCCCAAGAATTTCAAATTTTGTATATATGTGTGTTTTTGTGGGACTACTTCATAAATTGAATGAGTTTCTTTGGGAGAAGGGTTGCTCTAGTTAACATTAGAGTCACCTTCTGTGGGTTTATGATGAGTTACCAATCTGAATTAGAATTGGTCCACTCACCAGCAATATGCAAGACCACCCAAATGGCCTTCTGTGGTTTGCACTAAATTTCCTAAATTTTAACAACAGACTATTAAAGGTAGCTAAAGGGAGATTGTATGTCACCAATCCAAGTATTTCACAATTTAGCTTGGAATTCAAAAGAAATAAACTTGAGGTTCCATTATTTTCTGAGATTTTACAAGAACTATCAAGAGAATTAAATAAATTTTTAGATTTCATATTCATTTTAACTTTTCCAAGCAAATTAAAGTGTATGAACACATTTGAAGGTGAGCCATAGCAGTAGCAAATACTTCTGAATGATGCTCTTGGACATCCTTTCTGAGTGAAATGGGGCGAGAAAGTGCCAGTGTTTTTCAAAGGAACCATCACTACCACCAGCCTTGCTGCTATTGGATTAGGAGAGAAATGTAAACTCAGGTTTATCAATCCAATAGGACAGACTTTTACCAGATACCTTATATTACTGGTAAAATGAAAGAGCCTTTAAAGAGAAAAAAAGTCAAGATTGCATTTTACTTTCTGAGGAAAATGGATAGCCTTTAACTGAAAAATAAAAAGTGCTAAATGTAAAATAACTTGTCTTTCCAAAAGAGGGACTTAAAAGAGTCTTTTAATGTTTTACAAAATTCTTAGGAATCCCTTTTGTTCATCAGCTCTAAAAACAGTTGTTTATTTTTTTTTCAGAATACACTGGTCTAGATTTTTCTAAAGTACTATAACAATTTATTTCAAAATAATTTAAGACACAAATATAATAAATTATAGTGAAATAAAAAAGTAAGAAGTCTTTAAAAATCTGTCTTTACTTGATTTTAATTTTTTAGAGGCATAAAACAGTTAATAGAGAGCTTGTTATTTAATATTTAATGAAACAAAAAAAATCTTAAATTTTTCAATTTCCTGTTAATCTGTTTTACATTTTGGAAAGCTTGAAAAATATTTAGTAGTTTAGGTTATCTTTTGAATCTAAGGTTCCTCATCTGACACAGAATACTGCAAATGAGTTTAGGGACAATTTTCTCAATTTAATCAAAGATGCTACATATTAATACTGTTCTCTATCACAGTGTAACCAGAAAAGACACTGGCATTTGGGCTGCCTGTCACTACCAAATACAATAAGCAATGACAGGGATTTCCTGGCCAGATCTTTTGTAAGTGGGTGGGGGAGGACAAACAAGGTGCTGTGAGGGCTTTGAGATTCAGAAGCTGCAACATTCCTATCCTGGGCAGTTAGCTGATCCCAAGGGGGAGGGGTGGTCACCTGCTCTCCCTGGAACAAAGGTTTGGATGTCCCCAGGCAATCTTCTATCAGTGCCCCAGGAGGTCAGCTGTTTTTCCCAGGAGCCAGGATGGGCCTTATCTGTAGTTTCTGAAACACAAGCTTTAACATACTCATTAGTTGCTATACTCATAACTTTTTACCTTAAGCTAAAATTTTCCAAGTCTTGAGTCCCCTATCAATAGGAGAGAAATGAACTTATTATATACAATGCATGATTTTTAGGATTTAATGCTTAATTTTATCTTGGTGAAAACAACATGTCATCACTAGATATTAACATCCCATTATTATTGAATATGTCCTTCTACCCTCTGCCTTTTTTTATGGTAAAACATTGCATCTCTACATCTAGAACCTATGTCAGAAGAAAAGGAGTGACACATTGGGAATGCTTTAGTCATTGTACCCTCTCCTACCCTAGTGACACCCATTAGTCTTCTTTTCCCCTCTCTGAGCAACTTAAAAATATCAAAATTCTTTATATATAAATTATTTTGGGGTCAATTTCATGTAAAGTTCCTGTGGCCCACAGGTCAATTCTAATGACTGGATAATTTCACCCAAGCAACAAGCTTTGGCAAGTCGCCAGAAACTAAGATCTTGCCTCTTCTGTAATCAGCAAACTGTGAGAACAAATGGTTCATTGTTCATGGTTTTCTGACACTGTAAAATTGAATCAATGCAATCACAAATAACTCATTATTGTCTATACTCCTAAAGCATTAATAGTCAGTTAACCACATGAAAAAAATCTCACACTACTGGCAGATTATATTCTTATAAAATATCTCTTGGTTAATGAATGCCAGTCTTGGCAATTAGAATTCCTTTTGGGAAAGAAAGCTAAGGAAACTGGTTTGAAATATGTATAACAAGAAGTCTATTGATCCTTGGACTATGGATCCAATAAAGCATATTTGCTTAAGAACAAAAATGTGAAGAGGGGAAATGAAGTGTCTAAGAAGTGTCTAAGTGTCTAAGTGTTTTATGTAGGAGACCATTCTGCGTGGCATGGGCCCAGCTCCCACTCAGAGATGCACAGGACCCAGGCCAACAGATAGGTTCTCCTGTGGGGAATCAGGCCTGCAATGTGCCTAGGCCACTATGAGTCTTGCTCTTGCTAAAAAACTCCCTCACCCTGAATTGAGGACATTTACTGCAAAGTAACTTCCTAAAAGTCATGCTAAACCTTCCAAGGATGAGTGTAACCGGTCCAGCCACTTTTGCCGTTTCATTTGCAAATATCCCTCTTCTGTGATGTGATTAGCAGCGTTAGCTCCTTTGTCTTCTGTAAAAGGTAACCACCTAAAGTGAACCTGTGCATAGTAAATGAGGACCATCATGTAATGTGCCGAGAAACCCAATAAAAGCCTGTCATGGCGGAGGCCGCAGATTTTGCTCCCCTTGAGAGAAAAGCCAGACTTGGTAGTCAGTGTGAATGTCTCATTTTGTCCATAATGACATGGAGACTTTGGGCTGGTGTCTGCATCAGTTTTAATCAGAGGAATGTTTTTATTTAATATTATTTTGTGAGTAGGTTTGTCCATAGATGAATAAAAAATGTTTGTATAGTTGATTTGGGGATATACATCACAAAAGGATATATTTTAAAGAAAATTCTAACTTGGTTTCTGTTCCATACAATCCTGGGCTATAAACAAGATGGAGCAAAGCTTCAGGGAGTAGAGTAAGGTAATGAGGTAGAAAACAATTCCCAATGTTAAACCTGAAGTAAGAGAAAGTCTATAAATCACATTTTTATAACATCTGTGGAAATGGTTCCAAGAAAGTGTGTGTCCTCCTTGGAAACCTAACCTCCAGAGTCAATTTGAAAAGAATCAACTAGAAGATTCAGTGGTTAGCCTGAAATCCCATCTTCATTCCCATGCAGATTCTACTGGAAAAGAATTGTGGTTACCAATCCCCTTAATCACAAAAGAAGAAATCTCAATAGGTTTGGAAGTTTGGATCATCTGAGATTGTTGAAAGGTTTAAATCCTTCACAAAATTACCAAACCTTCCCTTTCTATTAGATTAAATAATAGGGCAGGGGACAAAAATATGCAGTCTTTCAAGTAAAGCTTTCTCTCATTAAAAGGCAGAACTTTTATTATGCTGTGAAAAAGTTAGTTAAGGGAAAGACTACTTAACTGCAGCTAATCTGCCAACATCTGTGTACCAAGAGCTTCATTTATGAAGATCCATTGTTACAAATGTAGTCCTATATTCTACATGAGAGGAAATCAGATGGCTATTAAATTTTTCCCAGGGATCCAAAAAATGTTTGTATTGATGGACTTTCTATTTTAGAGAAAATAATAGAGATATGAAGAGAGATTTGAGTGAGACTCCAGACAAATGACTTGACTTTCTAATACATGATATATGTAACTCATTCTTTCTATTGGGGAACCAGAAAGGCTAAGCAAAAGCTGTGGGTGACTGCATGTCATTGAGAGGTCAAAGGAGAAAAATGGTATAAACGATGTAGTTAGAGAAGAGAGATTAGTTAAGATTCAAAAAATTAATAGGATGATCATCATATAAACAGTACTTCAACTGTACTGTCATTTTACATAGAAATGCATAGCTAAAAATTTAAGTGAACATGAACTTAAAAATTAGTTTTACAAGCTTATTTCATGTTTCATTTTATTTAAAAGACTTTGAGAAAAAAGTGTCTAATTGGATAAGAGTACTTACATAAGATGTTATTCTAAAGTCATTGTTATCTGTTATTCAGAAGTATTTGGTAAATTTATTTATAATTTCAGAAAGCATATAAAGAAATAAGTCCTTTAATATTGTTGTTATAAAAAATTAAGAACAATCTAACAATAGCCAGGGGGAGGGGGGAAGGAACAGTGGGGAGAAGGGTTTTCAGGAACTACTATAAAGGACACATGGACAAAACCAAAGGGGTGAGAGGAAGCAAGGGAGGGAGGTGAGTTTGGCTGGGGTGGGGGCGAGTGGTGGGGAGAAAATGCAGACAACTATAATTGAACAACAATAAAGTAATTCAAAAAAAGATTAAGTGAAATCTTGAGGTATTTAATGCTTAACTCGGACCTCTTGGGTCCAGTAGTGTTTGGAGCTGTCCCCGGTCCAAAAAAAAAAAAAAAAAAAAAAGACGTAACTCCACCTAATGAGTATAACTCTCTTGTTTCTAGTTTGTCATGTAGATTCATATTCAGGCTTTAATTAAAATAGATTTACATCAAAGACAGAGTTTTAGAGTCAGAGTCACAGAGTTAAAAGCAACTTTGAAGTTTATGAAACAATATTTATAGCCTTAGAAAGAATACCATTCCTTTGATAATATTTTAAGGAGCAAAGGTGCTCAGGTTATGAAAATTATTTATGAAAAGTGTTAACTTGTAGATTTCATTGTCCACAACTGCAAAAAAAAGTTATTAAAAAATTGGTTAATAAAGAATAACAGAAATCAGACATTTGTTCTTTGACCTTCAATTTACTAGAATCTTCAGGTTGATAAAATGGGAACAACTAAGAGCTGATTTTTTTCTTTTTATTTTTTAAGTATATTTTATTGATTATGCTATTCCAGTTATCCCAATTTTCTCCCTTTGCCCCCAACCCCCCTTCCCTATAGCAATCCCCACCTCTTAGTTCATGTCCATGGGTTGTGCCTATAAGTTCTTTGGCTTCTCTATTTCCTACAGTATTCTTAACATTCCCATCTATTTTGTACCTATCCATTCTGCTTCTTAATCCCTATGCCTTTCCCCCATTCTCCCCATTGCCTCTCTCAGCTGATAACGTCCAGATGATTTCCATATCTATGATTCTGTTCCTGTTCTAGTTGTTTGCTTAGTTTGTTTGTTTGTTTGTTTTTAGATTCAGTTGTTTATCTTTGTGACTTTATTGTCACTTTATTATTCATAGCTTTGATCTTCTTCTTTTTTCTTAAATAAGTCCCTTTAATATTTCAAATAAAGGCTTAATGATGATGAACACCATTAGCTTTATCTTATCTGGGAAGCACTTTATCTGCCCTTCCATTCTAAATGATAGCTTTGCTGGATAGAGTAATCTAGGTTGTAGATCCTTGCTTTTCATGAGTTTGAATACTTCTTGCTAGTCCCTTCCTGTCTGTAAGATTTCTATTGAGAAATCAGCTGATAGTTTTACAGGAACTCCTTTGTAGGTAGCTCTCTGTCTTTCTCTGGATGTTTTTTAAGATTCTCTCTTTATCTTTAACCTTTGTCATTGTAATTATGATGTGTCTTGGTGTGGTCCTCTTTGGGTCCAACTTGTTTGGGACTGCCTGTGCTTCCTGAACTTGTATGTTTATTTCCTTCATCAAATTAAGGAAGTTTATTTTCATTATTTCTTCAAGTAAGTTTTCACTTTCTTGCTGTAGCTCTTCTCCTTTTAGTACCCCTACGATTTGGATGTTGGCACTTCTGGAGATGTCCCAGAGTCTTTTTTTTTCTCCTAATTTTTTGAATTCTTGTTTCTTCATTCTGTACTGGTCAACAGTTTATTTCTTCCTTATGATCCAAATCATTGATTTGAATCCTGACTTCCTTTCCTTCACTGTTGGTTCCCTGTAGATTTTTCTTTATTTCACTTAGTATAGCCTTCATTTCTTCCCTGATGTATTTGCCATACTCGGTGAGTTCTCTGAGCATCCTTACCACCAGTGTTTTGAACTGTATCTGATAGGTTGGCTATCTCCATTTCATTTAGTCTTTTTCTGGAGTTTTGATATGTTCTTTTATTTGAGCCATATTTCTTTGTCTCCTCAATTCGGTAGCCTCCCTGTATTAGTTTCTGTTTATTATGCAGAGCTGCTTTGACTCCCTATCCTGGCACACCTGTTACATTGTAAGACCCAAAGCCTTAAGTGTTCACCAGGGCAGGGAAACCCCCTTCACCACCATTTTGTGATGCTGTATGTGGTGGAGGGGTTTGAGAGGGAACAGTGCAGCTTTCTCAGCCTTTGCCCCATTTCCAGTCACTTCATCCACTTCCCATGTACAACTGATACTCCTCTAGCTGTTGCCCTGGCAGTTGTTCCCAGAGTGAGTGGATTTCCATACATTCTAGGACAATGGGGGCCTCTTAAATGGATTCT
Source organism: Trachops cirrhosus (assembly GCA_028533065.1). Taxonomy (NCBI): domain Eukaryota; kingdom Metazoa; phylum Chordata; class Mammalia; order Chiroptera; family Phyllostomidae; genus Trachops; species Trachops cirrhosus. Next base: position 49,559,335 of record CM052549.1, on the reverse strand, counting down.
CCTGAGAGACCAGCAGCTTCTTCCACCACCCCAACCCCCACTGTTTTTTACAGCCAGAAGTTATGAGGCTTTATTTCCCAGCACTGGAATTCTGGGCTGAGTGGTCTGTCCTGGGGCTGTGTTCTCTCACTTCACAGATGTTTTCCTGCCCCAGGTTTATCTTCCACCTGTGAATGTAGGACCACACATTCTGTCAACCACTGCTGCTGCTGCCTGGCCACCTCAGCCTTACTACAGCCACACCACATCTTCTCTGCCCTGGCTCCACCCCTCCTACTTATCTGGATGACTATTTCTTCTTTGCACCCTTAGATGTCAGACTTCCATATAGCTCGATTTTCTGGCAGTTTTGGTTGTTTTTTGTTTGTTTGTTTGTTTTGAGGTTAGTTGTGATCTTTCTTATGGTTGTGCAAGGAGGCAAAGTATGTCTACCTACACCTCCAACTTGGATGGAAGCTTTTTTCCCTTGAATTGAGAAAAACCAAAATAAAGCTAGAAATCTGAAATATATCATAAACAATGGAGTTTTATGGAAAAAATTCTTAAAATGATCAGTTTTAAAGATGACATTCATATTGTGGGTATATTACTAGAGAAATTGTACATATATAGTAACAATATAAAATTTCCTTTGTACCTTCTTATATGCCATTCAAAGAAATATTGATAATTTCATGTTTCTTAAAAATATTAATAAAATATTATTTGTTATGTGGTTCTAGAGTTTTTAAAATGATGGAATGATTCATTACAAATTATTAATAATAACCCTAAAATGTGAATGAATAAGCAAAACTTACTTTTTTTTGCCTAACTCTAATCAAAAGCCCTAAAACTTAACTATCTGAAGTCTGATATTTTTGGCATTTTATAATGGAGAGTTAAGGAATTCCATCCCTGTTTGTGGCAGATTAGTTTGTATCAGACACCAGCCCTACTGCTGAGAACAACTATAAAAACTCAATGAAATATATTTAAGAGGGATGTTTGAAGCATCATAAGGCTTTCAAATTAAGAAAACATGAGGGAACAAGACCCTACAGGGAAGGAACACATGGGGAGGTGAGCTCAACAGTCAGTATTGCTTTCCCTCTTAATGCATTTGCTGATTCTCAAGTGATAGACTAAGAGATAGAAAACTGCAATACAAGCCCTCACAGGCTCATTAGTATGGACAGTCAAAACTGGAATTCAGAACCTATCAAATAGTATGTGCTCTGGTGATTTTCCCAAGCTTTGTGTTAGTACACACTTGGGGTTATGAATAATTTAAAGTTCACAAGGTGTATATTCCAAACTAGACCACACACTGAGTCATAAAACAAACCTCAATTCATTTAAAAGGATTGGCATTGTACAGAGTGTATTGTTTTTCCACAATCAGAAGTCAATAACAATATCTGAGAAAACATCAAATGTTGAAAATAAAATAACAGATCTAAATAACCATGGGAAAATTATGAGACAAGATAAATTTGAAATATTTTGAAGTGAATGATATTGGAAATATAGCATAATAAAGTGTCTTGGATTCATATAAAGCAATGTTAAGAAGATTTTATCTTTTTGCTTTTTTAGTGCTTTTAATTGGTTTAAATGTAATATTGGAAAAATGTTTAAAAGCAATGATCTATAATTGTGCAGAAGCTTTTTATTTTGATGCAGTCCAATTTGTTTATTCTTTCCTTTATGCCCCTTGCTCTAGGGGACGTAACAGTGAAAATACGGCTACTTGGAATATCTGAGATTTTCCTGCTTATGTTCTCCTCTAAGACTTTATGGTGTCATGACTCATATTTAAGTCTTTTACCCATCTTGAGTTTATTTTGTATATGGTATAAGTTGGTGATCAAGTTTCATTTTTTTGCATGTAGCTGTCCAGGTCTCCCAACACCATTTGTTGAAGAGGCTACTTTTACCCCATTTTATGCTGCTGTCCCCTTTGTCAAATATTAATTGACCTTGGATTTATTCCTGGGCTCCCTATTCAGTTCCGTTAGTCTATGTGTCTGTTCTTATGCCAGTATCAGGCTCTTTTCATTACAGTGGCCTTGATACAGTTTGATAATACCTGATACAGTTTGATATCAGGTATTGTGATCCTTCCTGCTTTGTTCTTCTTTCTCAAAATTACTGAAGCTATTCTGGGTCATTTATGGTTCCATATAAATTTCTGAAGTGTTTGTTCTATATCTGTGAAATATGTCATTTATACTTTAATAGGGATTGCTTTCAGTAGAATGGACATTTTGATGATGTTAATTCTTCCAATCAATGGGCATGGTACATGTTTCCACTTGTTTATGTTTTCCTTAATTTCTTGAGTGTTGTGTAGGTTTCTGAGTACAGGTCTTTTACCTTCATGGTTAGGTTTATTCTTAGGTACTTTATTTTTCTTGTTGCTCTATCAAATGGGATTTTTCCCCTGATTTCTGTTTTTGATATTTCATTATTGCTGTACAAAAATGCCTTTGATGTCTGAATATTGACTTTGTATCCTGCTGTTTTGCCAAATTCATTTATTAGGTGATTATTTTTTGGTAGAATCTATAGAATTTTCCATGTACAGATAGTAGCACAATTTATAATAGTCAAGTGCTGGAAGCAACCTAAGTACCCATCAGTAAATGAACGGATCAAAAACTATGGTACATTTACACAATGGAATACTATACAGTAGAAAGAAACAAGGAGCTCATATCCTTTGCAACAGTATGGATGGAGCTGGAAAGCATTATACTACATGAAATAAGCCAAGCAGTGAAAGACAAATACCATGTGATTTCACTTATAAGTGGAACCTAATGAACAAAACAAACAAGCAAGTAAAATATAACTAGAGACATTGAAATTAACAACAACCTGACAGTAACCAGAGGGGAGGTGGGAGGGGAAACACAAAGATTTTCAAACTAGGGAAAAAACTGAATTATATGGAGATTTAAATTACATGAAAGCACCTGCTTTAAGGGTAAAACTGTGGTTAGTGGAGTTACATGAAATGTAAGAATATAGAATATTTAAAGACAAAAAATAAGAAAATCTTATGGAAATACTGATCAGATGAAAGCTGATGTTGCTATACTAATACCAGAAAAAGTAGCCTTTAAACAAGAAACATTATTAGAGACAGAGATACATTTTGTAATGATGAAAGGATCAAGTCACCAGGAATATATAACAATTCTAAATTTACATTCATATAACAACATAACTTCCAATATATATAAAGTGAAATTTTAAAGACTTTTAGGACTTGCAGATAAATTAACAATATAAAAATGGGGACAGACTCATAGAAGGAGAGCAGGATGACAGTTGGTGGGGGAGTTTGAGGGGGGAGGGATTGAGCAAAAAGGAAATAAGACTCATGGATATGGACAACAGTGTGGTGGTTGCTGGGGAGAAGAGAGTATAAGAGGACTAAATGATAATGGAAAAAAACAAAGATTAAATCAAAAAAGCAAAAATAACTATATATATATGTATTGTGCACACACGCACGTGCACGCACACACACACGCACACACACACACACACACACACACAAGATCTGTCCAGGAAGTACCCAGCCATATGATATAAAAAATAGAGACATTCATGGAAATATAAGATACAAGAAACATTGTAGATAGGACATTGATGCCTTAGCCCCCTTCAAAGTAGGTGCCTTAGGACCTCACACAGTTCTCCCAGTCACCACTACCTGCCCCATGGTATTTTTCTGAATCTCATCACTGGTCTAAAATGTCTTCCCTTTCAAAGGTGATTTTAGTTTTGGGAAAAGCCAGAAGTTGCAGGGTGCCAAATCTGGGCTTTGCGGGGAGCTGGTCACCTTGGTAATTTGATGTTTCACCAAAATATGCTGCAAGAGATATGATACATGAGCAGGCACCTTGTTGTGATGAAGCTGCCAATCACCAGATGCCCATAGTTGGGGCCTTCCAAATCATCCAAATAGTTTCTATGGGGGAATGTTCAAGCTTACTGCAAAATTTGATGCAGACTCATTGCTCCACTCACTCAGCCATTTTGAATGTGATGGCCACAGAGTACACATGCTCACTCAATGACATCTATGACCCCCATTGACTAGTACAGTGAAGTAATCATTGTTCATACTTGTGCATCCCAGTCCACTCTACTTGATGCAAGGTTACACTGATGTCACACAAACCATTCTCATTATATTAACAATAGTTGGACTTTTTCCAGACAGACCATGTATATACTTACACCAGGAAAACACAGATAAAAATCAGTAATGATATAGAAAACACAAAAAACAAAAATAATAAACAAATAAATTGATATTTATAGAACACTGCAACCAATGATTGCATTATACTTTTTCTATTTATCTGCACTTGGAATATTCACCAAAATTGGCCAATTGCAGGGCCATAGCAGTGGACAAAAACATTCAAAATATTGAATTCATCTACAAAATATTCTCTAAACACAGCAAAATTAAATGCAAAGTCAATATAAAAATATAACTAGAAAATACCTAATTTTTAGAAGTTAAAAAATAGAATTATAAATAATCCATGTTTCAATAAAGAAATACAAGTAGAAGTTAAGTAATACTTTGAATTGAAATGAAAGATAATGCACACATGACATAAAGTTTTTGAAATGCAGCTGAAGTATACTTAGAGGAAAATGTACTGGCACATATTAGTCAATTTAAAAAAAATTGAAATCAATGAAGAAGTAAGGAGGAAAAGATGAAGAGAAAATAGAGGAAGGAAAGAAGTGGAAATTAATAAACTAGAAAAAAGCACTCAGTAGAGGGAAGCATCCAAAGGTTAATAAATTGATAAAATCTCTAAGACTTTGACAAGATTTAAAATAAAAGAGAGAAAATATGAATTACCCATGTCAGAGATAAAATGAGGAACATTAGATACTAATGATATTTAAAAAGTAAGAAGAGGTTATTACTCCTTTTTGCTAAAAAATTTGAAAAGGTAATAAAATGACAAATTTCTAGAATACTTATCTCTGAAATTGTCATGGAAGAAATAGACATTTTATATAATTTTGTATCTGCAAAGGAAATTTAATCTGTAATTTAAAACTTTTCTACAAAGAAATTCAGGGTCCAGATGGCATTACCAGTGCATTTATCTAAATTTGACAAAAACAGAATATAGAAAAAAACAGAACATTTCCAACTCATTCTATAAAGCCAATATAACTCTGATACAAAAACCTGAAAGGATGTTTGTAAGAGAGGAATATATGTAGGTCAAGGACTATCATGAATATAGTTGCAAAGTCTTACTGAAAATATTAGTAAAGTGAATCTTACTATCTATATAAATGAAAATAGGTCATGACTGAAAACCGGTAATCCACTGAGGTTCATTTAACATCTAGTCAGTTGATATACTTACTACATTCATAATATAAAGAAAAAAATCACATGATAACTTCTATAAGTGGATCAAATTTAATAAATTCATGATTCAGGTGAAAAAATTTCATAGGAACCTAATCAACAAAAGAAAAAAGAAAGCTAAATATAACCAGAGACATTGAAGTTAAGAACAAAGTAACAGTAATCAGAGGGGAAGTTGGAGGGGATAATAGGAGACAGGGGGAAGGGTTTTCAGGAAGAACGATGAAGGACAGGTACAAAACCAAGAGGGAGTGAAAGCAAGGGTTTGGCTGGGGTGGGAGGGAGTGGTGGTGGCAGGCAACTGTAATTGAACAACAATAAAATAATTTTAAAAAATTTCTTAACAAACTAGAAACAGAAAGGAACTTCTGTAATTGAATTTTTAAAAAATCTACAAAACCTCAACTAATATTAAACTTAATGGTAAAATATTCATTTTTCCCCTAGAATCAAGAATCATTACCACTTCTACTCAACATTTTTATAAATATTCTAAATAGTGGAAGCACACACAATAAAAAATAAAGAGTATAAGAAAGCAAAAAATAAAACTATTATTTGTAGGCAACTGATTTAAATATAAAAAATTTAGATAAAATTTTTGTATTTAGTAAAAGAATTCTGCAAGCTTGTTAGGCACAATATTTAAAAAGTTAATACTATTTTAAAATAAACCATTCCTAATTACAGAAGACAGCAGCAAGGTAGGTGGGAGCAGAGCCCAGTTTTCCCTGTGCCCAACTGGAACACCTAGCCTTCTGAGGAACAGAGTCAACGGAATCCCAGCTTATATAAAGTTTGGAGGCCAAAAATTGCAGAGAACATTGAAAAACAGATGGTGAGAAGATTGTGCTGGGACAGTAAGGTCCCTGGGATCTGCACTGCTGTGCCCCCAGCCCAGCCCCTGCCACAAGATAAGGAGAGGAGAGTTAGATCACCAGCTCCCTCCCCTACCAGAGCAAGGAAGGCAGCCCTGTACCAGGAGAGACCTGTATGCTGGAAGAGGCTAGGGGAAATAGAGACAAAGTGGGAGACACACAGAGGTAGTACATGTCCACTGGGACTGTGGGCATGGAACCAGAGAAATTGAGGTGCCAGGAGACATCTGGAGAAGGGGGGAGTTGGGCCCTGTTGTACCCTGACTCAGATAGTCTCTGGACTGGTTGGAAATTTGGGCAGTGTGAAAAGCTGTGTGCTTTTTTTTTTTAATTTTTTATTTTAGATTATTCAGTACAGTTTCTATCCTTTATTCCCATTCCAGCCCACCCACCCATCCCTCCCATTTCCAACCCCCCTAGTTTTGTCCATGTGTCCTCTATATTTGTTCCTGTAAACCCTTCCCTTCTCCCCTGAAGTTCCCTCCCCTCTGCCCTCTGGACCCTGACAACCTGTCCTCTATTTCAATGTCTTTTGTTATATTTTACTTGTTTCTTTGTTTTGTTGTTTAGGTTCCTGTTAAAGTCATGTGCTTTTAAAGAAAGGTGGCTGGCAGCTGCTTTGTAAGGAACTCTCCAGCAGCAGCTGTTGCCCTGAGGGTGATTTCAATTTCAAGTGCCCAGAGACTCAGTGGCCTAGGGTGGAACCACACCGCCCAGCTTGTCTCACGCTATGCACAGCTATGTGGTTGATTTGAGCCAGGCAGCTCATGGAGGACCTGGGCTGAAGGCTGGAAATCTGTGAATATTAAGGCCCAGACCTCGTCCCCATCCTCTCAAAACCATAGGAAAGGAGAAAAGTGAAGCCCAGTTCCCCTCTTCCTGTGGTATCTAGGAAGAGCAACAGAACTCACTGAACAGGTTTAAAGTCAGCAAAAGACCTTTTTTTTCTTTTTGGTTCCTCTCTCTCTTTTTTCCCTTCCCCCAAGTAAGACAATAAGAAGTGGAGTTATGAAGGGTCCAGAGACAGATCAAAAGGGGGAGCACAAGGCAATCCCCAAAACTGAGAAAATGAGACAAATGTCACTTTGCTATCCCATAGAGCTGGTGTTTCATTGTTTATGTGTATTATTGTTATTTTTTCATTATTTTTAGCACTTTTGTTTTATTGGTGTTTCTTTTTTTCTCTCTTCCTTACATATAGTTTTCCTCATTTTACTTCTCAGTTTAATTGCATCGTTTGACTGGTTTTCCTTATTCTGTCTTTATTGTATTTTAATTTTCCTTCTTTCACTTCACTCGTGTCCTAATAACACACAACTCTTGATTTGGTACTTTCTATTCTGGTTATCCAAATCATATATTTCTTGTCATATTATTGTTGTTCCAGTACTATTATAAATAATTGGTGTTCCATACAATTGTCCATACTACACAGAAACCCTCCATCATCTTAGCCCACCTCACTTTAATCCTGAGCATTATTATTGTTGTGGTTAACTCTATTCTCTCTCACACTATGCCTACTTTCTATCCTTTAATTTCACTATATCTCATCATCTAACCTTGCACAAGTGCTCTGTTTTCTGGATCCAGCTCACAATCATCCATCTAACAAGAGTATTATCTCTCTTTTACCTTTTATAAAAAGTGGCTAGTTAGGTGAAATATCACAGTTAATGCTATACTTATCCAAAGAATCTCCTGTCTCTTCTCTACTTGCTGGTACTTTAAATCCCATAAAATACTCTCCATCTGTCTCAATCCATTTTGCTTACCCCCTGCAACTGTTCACATACAAGAATAGGTGGGAGCTGCCAACATCAGCATACCTGCCGGAGGAGAAAACCCAGCAACAAAGGAACCACCAAAAGGTAAAAATCCAAGTACAACAAGAGAGCCCACACAAATAGAAGAAAGGGCAAACCTAGAGGGTCCAGACAAGGAGATCAAAGAGACCACACCACTGACCCCCATAGAATTCCTACCATAGAAGTTCACCCTACAAAGACAGTTAGCAAAGCAAAACATCAGGGAGTGAAGAAACAAACAAAAAGAGTCACCTAAAATGGGGAGACAAAAAAAGAACATGCAATCAAAAGGAATGGAATGGAAGACTCCCCACTAAAAGAGCTAAATAAAATGGAGGTAACAAAACTATCAGATACAGAATTCAAAATAATGGTTATGAAGATGCTCAAGGAACTCACAGAAAACTACAAGGAATTAAGTGAGAACTACATCAGCATGAAAAAGGAAATAGAAGGTATAAACAAAAACAAGAAGAAATTAACAATAAAATCTCGGAAATACAAAACACATTAGAAGGAATTATGAGTAGGCTTGATGAAGCAAAGGATCGAATAAACCAGTTGGAGGGCAAGGTAGAAAAAAACTCCCAGTTAGAGCAAGAAAAGGAAAAGAGACACAGAAAGAACAAACAGGTGATAAGGTAGCTGCAAGACAACATGTAACATAACAATATCCATATAATAGGGATACCAGAAGGGGAAGAAGAAGAGCAAGGGACAGAAAACCTGTTTGAAAAAGTAATGATGGAAAACTTCCCTAATTTGATGACAAAAAGAGTCACACAAATCCAGGAAACACAGATTTCCAATTGAGAGAAACCCAAAGAAGCTCACTCCAAGATAAATCATAATTAAAATGGCAAAATTCCAAGACGAAGAGAAAATCTTAAAGGCAGCAAGGGAAAAAACAGGAAGTAACATACACAGGAGCCCTGATAAGTCTAGCAGCTGACTTCTCAATGGAAACACGTTGAGCCAGAAGAGAATGGCAAAAAACATTCCAAGTAATGAAAACCAGAGGGCTGCCACTGAGATGACTCCACCCAGCAAGACTCTCAATGGAAATGGAAAGCCAAATAAGAAGTTTCCCACACAAAAGAAGCCTAAAGGAATACAACTCCACCACACCAGCTCTGCAAGAGATGCTAAAGGACTCCTTTAAGAAAAGGAAAGAAAAGAGTGAGAGAAAGAGGAACACAGGTACAAAAAATGGCAAGGAAAAATGGCACCTATCAAGAATTAAATGGATTAAATGCTCCAATCAAAAGAGATAGAATAGCTGAGCGGAAAAGAAAGCATGACCCACACATATGCTGCCTACAAGAGACCCACCTCAGAACAAAAGTCCTACACAGACTGAAAGCCAAGGGCTGGAAACAAATATTCCAAGCAAAGGGAGAGGAAAACAAAAAGCCGGGTAGCAATAATCATATCAGACAAAATAGACTTCAAAGAAAGAGTCATACAAAGAGACCCAGAAGGACACTTCATTATACTTAAGGGAAGAATCCATCCAGAAGACATAAACATTCTAAATATATATGTACCCACACAGGAGCACTCAGATACATAAAGAAAATCATGGAGGACTGCACAAAAGGTATTGACAGCAACACAATTATACTAGGGGATTTCAACACCCTACTATCAAAAATAGATAGATCTTTCAAACAAAATATCAACAAAGATATTGTGGCACTGAACAATGTCCTAGATCAAATGGACTTAACTGATGTATATAGGGAGCCTTCCATCCCAAAGAAGCAAAATGAACATTCTTTTAAAATGCACATGGAACATTTTCAAGGATAGACCACATGATAGGACAAAAAACAAGTCTCAACAAATTCAAGAAAACTGAAATCATATCAAGCATTTTCTCTAACCACAAGGGACTAAAACTAGAAACCAACCAAAAGGAAAAAACTCAAAAACACTGAAACTCATGAAGATTGAGTAGCATGCTATTAAACAATGAATGGGTCAAGAATGAGGTCAAGAAAGAAATCAAAAAGTTTCTGGAAATAAATGAAAATGAACTCACAAGAAACCAAAACTTATGGAACACAGCAAAGACAGTCCTGAGAGGGAAGTTCATAGCAATACAGGTCTACTTAAAAAAGATAGAAACATTTCAAACAAACAATCTAACCCTATACCTACAAGAAATCAAAGAACAACAACAAAGACAGACCAGGGAGAGTAGAAGGAAGGAAATCACCAAAATCAAAGCAGAATTAAAAGACATAAATACTAACAGCACAATTCTAAGGATCAGTTAATGCAGGAGATGGTTCTTTGAAAAAATAAACAAAATTGAAAAGCCTTTAAGCAGACTCATCAAGAAAAAAACAGAGAGGGCCCAAATAAACACAGCTAGAAATGAAAAAAGAGAGATTACAACTGATACCACAGAAATACAAGGATTATAACTAATTACTATGAAGAGCTATATGCCAATAAATTTGAAAACCTAGGTGAAATGGATAAATTTCTAGAGAAATATACTCTTTTAAAACAGAGAATCCTCTCTTCAATGAAGAGGAAGCAGAAAGCCTGAACAGACCTATAACAGCTGATGAAATTGAAGCAGTAATCAAAAAACTTTGAGCACACAAAAGTCCTGAATGGGATGGTTTCACAGGAGAATTCTACAAAGCATTTAAGGAAGAGCTAACCTCTATCCTTAACAGACTATTCCAAAAAATCCAATAAGAAGGAAAGCTCCCAAACCCTTTTTGTGAATCCAGAATCATCCTAATCCAAAAGCTAGACAAAGACACAACAAAGAAAGAAAACTTCAGGTCAATGTCATTGATGAACATAGACGCTAAAATCACAACAAAATATTGGCAAACTGCATCCAGCAATACATTAAAAAGATCATAGACCATGACCAAGTGGGATTCATTCCAGGGATGCAGTGAAGGTACAATATTCACAAATCAATAAACGCAACACATCATGTGAACAAAAGCAAAGACAAAAATCACATGATCATATCAATAGATGTGGGAAAAGGATGTGATAAGGTACAACACTCATTTATGGTTAAAACACTCAGCAAAGTGGGAATAGAGGGAGCATTCCCCATCATAATAAAGGCCATATATGAGAGACCTAAAGCCAACATTATATTCAATGGGCAACAAATAAAAACTTTCCCACTAAGATCAGGGACAAGACAAGGTTGTCCACATTCACCATTTCTATTCAACATAGTATTGGAAGTCCTAGACACAGCAATCAGACAAGAAAAAGAAATAAAAGGCATCCAAACCGGAAAAGAGCAAACTGTCATTGTTTGCAGATGGCATGATAGTGTACATAGAAAATCCTATAGACTTCACTGAAAAACTCCTTGATCTAATAAATAAGTTTGGCAAAACAGCAGGATATAAATTCAATATTCAGAAATTAAAGTGATTTTTGTATACCAACAACAAAATAACAGAAACAGAAATCTGGGGAAAAAATCCCATTTGATATAGCAACAAAAAATAAAATAAAATACCTAGGAATAACCTAACCAAGGAGGTAAAAGACCTGTACTCAGAAAACTACACAAAACTGAAGAAAGAAATTAAGGAAGACACAAACAAATGGAATCAGATACTGTGTATGTGGATCAGAACAATTAACATCATCAAAAAGTCCATACTATGCAAAGCAATTTATAGATCCAATGCACTCTGTATTAAAGTACAAATGACATATTTCACAGATATAGAGCAAACACTTCAAAAATTTATAATGAACCACGAATGACCCTGAATAGCTGCAGTAATTTTGAGAAAGAAGAGCAAAATAGGAGGGATCACAATACCTGATACCAAACTGTATTGCAAGGCCACTGTAATCAGAACAGCCTGGTACAGGCATAAGAACATACTCATAGACCAATGGAACAGAATAGAGAACCCAGAAATAAATTAAAGTCTCTATGGTCAATTAATATTTGACAAAGGAGGCAGCAGCATAAAATGGAGCAATAATAACCTCTTCAACAAATGGTGTTGGGAGACCTGGATAGCTACATGTAAAAAAAATGAAACTTTATTATCAACTTACACCATACACAAGAATAAATTCAAGGTGGATAAAATATTTAAATGTAAGTTGTAACATCATAAAAGTCCCAGAGGAGAACACAGGCAGGAAAATCTCAGATACTTCATGCTGCAATATTTTTGCTGATATGTCCCCTTGAGCAAGGGACATAAAGGAAAGAATAAACAAATGGGATCTCATCAAAATAAAAAGCTTCTGCACAGTTAAAGAAAACAGCATTAAAATGAAAATAAAACCAACTGTATGGGAAAACATATTTGCCAATGGTATCTCAGACAAGGGATTGATCTCCAAAGTACATAACTCACACGACTCTAAGAAGACAAGAAACACAATTAAAAAATGGGCAAAGGACTTGACCAGACACTTCTCCAAGGAGGACATACAGAGGTTCCAGAGACATATGAACAGATGCTCAATATTGTTAGCCGTCAGAGAGTTGCAAATTAAAACACACTGAGACACCAGTTCACATCACTGAGAATGGCCATCATAAACAAAGCAACAAACAACAAGTATTGGAAAGGTAGTAGAGAAAAGGGAACCCTAATGCACTGTTGGTGGGATTGAAGACTGCTGCAAGTGCTATGAAAACAGTATGGAAATTCCTCAGAAAACTAAAAATGGAACTGCCTTTTGACCTGGAGATGCCACTGCTAGGATTATATCCTAAGAACCTTGAAACACTAATCCAAAAGAACCTATGCACCCCAATATTCATAGCAGCACAATTTACAATAGTCAAGTGCTGGAAGCAACCTAAGTGCCCATCAGTAAATGAGTGGATCAAAATACTGTGATACATTTACACAATGGAATTCTATGCAGCAGAGAGAAAGAAGGAGCTCCTACACTTCACGACAGCATGGATGGAACTGGAAATCATTATTCTGACTGAAATAAGCCAGGTGGTGAAAGAGAAATACCATATGAGCTCACCTTTAACTGGAACCTAATCAACAAAATGAACAAGCAAGCAAAATATAACCAAAGACATTGAAATTTAGAACAGACTGACAGTGACCAGAGGGGAGAGGGGAGGGAATAATGGGGGAGAAGGATGAAGGGTTTACAGGAACAATTATAAAGGACACATGGACAATAAAAAGGGGGGTGGAAACAGGAGAAGGAGGTGGGGGTGCCTAGGGTTGTAGGGAGGGTTGGTAGAAAAAGCAGAAAACTGTACTTGAACAACAAGCACCATTTTAAATAAATAAATATACAAACAAACAAATAAATAAATAAAATAAACCATTCCTAAATAAACAACTAGAAAATGCAATTTAAAGACAATAGTATCACTAAGCATCAAATGTTAGGAATAAATTTAACAAAAATCATGAAAAATCTTCATGTAGTAAGTCAATAAACATTATTGAGACAGAAAAAAGTAGCCAAATAAGTTAAATAAATGCACTCTTACAAGTCAGAAGAGTTGTTATATCAAATATGTGAAATATCCTCAAATTGACCTATAAATTCAGTGGAATCACAATAAAAAACTCAGCAGCTTTGTATTTCAATGAAAATTAATAAATTAATTCTATTTTTCATGCAAATGCAGTATAGTGGCAAATAGTAGACCAAAATTAGTCCAAGATTAGCCAAGATATTTCAGAAGAATAATAAAGTTAAAGCCTTATACTGATATATATTAAAGATTAATATGAAGAAATAATTAGGTTAAAACACAACTTGCCTCCTTGTGCAGCCATATCATAATTTCAACTAAACTATAGGACAACCATCATTCAGAACCAAAAGAAATTGAGCTGAATGGAAATCCTACAACTATGGAAATAAGAAGAAACCACATTGAGGCTAGTGTGAGGGGTGGAGATGAGAAAACGGCTGGTCTCATACCCACGTGTGGCAGATAATAATTGGGAGGAATATCTCAGGAATGAGGGGTTCCAGCTCTATACCAGGTCCCCCAGCCAAGGGTTCCAGTGCTGGGAAATCTCCATAACTTCTGACTATAAAGTCCAGCAGGGATCAAGGCTATAGAAGACAAACCGGAAAAGTCCTCTTAAAGGACCCACATACAGATTTACTCAGACTCACTACCTCTGAGCTACAGTGCCAGAGCAGCAGATGAAAGGCATCAGAACAAAAAAAGAAGAAAAGAAAGAAGCAGAAATTTTAAATATACAAATTAATTATTTAAAAATAGCAATAATCTACTCACTACATTTTTAAAATTGAATTAATGGAATAACATTGGTTAATACAATTATATAATTTTAAGTGGTATGATTCTATACATATCTGTATATTGTATTGTATGTTCACCACCCCAATACATGTCTCTTTCCATCACTGTTTATCCCCACTTTACTCTCTTCTACCTCCTCTTACCCCAATTTCCCTCTGGTAATGACTGTACTGTTGTCTGTCTATGAGGTTTTTTTGCTTAATCCCTTCACCTTCTTCACCCAGCCCACTACCCCTTCCCATCTGACAGTAGTCAGTCTATTCTTTGTAACTATGAGTCAGTTTCTATTCTGTAACTATGAAGATTTATCTTGTATTATTATTTATTATTATATATTTACCATTTTACTTTTGCCCACCTCTGTATTCAATTAGTGAATTGTATCAGTATTAGAAATATAAATATAGTATGTTAAGTAGGAAGTTGAAGAGGCATGGAGATTATAGAGATAAAAAGCAGGAGACAAGAATAATGTTGGTATTGTATGATCGATCACAAGATGAGATAACTTGAGATCTTAGTTGGACAATATAACTGATGTTGATGTCTCACCCCATAGTATTTCCATCTACTTCTGAGTTCTGCAGTGTGGTACACAGCTTCTCTAGTCACTGGCAGCTTTCTTTTTTAAATCACTATTTATTTTTATTTTAACTATTCTTTAAAATATTTTTTTAAATATTTTACTGTTGTTTTATTACAGTTGTCCCCATTTTCCCTCTTGGCACTCTTCTACCCAGCCCACCACCCACTGCCACAATCAGTCCCCACCTGACAGATTTATTCCTCAAATACCTGTGTCTCTCTGATTCTCTGCAAAAGGGCTTACATTCATGTCACAGTTGCTTGCTTAACACACACATGGTGGCTCGGAAATGCCAAGGAATTCAAGCACCAATGGGAAACCCTCAACCAGTGAGGATGACAGTTAGTGGTCAAATATTTCACCTTGTCTGTTCCTTGGTAAGATAATTTTGATGTATATTGTATGTGGTTTTCCATAAAGTTTTCAGCTGCATTGAGTTTCAGTTGACCACAACTATAACCTGTTCATTAACACATTATTTATTGACTTTCAACCTCCCTGATCTCATTTTTATTTCTCCCTAACTTGTGTTTTCTAGGATCACATAACAAACAGGATCTTCTTTTGTGTTACTCCATCTTAAGGCATTCTGACCAAGCAGAGCTGAGATCTTCACAAAGAATAAGTTCTTTCATATTTGAATTCCAGTGTTAATATTAATAATGTGATAATGACAGTGGCCACAGATAAAACAAGCATATGGTAATTAGAGTGGGAAAAACATAGTTTAGTCAGAATCATTTATTTTTCCTTTTTATTGAATTTATTGGAGTGACACTGGTTAACAAAATTATAGAGGTTTCAGGTATACAACTCTACAACACATCTATACACTATATTGTATGCTCACCACTCCAAGTCAAGTCTCCCCCCATCACCATTTATTTCCCCTGAACCCTCTTCCATGTCCTCCTACCAACATCCTCCTGGCTATACATCACACTGTTGTCATGTCCACGAGTTCTTTTTCTTTTTCTTTTTTCTTCAATCCCTCCAACCACCTCCACCTAGCTCCCCACACTGAAAGCTGTCAGCCTGCTCACCATCTATGAGTGTGTCTCCAGTTTGCTTGTTAGTTCATTTTGTTCATTACATTCCACAGATGAGTGAAATCATATGTTACTTGTCTTTCTCTGACTGGCTTAATTCACTTAGCATGATGTTCTCCGAGTCATCCATGCTGTCACAAAGGATAAAATTTCCTTCTATTTTACAGCTGAGTAATATTCTATTGTGTAAATGTAACACAGCTTTTTTCTCTTCATCTACTGATAAACATTTGGGCTGCTTTAAAATCTTGGCTATTATAGATAATGCCACAACAAACATGGGTATGCATATATCCTTTCACATTAGTGTTTGGGATTTCATCAAATAAATTCCCCGAATTGAACTTGCTGGGTCCTAAGTTAGTTGCATTTCTAATTTTGGTGTAACTCCATGCTGTATTCCACAGTGGTTACACCAATTTGCATTCCCACCAACAGTGCATGAGGGTTCCATTTTCTCCACATCCTAGCCAGTACTGTATGTTTGTTGATTTATTGATGATGGCCATTCTGACAAGTGTGAGGTGATATCTCATTGTGGTTTTAATTTGCATTTCTCTGATGATTTGTAACATTGAGCATTTTTTCATATGTCTATTGGCCATTTGTATGTCTTGGAGACATGTCTATTTAAGTCATTGGACCATTTTTTAAATAGGATTGTTTGTCTTCCTGATGTTGAGTCATATGAGTTCTTTACAAAATTTGGATATTAACCCCTTATCAGATGAATCTTTGGTGAATATATTTTCCCAGTCAATGGTTTGTCTTTACCTTGTTTAAGGTTTCTTTTGCTGTCAAAAATGTTTTTGTTGGATGTAGTCCATTTGTTTATTTCTTTCTCTCTGTATCTCTCAGTGAGCCTGGTTAAATGTCTGTTAATCTTGTTTCTCTTCAAATAACCAGTCTTGATTCCATTCATCTTTTGTATTTTTTGACTCTGTTTTGTTTATTTCTGCTTTCTCCTTTATTATTTCCTTTCTTCTACTCACTTGGATTTTGTTAATTACTCTTTTTCTAGTTCCCTTAAGTCTAAAGTTATTTGTTTATTTGAGATATTTTTTTTTCTTGAGATAGGCTTGTAATGGTATGAAATTCTCTCTTAGGACAGATTTTACTATGTCCCATAGATTTGGGGCTGTTGTGTTCTCATTTTAATTTTTTTAAGTATCTTTGGATTTCTTTCTTGATCTCATATTGATGTGTTCATTGTTTAGTAACATGCTATTTAACCTCCATGCCTTTTTGTGGTTTTTAGTGTTTTTCATGTGATTGATTTCTAGTGTTATACCATTAGAGTGAGAGATGATTCTTGGTATAATTTCAAACTTCTTAAATTTATTGAGACATTTTTTGTGTCCTAACATGTGGTTTATCTTAAAAAATGTTCCACATTTATTTCAAAAGAATGTACATTCTGCTTTTGGATGAAATGCTCTAAAGATAATAACTAAATCCATTTGACATAGTGTGTCCTTTAAGGCTACTGTTTCCTTGTTAATTTTCTATTTGGAAGATCTATAGTTTATGTTAATGGGGTGTTAAAGTCCTCTACTATGACTGTATTACTGCTGATTTCTCCTTTTATTTCTCCATAAAGAATTGCTTTATATATTTAGGTTCTTGGATGTTGGGTGCATAAATGTTTACCAGAGTTATATCCTCTTGTTGGATTACTCCTTTTATCATTATGCAGTAGTTTTCTTTGTCTGTTATTGTAGGTTTTGTTTTAAAGTCTATTTTTTCAGCTATAAGTATTGTCACCCCAGCTTTTTTTCATTTTAATTTTCATGAAATATCTTTTGCCATCCTTTAATTTTAGTCTGTGTGTATCTTTCTTTCTGTGGTGTGTCTCTTGTAGACAGAATATATATGGGTTGTGTTTTCTTATCCATTCAGCTATCTTATGTCTTTTGATTGAAGCATTTAGGTCATTTACATTTAAAGTGATTACTGATAAGTATGCATTTATTGCCATTTCATTCTTTATAACTCCTTCTTCTTCTTCTTCTTCTTCTTCTTCTTCTTCTTCTTCTTCTTTCTTCTTTCTTCTTCTAGAAGACCCTTTAACATTACTTGTAATAGTGATTTGGTAGTAGGGACTCCTTTAGTCTTTTTTTTTTCTGAAGCTCTTTACTTCTTCAATTTTATGATAGCCTTCCTGGGTAAAGTAGTCTTAGTTGTAGGCCCTTTCTTTTCATTACTTTATATATCTCATGTCAATCCTTTTTGACATAAAATGTTTCTGTTGAGAAATCAGCTGACAGTCTAATAGGAGCTCCCTTGTAGGTAACCATCTTTCTCTTGCTTCTTTTAAGATCCTCTTTGCCTTTTACCTTTGCCATTTTACTTATGATGTGACTTGTTGTGAGCTTCTTTGAATTCATCTTGTTTCAGACTGTCTGTGATTCTTGAACTTGTGTGCCTTTTTTTTTTGCACCAAGTTTGGGAAGTTTCCCATCATTATTTCTTCAAATAGGTCTAAATCCCTGTTTGCTCTCTTTTTCTGTTACTCCTCTCTACCCCTCTGTAACAATGTGGATATTGTTACACTTCATGTTGTCCCAAAGGTCCCTTAAACTATCCTCATTTTTTAAAATTATCTTTCCTTTTTGCTGCTAGTATTAGGTATTTTCTTATACTGTGTCTTTCAAATCACTGATTCAATCATCTGCTTCATCCAACCTAGTGTTTATTTCTTCTAGTGTATCCTTCATTCTAGATATTGTATTTTTAATTTTTGACTGTTTTTATATGGTTTCTGTGTCTTTTTTTATGTTTACTATCTCTTTGGTTAAGTTCTCATTGATTTCATCCATTCTTCCCCTAAGTTCCTTGAGCTTTCTTTTAACCGTTATTTTGAACTCTCTATCTGGTAAATTACTTGCCTTCATTTTATTAAGCTCTTCTTCTGGAGATTTCTTCTGTTTTTTTGTTTAGCGCATGTTCTTGGTCTCCTCATTTTGGCTACCTGTTTCTGTTTGTTTTTATGTATTAGATAGATCTGCTATTACTCCCAGCCTTTATAACAGATGTTGTGTGGTCAGCAGGTATTCTCCTTGGTCATCTGTGCTGGGTGCCCCAGCAATCCCCCTGTGTGAGTAGTGACCCTTCTGTTGTAATTGAGTCTTGAATGCTATTGTCCCACTCATGTGTGGGGTCAGCTTTCAATCTAGTAAACTGTGTAGATCAATTGCAAACACAGTGTATGAGCTGCTATGCCAGTGTTAATCACTCACAGCAGAATTTGCCTGAGCAGGATCTGATGCCTGCCAAGATGTCAATGTGGATGCTACTTGTAAAGCTAATGAGATCATGCTCTAATATTGTCTAAAACTGCCCACTGGATGTGCTTGTTCAGGAGCCCCTTGCAAGGGATTCTAATGCAGATCATTATCAGATGCTACCTGTGACTGAATCTGAGCTGCCTGTTTAGAGATACAAAGTGATTCATGGTTTGTGATTGCCTCTGCTGGGCCTAAGTGCGCTTGAAAATGGTCAAGCTGCACACCAAAGCTTACTTTACCAGCAGTGGGCCTTGGGACAAGTCAGCAAACATCCCTAGGAACCCTAAGGTCCCCTTCTACTTACTTTGCCTGTCATCTGCCTATTGGGATGAGTCACTAAAAGAACCTTTAGTGGTACTCAAGTTGCATGCAATAGATTCCCAGTGAGTTACTAGCTAGGGGAAAGAGGTATTCTTTAGATGTACACAGGTACAGTCTTAGTGCCTGTGCTGGGTCTGAGGTCATTCAGCAAATATCCCAGTGTAAAGCAACTTTAGCTGCCACCTATTGGGTTCTTGTACATCTTTGTGGTAAGGTGGGTTCTTAGGAAGTTGTCAGGGTGAGGCCAGGAGAGTTTATCAGGCATAAACACACCAAGATTTGGCAGTGAGAAGGGAAGTCTCAGCACTGGTCAGGAAAGTGAGAAAAAAATGTCCCCTGTCCTAGATCCACACAACTTAGTCTGCCCCAGATTCTGCCAGGAGCCTGATGTCAGCATGATGGGCTCACTGGGAGTTAAGAGAGGGAGATGTATTGGTCAGGTTTGGAAGGATTTGGGGAGTGATGCCCCTGCTCCAGGGTCACACAACACAATTCAGACAGTCCCAGATTCTTCCCAAAATTCAGTAGAGTGGAGCCACAAAATGTCAAGAGGGTGGGGCAACCAGGAACTTGCAGAATGTGTCTAGTGAGGGGAAGGCACCAGTTAGAATTGCAGGAAAGTATAAGAAATGCCCCCTGCCCCTGATCTACACAACTCAATCACACCACTTGGGTCTGCCTAGATCTCTATACACTTGGGTTTCTACACTTCTTAGGAGGGTGGAAGCTCTGCAGGGTGGGGCAACAAGAAATTCAGAGGGTGGGGTTATTGCATTTCCCTAGGCTGATGCCCCTATAGAGGGGCATGCTTCACATAAGAAAGATGACATCCTGGGTATAGTAGAGTGACTCAGCACAGGTGGTCTTGGCAGTTTTCCCTCACCTCTTTCTCCAGAGACAGAAAATCCAGTCTTTTCTTGCAAATCTCTAGCCTGCTCAACCTTCTCTCCACCAGAGCCCAGGGTGAGTGACTGTGAAAGAGATTGTCTGCACTGGCCTTTTAAAAGGTTGCCTGTGTCTCTAGCTGTCTCTCCCTGATGGACAGAAACTCTGCTGCTTTTCACATCCAGATATTATGTGGGTACCTCTTTCCATTTCACTCAGATGTTTGGGCTGGGAATCCCAGTTTGAGACCCACAGTTAACTGGGGGAACACCCTGTAGGTGACATATCCCTCCAGAACCTCAGCCACCACCCGTGGGGACAGGCAAGCCCTTCTTGCATCCCTGTACTTCCTACCAGTCCTGATATGGATTCTTCTGCAGATCCTTGGTAATAAGACCTCTTCAGCAAACCTTCAGTTGGTTATTCAGGATGATTGTTTTGTATTTTAGTTGTAATTCCAGTTTTGTTCTGGAAGGAGGTAAGTGTAGCTTTCACTTGCTCTGCTACCATCTTAAACTGCCAACTATATCTTATTATACACAACATATTTTGATGGAAAAAATTGTTTTTCAAAACAAAAAAGTGAAAGAAAACTATCATTGTTTTACATTTTTACAAATCTCTTTAATATCTGGCTCAATAGAAAACAGCTGGATCAGCATGAGATATCATGAAGCTTTTAGAAAACTTTACTATGATCATATGAGAGATTGAGAGTGAAAAAGGCAAAAAAAAAACCCCTCACATGTTATTATTTAAATAAATTGAGCCTCAAGGATCCCCTAAAAGATTTTGCAGACCACTAGAAACCCCCAGACTACTTGGTTCAGGAAATTTATGAGTTTTTGTCTATTATATTTAGCCAATGTTTGTAAATGTTCCATGTGCTCTTAAAAAAAAAGAGTTGGAAGGAAATTATACCTGTATTGTAATTAATATATGTAATAGTAATTATTTAAATATAATATAAGAGATATAAATAATGTCATAGATTATAAATATAAATCAAGAGTCAGTAAACTGTGGCCTGTTTTTGTATGGTTTTGAGTTAATTATGGCTTTTATATTTTTAAAGGATTGTTAAAACACACATATACACAGACACACAGAGAAGAATATGCTGTAGAGACAATATATATCATGCAAAGTCTGAAATATTTGTTATTTAGCTACTTACAGAAAAAGTTTGCATACTCATTAATAAATACACTACTAATTATATTTCTCTTATTAGATATCACCATTCATATATATGAGGTCTGTCCAGACCTCATGTAATATGAAAACAAGAGACATTTATTGAAGAAGATACAAGATATAAGATACGTTGTAAATGGGACAATGACACCTCAGCTCCCTTCAAAGTAGGCACCTTGGGACCTCACACAGTTCTCACAATTGCTATCAGCTGCCCCCATTGTATTTTCCTAAATCTCATTGATGTTCTGAAATGTCTTCCCTTTCAAAGGTGATTTTAGTTTTCGAAAAAGCCAGAAGTTGCAGGGCACCAAATCTGGGCTGTAGGAGGGCTGAGTCACCTGGATTTGATATTTTGTAAAAACATAAAAAACAAAAAAACTCTGCATGAAACATGACACATGAGTGTGTACATTGTCATGACAGAGCTGCCAATTACCAGTTATCCATAGCTGCAGCCATTTTCATTCTATTGTAAGTCTCAACAGATGAAGAACATTGAGGTAGTACTCCTTATTAATTGTTTGGCCTGGAGGGACATACTCATGATGGACAATACTTTCCTAGTCAAAACACATAGTCAACCTGGTCTTGATCTTGCTCTGACTTTGCCATGCCTTCTTCAGGTGTGGAGAACCAGGTAACTTCCACTGGGATGACTGGGTCTGCATTTCCAGATCATAGCCATAGAACCCACAATTCATCTCCAGTTATGAACTTTTTGAGGAAATTTGGTTCATTGGTAGTGGTTTGAATCAAGTCATTAGCAACTGTGGCATGATGTTCCTTTTGCTTTGGTAACAGGAGCCACAAAAAAAATTTGCCATGATGTGCTTCATGTCAAGATCTTGCATCGAAATCTTGGACACAATTGTTTTTGCAATCCCTAGATCTGCTTCTAGTTCTCACACTGTCAGTTGTCAATTTTTGTTAATTTCAACCCATATACTATCAAAATTCTCAGGTGTTCTGCTTGTTGCAGGCCTTCCAGAATGTGGATCACTTTCAACAGGTTCTTGACCATCTTTGAAGTGTTTGTGCCACACTTTTATTTGCTCTGCACTCATTGCATTGTCCCCAAAAGCTTTCTGAATCATCCGAATAGTTTCCTCAGAGGAATGTTCAAGCTTAACTTAAAATTCAATGCAGATTCATTCTTCTACTCTCCCATTTTACATGTGATGGCCACACAGTACACATGCTCACTCAACAGCATCTACCACCCCCACAGACTAGCTCAGTGAAGTCATCATTATTCATGCATGCACATTCCTGCCCACTCTCCTTGGATGCCTGGTGACATTGATGTTGTGTAAACCATTCTCATTATATGAACAATGGCTGAACTTTTTCTGTACAGACCTTGTATTTTTCATATTAGGTATAACCATATTTTTTTCTGCTTGTCAAATTTTGAAATAACATAGTTTGTTAAAAGCCTCTTAGTATGAATATATATGTTAATAGCATTTTTTAAAGTTTTGAGTTTCATATGTTTTAACAAGTGCTGTATATTCTACTTTTAATTTTATTTCTTCTGAGTTTACTAATGCCAAATAACTTTTACATTTATAGGTTGTTTTTTATGCATCTCTACTAAAATATATGTTGTATTGTGAATTTTTAATACAATCTGAGTATCTGACTTTAAGTGGGCTTATTTGATTCACTTACATTTTTGTGTAAGTGATATTTGCTGTCTTTAATCATCTCAGTATCTCACATTCTTTTTTTAATTTACTTACTAGTTAATGTGGCTGTCTGCAGTGCATATTCTTTGATTTTCTTAATATTATACTAATTTGTAAGGCATATTGCCCATTGTAACACAATCAATGGTTATGAACATCCGTGCAAATATTTGAAGCAACAATGGCAGAAATGAAACTATCTATTCAAGAAACCCATGTAAAAGATATACATCTATATGCTCATATCTAATATGAGAAGTAAAAATGGCAGTCACTCCCCTTTATTGTGTCAGAATCCGTGCAAAGTATTCACATAAATCAGTTCATTTAATCCTCACAAAATTCTTGTGAGTAGGTCCTCTTACAGATAAGAGCTCACAGGGCTTAAATAAATTGTCCCCAATGATTTTTCCAGTGAGTGGGAGACATGGAAGTCAAACCGCTGCCTACAGCCCCATCATTAACCATAGTAATATGCTTTGGCTCTCACTGAACTGGTCAGTCTGTCCCAGAGAGCCCAAAGGGCAGATTCTTCCCTTACTGCAGTCATTTATCCCAACCCTGCCCACTGTAGAAGGAGCTGTAGTGGACTGTGTCTGAGAGATCCATTGCTCCCTTGGAAGCAATGTGAATCCTTCAGAGGTATTGAACAGGTATTCACAAAAGTCCCCAGAAAACTTGGAGGAAATTTTAGTGTTTTAGGTCTGGTGGGGACAGAAAGGATGATTATTTTAAGCTCCCAACTCACAGTCATCTTTTAAATTCCAAATTTGCGCTACACACTTATGTGGCTGAGGCTAATTTATTGGCCCTCTTAGAAGTAATTTATTCAAATTTGCAGTATTTACCTATGTTCACCATCTCTATTACTTAGTTTTTCATTTGTTTTATAATGTATGGTTGTTCTATCTGTCTCTTTTAGACCATAACCTCCTTAGCACCCAAATAGGCCTTTTTAAAATATCTTACAGCTTTCTAAATTTATTTTATGTTTTAAAGATTTTATATATTTATTTTTAGAGAGAGGGTAAGGGAGGGAGAAAGAGAGGGAGAGAAATATCAGTGTGTGGTTGACTCTCATGTGTCCCCCACTGGGGACCTGGTTCACAACCCAGACATGTGCCCTGACTGGGAATCAAACCTTTGGTTCACAGCATATGCTCAATCTACTGAGCTACACCAGCCAGGGCTACTTTCTAAATTTACATGTAACTAAATAGTTTGTAAATGGTTGGAGGTGGGGTTGACTATGGTGGGGGAGATTGGTTGGGGGGAAATGGAAGCAACTGTACTTGAACAACAATAAAAATATATATAAAATATAAAAAAGAAAACTGTTCTTATTGACTACTCCTCATAAGTTTTTAAATAATAAGAAATAAATAATGTTAGCATATAGTTTGAATTTTTCAACTGAAAAGATGAAGACAAATTATATTATTTATAGTCTTTGTCATTCACTTGAATCATATGTAACTTTTTCAAACAGTCAACATTCAGTGTTGATCCATGAGGATCCTGTAGTGGGATGGAGGAAAAGGCACCTGAGAGGTGCTAACTCATGAGCCTGCTCCCAGTAGGAGGCTAACATGACTCAATAGGGGTGAAGGTAAAAGGCCTTGGCAGCAGCTGGGCTCCTGCTTTGTCTGAGAAGTCTGCACATCAGGTCAGTCTTCCAGGCAGACTTGCCCTGTTTAAACACAGCAACTGAGGCTTTCTGGCTAGCAGTCTTTCAGACTGTGGCTCTGTTTGACCTGAATGATGAGAGTAAAATTTGAGACTTTACCTGCACAAAAGAGTATTATAGCTACAAACTACCCCTCTTCAAAAGAGACAGCAAAGCCTGGTGGGAAGAGCTCCAGGGTATGTTTAGCTTGAACCCCACTTTTGCCACTTATTAGTTATGAGACTCTTCTGTGCTTCAGTTTCTCCATCTATAAAATGGAGTAATAATAGTACCTCCCTCACAGGGTTGTTGTGAGGACCAAATGAATTATAGTATGTGAATTACTTTGTGCCAGTGTAGTAAACAATTAGTACAATGTAGCCATGTAATTATGTTCACTTCTATTATTCTTTTATGGTTTCTTCACCTCCCCACTCTCTCATTATCCTGCCTGCTTCTTCTGCCTAATTTTCTTAGTTACTTAAGTTTTTTTGTTAGCTTTATAAGTTGCACCACAACCTTAGAGAATAAAACAGTTGTAAAAAATACATTGTTAGGATAAATGAAGACAATGGAAGGACGGGAAGGGAGGATGATAGACAGGAAAGAAGGTGAAAGAAGTGTGTATGGAATAATTCAAGGCAACACTTTTTGTTTGTTTAAGATCATTTGCTCTTTAGCTTTTTTTATCTAACTTCTACAGTCTGCAGATCCACTTTCAGAAAATCTCACCTTTAACAGGATTCCAGTCAACAAAACAAACAAACAAGCAAAATATACCCAAAGACACTGAAATAGAGAACAGTCTGACAGTGACCAGAGGGGAGAGGGGAGGGAATTTCAGGGGAAGGGGGGATAGTATAAAGGACACATGGAAAATAACAAGGCAGGGAGTGGAGACAGGAGGGAGGTGGGGAGGATTGGAGGGGGTGGGCTAGGATGGGGGTAAAGGGCAGAAAACTGTACTTGAACAACAATTAAAATTTTTTAATTAAAAAAATAAAATAAAGTCCATAGTTTACATTAAAAAAAATAAGAAGAAGCCAGCGTGGTCCTTCCAATCACAGAGCTTTGCCTCTGGGGCATTTCTCCTGTCTCTGGCTATAGTGCCTTTTCTTTTTCTGCCCCAGTGGCCACACTTAGGTATACATAGTAATATTCCTAGAATTCTTCCCTGCTCTGATAGTCATTCTTAGCACAGCAGTGGGCAATCACTATTCATCAGATTTGGCTTCTGACACTATCACTAGCTTTCCACCTTGGTAAAGACATCTCTATCCCAGGAATCCTTCCCCTCCTCTGGGCTTCCCTGATCATTTTAATGTATTATACACTTTGAGAAAGTAGTTCATGATTTTCCCTGAACATTTGACTAAAGTAGAATATGGCTGGAGTAAGGTTGAAGTGAACACATCACCTGGAAGTAGATCCTCAGATATAATTAATTAAGTGTTTAAATAACAAGTATTCATGTGTTGCTTCTCGCCACAATGTATTTAAGGATGCCAGTTAATTATTACTAATACAGCTTTGGAAAATAATGTACTCTATCCTCTAAAGGGACATACATAATTGTTTTTTGAAAATGTGAGTTTGTAATAAAAAGAGTAAAATTCACTAATAAAAATAACATGATTGATTACCCTGACATATTTCAGACTGAACAGTCCATTTGCATTGAGGGCCACCAATACCAGGAAGCCAGGGTAGGGGGTGGTAAAAGCTACTTGATTTTAGGAGTTAATCAGCAAGCATCACACTAGGCTTACTCTGATGTGGGCAGCCAACATTGAGGGCTATAGATATGAGTCAGAGGACCCAGGAGTAGCTTTCCTTTCACTGTGTGACTTTTAGACATCCATTAAATCTTTCTACCTCAGAATCTTTTCTGTAAAAGGAGGGAGATAGTTGAAGAATTCACCAAGATTTCTGTGATTTGACCCTTATAAATCCCACATTACAGTTTAATATTTGTTAAATTAATTGACATTTCTTAAAGAGATACTTAAGTTTTTCTGAGCACCTCTTTTCTTAATTTCTAACTCTGTAGCAGATTTAACTCTAAGAATAGAACATGGCGTTGAAATTAGTTGCATTTACACGGAAAAATTCTTATAGTGGCTTTATTTGCCTGTGTGGCTAGATAGTTAGCCATTTAATTTCAACACAATAATCATCCACAGTATTCAAGGATGAGAAAAGTTTGTGTCTGATTTTTTTAAATTACAACCACAAAAAACACCATTCCAAATGAGTTCCACTTCCTACTGAGAGGCCATGTTCATTTTCCTTGAAAGAATATATGTGAACAATGGTTACTGAAATAAGTGAACTTACGGATTCTCTAAAAATAGAGACAGGTATATTTCTTTCTACTTGTATTTCATCCACACAGTAGCAATTCTTCTTACAGGTGTTAAGTCAGTGTGGTATTTGATTGTATGAAGAGGTTCTTGATTTGGTTCTCCTTTCAAATTACCCTCAGGAAAGAAAATGCCAGAAATACCTGAAGGCTGTAGAATTATCTTGAGCATTGTTATCTCATGTTCTCCATCTGCAGTGTTAGCTCATGTTCTCCATCTGCAGCTGCCATTTGGTAACTTCTCAATTAATGCTTCCCACCCAACCTCCACCCACCTACACCCTTGCATAGGATCTGTCTTAGTCATTTGACACTGTCTACCAGAATCAGTAGAGTAGCACCTTGATTAATATTCACAGTAATTGCTATTTCACGGATCTTTAGTAAAATGTGCTTATTTTCTTCCAACAAATTTTCAGGTTGCTTAAGGTCAAGCACATCTCAATGCAGAAAAATGTATTGGTTTGTCCAAAAAGTTCATTTTGCTCTAGTAGTGCTTACTTGTCTTTAATTTCATTTGAAACAATTTTTATTAGATTGCATTGTGACGGCTGTCATATCAGCATGCACTTAAAAAAACTTTATCAAATTGGTGAATTTTTGTGTAGCCATTTTAATATTGAAAATAGAAGAAAATAAATGACATATTGGGCATATGATGCATTATTATTTGAAGAAAGGTAAAAATGCAACTGAAATGCAAAAAAAAAAAAAAAGATTTGTGCAGTGTATGGAGGAAGCAGTATGATTGATCGAATGTGTCAAAAGTGGTTTGTGAAGTTTCATGCTGGAGATCTCTCT
The DNA here is from genome assembly GCA_028533065.1 of Trachops cirrhosus. Lineage (NCBI taxonomy): Eukaryota > Metazoa > Chordata > Mammalia > Chiroptera > Phyllostomidae > Trachops > Trachops cirrhosus. The sequence goes on along the minus strand of CM052549.1, from coordinate 49,531,111 downwards.
CTCGCTGGATGATGCTCCATGGTTGGGAAGACCAGTTGAAGTTGACAGCAATCAAATTGAGACATCAACTGAGAACAATCAACATTATACCACACTGGAGATAGCCGACACACTCAAAATATCCAAGTCAATAAAGTTATTGATGAAAATAAAAAAAATGTGTCTTTTGTTTTAAGGAAGAAAAAACTAAAGAAACTGGCTGACCCAATAGGATAATTTATCCTAAGATACTTAAATAATCCATTGCTGTGTCAAGGCTTTATTTAATTCCACAAATTGCATTCTATGTGGAAGGACCACATAGAAGGGTCATTGTTTGCAGGAGGCAAGATGAGTTGGTAAAAAAAATTGACCCAGCAGCAAAGAAGTTCTGAAATGTGGAAGTGCTTCTCCACTGGAAATGTCTAATTCTCTGGTAGTGAAACACAAAAGAGATTTGAAAGGAAATAATTTTGCCAGTGGGTTCCAATTCTTATTCTTCAACATATAGTATCATAAAGGTGCTTATACACACATAATTGCATACATGGTAATAAATCAAAACTACTGCAATTATCTCCACAGACTAACTCTAAGTTTTGATATATTAGCTAGCAAGCATTTTAAAGACAGACTGAGCCTCTATCATGATGTCTGGAAATGATAGTCAATAAATACATGACACTAACCAAGTAAGTAATAATAGCAATAAGTAAGCATTATAATCATATGCCATTATTTTATTTAATAGTCACTGAAATGCTACACAGTATGTATTTTTAGTATCCCTATTTTGTAAAGAAGGAAACTGTGATTTAAAATCATAATTCTCTTGTCTGAGGTCCTCCTCCAGAGCCCATGATAACTTAGATCAGTAAAACTGTCTTTCAGGGTGCTTTTGTGAAAACAGTAAAAAAACAAATTATTCACATTTTCCCAAAGATTTTCTCATGGTTATTAGAAATTGATGACCTTGTCATTCTCATTTTAAAAGTCTGGTTATAGACCAAAAGAGTAACTAAATAAATTTTATATCCAATGAGCAAAGAATAGATGGAGAAGAATATCTTTTAGAAGTTTTGTATTAATGCTCATCCACAGGATTTGAATGGAAATAGTCCTTCCAGCCACTGTACTGACTAGTTTATAAGTAATTTTGTAGTCTAAATTGCATCATTGCCCTTGTCAGTTTGGGATCTCATCTTGTCTTCCCTGATTGTTTTGAGACTAGATTTCTTCTTAATATGATTTGAATTGATCAGACAGTACTTCACAGTGTTTTGGGAAGATCACACAAAAAGCAATGCTGAGAACAATTTTTCACAGAGTGGGGCCTTACAGCTGTTTTCTCATTTTCATCTTGTTATACTTCTTGTGATGACAGTTAAAATCCAAAAGGGTCAGTCTTTACAAACATATACCTACAGCTTATTCATCTCAGAAGTTTATAAAAATAATTATTCTTTAATAATTAATCAAACACCTGAGCAAAACTTAGAGGGAAAGACTACGCTAGTTCATAACCTGTCTGATTTACACTGTTTATGGTGAAAACAAACCAAATATCTTTTGCATTTCACTCTAAAATCATTTCTTTTTTTTTTACAGAAATTAAAATCTTCCTATAAAATATTTTTTCTGGGAAATCTATAGACTTGTGTCATTTAACAATGATACTTTGTTTGCCTCATCTGCAGATATTTGTAAGTTACTTTTTAAATTTCTGGCAAAAAATTCATATTCCTGAATGAAATGTAGGTTGGCCTTTGAATTTTATTTTAATTAAATATTTTTCTCTAATTGTAAATAATTACATTCTCATTGTGAAAAATATGGAAAATGTAAAAAGAATAAAGACATAAGAAAAGAAACTGCTTATAATTCTTTCAATTTATTGGATTACTTAAAATTAAATCTCAGATTGCTTCAATGGGAAAGGAGGAATTCTGGAAGTAAAGATATGGAGATGTATTTTGCTGAAGAAGTGGAAGAAGGGACTAAATAAGCAAATGGAATTCAAAGTATATATTACACATGAAATCAAGAGTTGGAAGTGTGAGGGGAAAGAACTTCTTTACATATAATTGAGTTATTTAGGTTTTTGCCACCAGCATCAATAGTGACCAGAGCGATGGTCAGAATTAAAAATTTATGGGACTGCAAGAATTATATCCTAAGAATCTTGAATCACCAATTCAAAAGAACCTATGCACCCCAATGTTCATAGCAGCATTATTTGCAATAGCCAAGTGCTGAAAACAGCCTAAGTGCCCATTAGTAAATGAGTGAATCAAAAAACTGTGGTGCATTTACACAATGGAATACTACACAGCAGCAGAAAGAAAGAGATCCTTCACAACAGCATGGATGGAACTGGAGAGCATTGTGCTAAGTGAAATAAGCTACCATATGATCTTTATTGACAAATACTATATGATCTCACCTACAAGTGGAACCTAATTGACAAAACAAACAAATGAGCAAAATAGAACCAGAGACATTGAAATAAAGAACAAACTGACAGTAACCAGAAGGGAAAGGGGAGGAGGTTAAAGGGGAAAAGAATGGGAAGAGGCAGGCCAAGGAACATGAGTGGAGGACTCATGGGCACAAACAATGGGGGGGATCGACTGTGGGAGTGGGGGAGACAGGGCAGGGGAAATCAGTAGCAAAAAATGTGGGACAACTGTAACTGAACAATAAAAAAATAATATTTGTGGGAAATGCCTTTCCTTGTATAACACTTTGAAATCCACAAGTCACTTAAATGGCTTCACCAAAGCCACAATACAAATAAATGATTAAATCAGTATAACAAACTAGGTCTTCTAACCCTGAAATAGTGCTTATTCTATTAGATATGGCTGCTTCCATGATGATAATGCTAATGATCACAATCATGAGAAAGGTATCTTCTCAGCACTGTTCTACTTTCCACAGACTCATTCATTTAATAATATGATATAATAATCCCCCAAAAGTGCGCAGAATAATATTCTTTCTTCACTAACATAGGGAAATATGAAATTCCCTATGGCATTGTGCAAAGTGATCACCTTCATGGTCTGGAATCCAAAGAATTTATGATAGATTGTGTGAAATGCTAGACAGAAGCATGGAAGAAGCAGATGGTCACCCTCAGGCCTAGAAAGGAGAAAATGGACCCTGACTAGGGAAGAAACTTGGTATTATTACATAAAATAAAGAGGCTAATACTGTTACCCTGATTCAAACATTCTAAACAAAGTAAACATTATTTTCTCAGTGTTTTCTAAGTTGACGCTATTAAGAAGTACAGTTACCTTTTCAGTTGATTACATAGATTCAGATTGCAGATGATTGGTGACATTTCATTACTTTAAAATTCTTATTCAATTGTTTCTATGCAAATCATTTATTGAGAAGTAATGTGGGTTTTATTTTAGCAAACAGCAGAGATAATTAGTTTCAGTAACAGCTAACAGATTTATATTTGAAACCAAAACACACTCTATGAGATATCTGTGGAAATTTCTACATTTTTTTTACTTATTTTGTTCTTGGTCCAGAGATTCTTACATAGCTTTAAAAGTGGTTTTTCCACTTGTATTGGACACCTGCTGCTCCCAGGTTTACAACCTTTCAGCTTCTCTCTAAACCTCAATATGGAAACCAGATGCAAACAGGTGTAACTTGACAGCACCTGCTCTCCACTGCACCACACAATCTCTCACTTTTTTCCCTAGGACTTTTGATCAAAGCAAAGATGCTTGTGGGAATCTTCCCAGTATGCACACATCAGCAGCCTGGGTGTACAGGGGAGTCAATGCTCTTGACCAATGAGTAAAAGGTGTGGATAAATGCTGTTCTCTTATATTGTTCAGGTGGGCATTTTTGAGGCAAATTATGCAAAGTCTTCTATGAGGGTCCTGTTGGAAGGGAGTTCTAGTGTCCCTCAGGGTAACCAACAGGGGAGCACTCTTTCACACAGTTTCATAATTACAATGCTTAGCAGACTGGGGTGGTTGTGAGGCATGCTAACATTGATTGATTTATATTTATTATTGTGTGTGGTTCACATTTATGGCTCAATAATTATTAGTTATTGTTTTTATTATCACTGTATGACATTTTTATGATTTAAGGCAGGTAGCACAAGAGCTCATCTTTCTGTTCCAAACTCACATCTTGTAGATGTACCTTTACTCATCCTCTCTATATGCAGCCACCATTCCTAGTCCCTTAATGATGTCCCCACAAGATTTATTTTCTGAATCTCTTTTGTTGGAAGTACAGCCACTTGGCTTCTCTTCTAGTTCTAGTTCTAAACATATCACTTTTGAAACAAACCCTATCATGGCCCATTAATTTTAAACCGAAGTTTTAAAAAATAGCTTATCTTTAGATTTCACAGGAACTCATATCTATCATTCTGGTATTGCCAAGAAGGAGGGATGTTGGAACTATTCCTAATCTGTTTTCTGTTCTTTTCTGAGTAGGCATCTATGCCTGTGCAGCCTGCATTTTGGCCTGGAAGTCTTACTTCATTAGGTGGAAAAGCACTGAAATTGTAGTTGGCAGTGGATACTAGTGTGGTGGTGGCACAATGGTCCTGCAATATCACAGTTTCCGCTAAGAGAGGTGTGGTGGAAATGATGCTTTGATTGTCCTCGACACTGAAGCTCAACTCATGGAGAACAGAAAATTATTATTTAAACAGATGGCAAACCTGCTCATCCATAACCAGGGATTTAATGAGAGAAAACAAAGCAGCCAGTGCTGTAGGTGTGTGAGTCCAGACCATTTTAGAAGACATCAATTTAATTGTTCTACTATTTTTGTGAAAAATTTCCCAAATACCCACCTTGCCCTCTATTCTACCTTTCTGATGTCTCTTTATTTTTATCTTGCCTTTCTGGTATTTGGATCAAGTAAGATGGATGGTTTCCTTCTCTGATTTCCAGTGTCAGTTTTAAATTTGTAAATATAATTGAGGCAGCCTGATGAAGCTGAAGGCATATGGACATTGATGCCAAAGAGGCCTGAGTATGACTCTCTGGTCAGTTATTGAATGGAAGTTTTGTCTTCCATAAAGTAAATGGTCATAACCTCTATTTCAACTTCAACACTTTTTTGAAAATTAAGAAATGTAACATATAGTTCCTAATCCTTAATAGGTGAATAATTTAAAAAATGTGGTTACTATTATTATTATGCCCAGCTTTTCTTACATGATGTCTAATTTAGGCTCTTCTGAGTTGCTCTCCTCAACTAATGTTAAACCTTTGCATATTACATAGGAACATGCTAAAATTATAGGACAGAGTCATGGCCACTTTATTATTTCACTCTTTACCCCATCTGTCCCCTATAGAAGCATTGCATCTATACTTCTTCAGAGGGTAGAAGACCTACTAGTTGATCCTAATTAGTGAATAAATCCTATATATTCCATTCAGGTCAGTTAGGTTCAATTCTGAATGTCTACATGTATAAAAAGAGAATGCTACAGGTATAGTGACCTAAGCATAAGACATGGGTCCTGACTTTTAAGGGCTACCAGTCAAGTAGCTATACCTGAATGTATAAAAGTGATTCTCTCTTTAAAAAAAAGATATTCTCTTGGCTAAATCATCCTGTTTCTATAATGTCTTTGGATGTTTTATAATCCCCATGGCATCCTGCATTTCTAAAGTACTATAGTATCATGTTTGAAGATTCTAACATCAATCTTTGGAGAAGAATCTTTCCATCATGGAGCTTTAGTGCAGTTAGAAAAAGAATTACTAGGTATACCCTATTTTCCAAATCATGAATAATAAAATTATAAAGCAAACTAGATGTCAAAAAGAAAAAAATTGATTACATATGACACTTACAGGATGCCCATCTAGGAAAATAGGCTGAAAATGGAGCACAGGTCAAGGTCAGGAATCAGCTTGGTAATATAGGTCACCAAAGAAAAGCCTGAACTAGAAGCCAGGGAAAAAAGCAAGGGGATGGAATACTAGGGTTCCAGGGTTGTTTGACCATGAGTAGCTCAATGCCTACAGGTTCAACGGTGGTGTTTCTCCATAGAAAGAGAAATTGGAAGGAACGCCCCCTGGGCTGGTGAGGAAGCAAGAAGAGATAAGGGTACAACACAAGCACAAGGTTAGTACCTCGTGGTTTGGACAGTGAGCTGCTACCTGGGCTCCTCTCTGATAACCATTCATTAACCTGCAGGTGTGCCTCTGCTGGTCTTCATTTAGGTGCCATTCATGGTGTGCAACCTGGAATGTGTTCCATGATTCACTCCTGGTGAATTTGACCTCTCACTTCCCCTAGTTTGTACCATCTCTTTAACTAGCAAAGCAAAATCTTATCACAAGGTTTTTATTTAATAGATTACTGGAAACTGTTAAGATAAAACTGTAGCTTAGTAGAAAGAAGAAAGTTCTGTGGTTTGGTTTAAATCAGAATCTGAAAAGAGAGGACATACACATAAATTCCTTCCTTATAAAAGGGCAAAATATCTGGATGTTAAAAGCTATCATTCATTGAACTTTTAAAATGTTAATAAAACCATTAGGCTTTTAAATCAGTATTTTGTCTATTACACTCAACACTCACTATTTTGTAAATGACCCTAGTTGTTTCATGCACTCATCTACTGATGGACATTTGGGCTGCTTCATATCTTCGGATAAATTCCCAGAAGTGGGATCGCTGGGTCAGAAGGCAGATCCATTTTTACTTTTAAACCCTACTGCAAGCTGAATTTGATCAAAGAATTTCATTTTCAACCTTTGCTTAATTGATTAAATAGATTGCTTACAATCTAAATTTTCATTGTTAGGCATTTTTAAGCTTTGTTTTTAAAACACAATATCCATTTTATTTTTTTAGTATATCTAACTTAACTTTCATAAATTTAGAACTATTTTTTGCAAACCTCTATCTGATCTCTTTTGTTTCCACTTTTTCCTATTGAAAAGCTGGGTGTAGGCTACTGAGCAGTATGCTCAGAGACAACGTGCTTGATTGTATATGTTCAAGTATTTAAATTACCTGAGAACATAGTACATATCTCAACATCAAGCAAACTCTTTCATTAAATTGTTACTTTTCTATTAACTCTTAATCCATTTAACTCTTAAAACACTTAAAGAACACCTCCTTAGGTAGGGGGCACTCAGTATATAGTTCCTAAGTCACTTTTATTCCAATAAAAACAATGTGGTAAGTTTTATAAGGGAGGAGTCGATAATTGGATATGATTAAAGAAGAGATGTTTTTTGACAGTTTGCTAGGCTGGCAAGTAGGAGAAAAATGTTCCAGATATCTGCACAAAATACTATATAAAAGAATATCTCAGAGTATAAATTCTGTTCAGCTCTTGGATTTTATGTGTAACCTAAATTTGTAATGGAAATTAGTTTTGTGGTTTCCCAGATTGATCAGATAATATAGTTTCAGAAGTTAAGCACTACTTTTGCAATGATAATGAAATGTTCTGTCCCAAGACCTAGAATAGTACCTAGCACATGATGGGTATTTAATCAATATTTGTTGAATTACTAGGTGATTGGATCATTAAAGTTTCAGTTAGGAGAATCAGAGGGCTTGTATTGGACACATAAAGCCCCTGAGAAATACATTGGGTAGTTCTCACAATGTCTGATAGGCATCATTGAGCTCAGCAGAATGCTTCTATTTGAGAAGAGTCACCTTCATAATAATTTGACTATGGTTAGGCAGATGGTCACTAAAAAGCACAAGTTTGGAGGGGAGTTAATTTTTGCTCTTTCAATAACCTAAGTGTTTCAACCTATGAAATTAAACTGGCTGATTGGTAGTAGATATTTAGCACACCCTAGAATAGTCATTTTGAGTGCAATGTGAATTCAAGTTTTAGAGTGATGGGGCTGATTCAGTTATTTAATGTTTGTATTTGAAATTGAATTTACAGCATCCATGTATTCCAAACTTATTTTCTTGAAGAGAATATTTATCTCATATCTGTATTAAACCAGAACTTTGTAATTAACAATAGGAGATATAGTATATGATACCAAAAAAAAGTTTGATGCTATAGCTAAAAAGTACATAATATAGATCCCAGGTTGTTAAGAGGCAGTTTAGATTTCAAAATTCTGTCCTGACCAACTCATGATATTAAAATTTTCTATTACCTATTGAGCATTTCTTTGTGAGGCACATGTTAGGGGCTTCGTTTGTATTATCTCTTATTTTAAATGGAGCTGTTGCTACATACATTTAACATGATGAACTGATGTACAAGTAGAAGAGTGATGACCCAAATCACACACAAAATGTCAAAGACTTTGTGAACATTTGCATCTTTTTGAATTTGTGCTTTGGTTTTGAGTGTAAAAAGTATGGTTACTCTGTATGTCACTTACCAAAAGACCTTGCCTCCAGATATCAACACATAGGGTATTATGGCTTCAGCATATGAGTTTTGAGAGGATATACTTTAGCCCATAGCAGGTCATATAGAACAGTAGTTGGCATATCATATGCTCTCAATATATGCTTAGTGAAAGGGGGAAAGAGAGAGAGGGAGAAGGAAGGGAGGGAGGGAGGAAGGAAGGAAGGAAGGATCTCTATGTCCCTTTGGAAGTTGCCAAATTACAAGTGGAACCCAGAATAGAGAAAGTGTCCCAGCATCAGAGTAAGTATGGCCTCTTCAAGCCAAGAGATAAAGAGTCCACAAGCTGCTGAGAAATCAAGGCTACAAGTGAAGATGACAGCACAGTGGTGCTTCGAATTCTCCAAAGTGATACATAAGCTGGTATGTTATATAGCCCACCTCTGGGCCTACCACAGCAGAGCTCTGACTTTTATTTCAACTTCACTGTCAAGCAGGACCAGCTGCATAATTTGCAGTGCTCAGTAAAAATGGGAATGTTCAAAAAACAGAGAGGAGTGTCATTAAAACTACTAAAATATGAAGCCTTTTCTTTTTTTGCAGTCTCTCTCAACTTGCTGTGTTGCTTTTATTTGCTATTTAATGTTCAAAAGTAAGGGAAATTTAAACCTTTTATTATTAGCATGAATTTTACCATTGTGTAATGTAAGTTTTAGATACAAATATAGGATCATTTAACTCCTAGTCAAAATCACAAAAATCATACCATTCCATATCTCACATGTGCATATGCATTTCATTCTTTCATTTAAATCCTTGCCCAAGGATATTCTTAGAGAGAGGAAAGGAGAGAGAGAGGGAGATATATCATTCAGTTGCCTCCTATATACACCTCAACTGGGGATCAAACTGGTAACCCAGTTATTTGGTACATGGGACAACACTCTAACCAGCTGAGGCACCTGGCCAGAGCTATATTTCACTTTTACTAGAATAGTAAAATTTCTGCACAAAACGAACTCAACTACTTTTATTTATTTATTTTTTATGTGCAAATTTCACCAGTACTCTCTAACTTTAGCTTACTGATGAGTAAGGAGGTCCAGAAAGGAAAAAGATACATAGATTGCCTTAATTTTCCCTTTTCTCTGTGTCATCATTTTCAGTGTGATTGGCTACCACAGTAAAGTACCATGAGTAAGAAGGAATGTGAGATTTCTTGGTTGTTTGGGTCTTAGAACACTGCTGCTTCTTTCTGTTTGAGCAGAAAGCATGGTTTCTCAGGCCTGTCAATGCCTCCAAGTAATACACTTATCTCATCCTCACAATGAGCCTCATCAAACACCCATACATCATGGGTCCAATGGAATTCTGTGCTCATGATCCATCTGGATGCTATAGGAGAATGGGATGATAGGGAACCCATCATCATGCTGCCTTGTCCCATTGAACTTTATTGCAAAGCAGAAGTTCACATTCAATGATGATAAGATGGATGAGGGATGAAAAAGATGGTAAGGGTGGGGAAGGGAGGGCCAAGACTAAGTCAGTCATCTGAAATTTTATATATTCTTTCTTTATCTTATTTTGCCCTATAGATTTTAATATTTATTAGATATAGAGAGCACTTTTTCTATTTCCTCCCTGAATTACATTGTTCAAAAGCAGCCTGCAATGGCCACAATAAGAAGCTTTTTTTGCCCATTTTCCTAGCTAAGATTACCAAGGCTCAGTCAGTCATGGGGCTGAGATGAGGCACACCAGACTGGCTGCTTTGTAGTCATACACAAAATTTCACCTTTGGTAGAGACACATTTTCATTTAATGATTTATGTTGTTTTATACAGGTCACATAAATTGAGGTACTAAATCAATTGTTAAATTAGGTCATCAGAACCTTTTTTTGCTGACATCAAAAAGGCTTTTGAGAGAAAAATTAAAGATGTCCGCAGAGTAGATGGAAATTACATTTGCCTGCTCCCTGAAATGTATCAGAGTAGCAGCTAAAGTACAAACCAACCACCTAAATAACCATCTGAAGACTATTAGATGAATAGAAGTCTTAAAAGAAAGGATTACAGATGAACCCTTATCAAGACTAATAGGAAGGGTGGAGATACTAAAGGGGTTGATTGGCTCAAACCACTTGTGGTGGGAGAGAACCCAGAGGGATATCTCTGTTGAGGAGGTTACCTCCACAAGAGCAGAGGGCATTAGCTCCAAACCAGACTCCCTAGCCTGGAGCACCAGAGCCAGGAAGAAAAGCCCACATAATATCTAGCTATAAATTTCAGTAGAGATTCCACCTGCCCTGGTGAGAAGGAGGACAGCTCTCTTGAAGGGCCAGCGTACAGGATTTCAGCCATGGCTTGGCAGAGAGATGACAGCTCAGAGTGGTCTGGAGTCATAAAAGGAGAAATTGAGTGGTGTGGCTGTGGGGAGAAGAAGCAAGTGTCCCTGTGATGGGTCTCTCTCCACACCACCAAAAGACACCATCTTTCCTGGGTCAAGCATCCCCCTCCATACAACATCAGACTAGGGAGTGGCAATAGCAGACACTGTCCTGTAGGAATCACTCCTGGTGGGCAGATTTCAGGTAGATTCTTGCCCTGTCAGAGGTACAACCCTCATTAAAAAGTTCTCAAAGCCCTGGCTGGTGTGGCTCCGTGGATTGAGTGCCAGACTGAAGCAAAAGGTGGCCAATTTGATTTCCAGTGTAGGGCACATGCCTGGGTTGTAGGCCAGGTCCCCAGTAGGGGGCGCATGACAGGCAACCACACATTAATGTTTCCCTCCCTTTTTCCCTCTCTTCCCCTCTTTCTAAAAATAAATAAATAAAATCTCTAAAAGAAAAAAAAAAAGCTCTCGAAGAGGTTTGGGCAGGCTCAAACAGTGCCAGAATCACAGAAAAAGAGACTAAGTTGCAAGGCTGGTGGGTAGAGCCATTTTCTTTCATGTACCTGAGCATGCACCTATAAGTTCCTATGCCTAGTCCTCCTTCCACCTGGCCAAACAGAAGTCTATTTTAGCAGGGTGAACTTTGCTGGCTTCATTCTGACAACTGCCTGAAACCATGTCCCACCACAAAGGCCCAAAAATCTCAGGCAGGTGGCAGCTGGTATTGGTGATTCCTGAAATGTTTGTTTAGTGGCCTCAGACACAGCATGGGCACAAAATTTTAATCTATGTCAACATGGTGAACACCACTCCCCCCTACCTCACTAAGAATCTATCTCATACAATATGCAAATTGTCAGAGGCTCTTTCAGTGACAAAGACTAATAGGCAACCAGCAGGTAGAAGCAGATATTGGGTGCTTTGGGCCTTTAGCTGACCTGCTACAGGACTCAGAACTGGTGGAAGCTGACCTTGGTACCCAGTTTGGCAACTACCACATGCATCCAGGTCCAGCAAAGGCAGCCACAAACTATGGGTCACTTGGTAGCTCCCTACAGGTAGCCCAAGACTGATTACAGGCAGAATCTGACATTGAATTGTATCAGAGTCTCTCCCAAGCAACTCCAGAACCAATACACATGGTGATGGGCTTCATACAACACCACAATTCAATTAGCACCACAGGTGGCACACCCAAAGGGAGACTGAAGCACATTTCAGAACCTGCTGGGGCCAATGTCACCTTTTTGGGGGGAAGCTTCTGAACAGCTCATACACTGTGATCAAGGTCAATCCTCATAATCAACTAGGCTGAGGGTCAGCCACAGATAGGCCAAAAGCAATCAAGACTCAACTATAAGAGGAGGACTCACATAATGTACACAAGGGACCTTCCTGGAGCACCTAACTCAGATGACAAAGGAGATTGTACCACTGAGTCCCACAAGACAACTACTACATAAAGCCACCATAACAAGATAGAGAGACACAGCAGATCTACTTAATACAAAAAAGCAAATACAGAGAGGCAGCTAAAATGGGGAGACAAAAAAATATGATCCAAACAGACAGAAGAGATCCTCCAGAAAAGAACTAAATGAAATGGAGTCAACCAAACTACCAGATGCAGAGTTCAAAACAATGGTCAGGAGGATGGTTAAAGAACTCAGGTAAAGAATGTAGAACTTAAATAAAGAGACAGTAAGCATAAAAGAAAACACAGAAGCCATACAAAATAACTAGTAATGAATGAGGTATATAACATCTGAAATGAAGAATATACTAGAAGAAATCAACTTCAGGTTAGATAAAGCAGAGAACTGAATTAGTACATCAGAAAACAAGATAGCAGAAAACACCCAAGCAGAGCAGCAAAAAGATAAATTAACTTTTAAAGATAAGGGAAGTCTAAAGGATCTCTGGGACAACAGTAAGCATAATAATATTGAAACACAGAGATACCAGGAAGAGGAGAGAGAGAGCAAGATATTGAGAATTTATTTAAAAAAATAATGGCTGAAATCTTTCCAAACCTGGTGAAGGAAAAAGACACAAGTCCAAGAAGTTCAGAGGGTCCCATACAAGATGAAGCAAAAGAGACCTACACCAAGACACACTGTAATTAAACTGAAAAGGTTAAATAAAGAGACATTGAAATAAAGAACAAACTAACAGTAACCAGAGGGAATGGGTGAGGGAGATAATGGGGGAAAGAAGGGGAAGAGTCACCAAGGAACATGTATAAAGGACCCATAGACAAAGACAATGTGGGGGTAGGATTGAGTGTGGGAGATAGGGGCAGGTGAGGCTGGGGGAGAATGGTGGGAAGGAAAAGGGAAAACTATAGTTGAACAACAATAAAAAAAGATTTTTTAAATTGCCTCAGTACAGAAGTGGTCACTCAATATGAGCAATTTACCAAGGCAAAAAAATGTGTCAAGATCAACTTCACAAATAATCAGATATGCAAATGAGAGTAATATTGATTTTTCACTCACCACATTGAAATAGATTTTTAAAAATTGAATTTCAATACTAGAGAGACTGAATTTTATGAGCAGTCTTATATATCCCTGAAGGAAGTGTGAATTTAGGTAACCTTTCTACAAAACAATTTTCAAAATTTACCAAAAGTCTTACTGGAAACTTATCCTATGGTATAACAATGTAACTCAGTCATCTATTAAAATTTTTAAAGAGAAAGCAGAAAAGGTTAAATGCAAAGAGAGAACCTTAAAAGCAGCAAGAGAAAGATAATTAAATACAAGGGGACTCCCACAAGGCCATAAGGTGATTTCTCAACAGAAACTTTCATGCCAGAAGGTATTGGCAGGTAATATTTGAAGTAATAATAAACAAGAACCTACAACCAAGACTATACTATTCAGCAATAATAGCATTTAAAACTGAAATACAAATAAAGAGCTTCTCAGACAAAGAAAAATCTAAAGAAGTTTCATTACCAAAAAAACAGTATTACAAAAATTGTTGAGGAATTGTATCATAAGAAAAATAATTTTAAAAAAGAGAAAGTAACATGATTATAAAGAATAAAATGATATTAAATATGTACACATCATAATCACTTTAAAAGTAAATGGATTAAATCTCCAATCAAAAGACTGAGTGGATAAGAAAACAAGACCCATAGATATAGTGTCTACAAGAGACCCACATCAAATGAAAGATACATGCAGGCTGAAAGTAAAAGAATGGAAAAGGATATTTCATGCAAATAAAAATGAAAAAAGAATGTTAGATAGCAATAATTATATCAGACAAAACAGACTTTAAAACAAGGTCTACAACAGGAGACAAAAAAAGGTCATTGCATACTGATAAAGGGATTAATCCAACAAAAGAATATAACCCTTGTAAATATTTGTGCATCCAACATGGTAACACCTAAATATATAAATTAAATGTTTATAGATACAAAAGGAGATATTAATAGTAATACAGTAATAGTAGGGGGCTTTAGACCTTCCAGACAGAAAACCAACAAGGAAACAGAGGTCTTTTATTTTTTAGTTTTTGTTTTGTTTATTTTTTATTATATATATATTTTTATTTTTTTATTGTTGTTCAAGTACAGTTGTCTCCATTTCCCTCTACCACTCCCTCCATTCCTTGCCATCCCCACCTCCTACACCTGATCCCAACCCCTCCCTTGGTTTTGTCCATGTGTCCTTTACAGGTGCTCCTGAAATCCCTTCCCTTCCCCCCACCCATTATACCCTCAAACCTCCCCTCTGGTTAATGTCAGTTTGTTCTTTATTTCAATGTCTCTGGTTATATTTTGCTTGCTTCTTTGTTTTGTTGATTAGGTTCCAGTTAAAGATGAAATCATATGGTATTTGTCTTTCAGTGCCTGGCTTATTTCACTTAGCATAATACTCTCCAGTTCCACACATGCTGTCGCAGAGGGTAGGAGCTCCTTCTTTCTTCTGTTGTGTAGTATTCCATCATGTAAATGTACCATAGTTTCTTGATCCATTCGTTTACTAATGGGCACTTAGGTGGCTTCCAGCACTGGTATTGTAAATTGCTCTGCTATGGACATTGGGATGCATAGGCTCTTTTGAATTGGTGATTCAAGGTTTTTATTACATAATCCCAGCAGTGGAACTTCTGGATCAAAACACAGTTCCATTTTTAATTTTTGAGGAAATTCCATATTGTTTTCCACAGTGGCTGCACCAGTCTGCATTCCCACCAACAGTGCTCTAGGTTTTCTTTTCTGTACATCCTCTCCAACTCTTGTTTGTTCATTTGTTTATGATGACCATACTCACTATGTGAATTGGTATCTCATTGTGGTTTCAATTTGCATCTCTCTGATGGCTAGTGATGCTGAGCATCTTTTCATATGTCTCTGGGCCCTGTGTATATCCTTGCTGGAGAAATGTCTGTTCAACTCCTTTGCTCATTTTTTTACTTTTGTTTGTCTTCCTGGAGTGGAGTCCTGTGAGTTCTTTATATATTTTGGAGATCCAACCCTTGTGTGAGATATTATTGGCAAATATGTTTTCCCATATGGTTGGTTCTTCTTTCATTTTAATGCTGTTTTCTTTAGCCATGCAGAAGCTTTTTATTTTGATGAGGTCCCATTTATTTATTCTTTCCTTTATGTCTCTTTCTCTAAGGGGACATATTGGTGAAAATATTACTTCATGGAATATCTGAGATTTTAATGCCTATGTTCTCCTCTAGAAGTTTTATGGTATCATGTCTTATATTTAAGTTTTTATCCACCTTGAATTTATTTTTGTGTATGGTATAAGTTGGTGATCAAGTTTCATTTTTTTGCATGTATCTGTCCAGATCTCCCATAACCATTTGTTGAAGAGGCTATTTTTACAGCATTTTATGTTTCTGCCCCCTATGTTGAATATTAATTGACCATAGAGACTTGGGTTTATTTCTGTGCTCTCTATTCTGTTCCACTTGTCTATATTTGTTCTTATGCCAGTACCAGAGTACCAGGCTGGGAATTAGTGGTGTTAAGTGACATATTAGACCAGATGGCTTTAATAGAAATTTTTAGAGCATCACACCTTAAAACTGCAGGATATGTATTTTCAATTGCACATAAAACATTTTTCAGAATAGACAAAACGTTAGTCCACAAATCAAGCCTCAATAAGTTTTAAACAATTGCAATCATATCAAGCATCTTCTTTGATTATAATGGTACAAAACTGGAAATCAATTATAAGAAAACAAAACTAAAAATCATAAAAACATGTACATGCAAGTTAAATAATATGTCAGTAATAATAAATGGATTAACAATGAGATCAAGGAAGAAATCAAAAGATACCTTTAGACAAATAAAAATAAAATCACAACAATCCAAAATATGAAACACAAACAGTGCACTAGGGTCCCTTTTTCTCCACAGCCTCTCCAACACTTGTTGTTTGTTGCTTTGTTTATGATGGCCATTCTGACTGGCATGAGGTGGTATCTCATTGTGGTTTTAATTTGCATCTCTCTGATAGCTAGCAATACTGAGCATCATTTCATGTGTCTCTGGATCCTCTGTATGTCCTCCTTGGAGAAGTGTCTGTTGAAGTCCTTTGCCCGTTTTTCAGTCAGGTTGCTTGCCTTGTTACAGTGGAGTTGTGTAAGTTCTTTATATATTTTGGAGATTAAACCCTTGTCTGAGGTATCATTGGCAAATATGCTTTCCCATACAGTTGGTTCTCTTTTTATTTTAATACTGTGTTCTTTAGCCATGCAGAAGCTTTTTATTTTGATGAGATCCCATTTGTTTATTGCAGACTGGTACAACCACTAAGGAAAAGAGTATGGAATTTTCTCAGAAAACTAAAAATGGAACTGCCTTTTGATCCAGCAATTCCACTGCTAGTATTATATCCTAAGAACCCTGAAACACCAATCCAAAGGAACCTATGCAGTCCAATGTTCATAGCAGCACAATTTACAATAGCCAAGCTTTGGAAGCAACCTAGGTGCCCATCAGTAAATGAATGGATTAAAAAACTATGGTACATTTACACAATGGAATTCTATGCAGCAGAAAGAAAGAAGGAGCTCCTACACTTTGCAACAGCATGGATGGAACTGGAAAGCATTATGCTAAGCGAAATAAGCCAGGCAGTGAAAGACAAATACCATATGATCTCACCTTTAACAAGAACCTAAACAACAAAACAAGGAAACAAGCAAAATATAACAAAAAACACTGAAATAGAGAACAGGCTGGCAGTGTTCAGATGGGAGAGGGGAGGGAATTTCAGGGGAAATTCAGGGGAAAAGGGGGAAGGGTTTACAGGATCAAGTATAAAAGACACATGGACAAAAACTAGTGGGGGTGGAAATGGGAGGGAGGTGGGGAGGATTGGGTGGGTGGACTGGGAGTAAAAGATAGAAAATTGTACTTGAACAACAATTAAAATAAAATTTAAAAAATATGAGACACAGCAAAAGCAGTTCTAAGAGGAAAATTCATAACAATAGAGGCCTACCCCAAGAAACAAGTACAATCTTAAATTCATAATTTCATTTTTCACCTAAAGAAACTAGAAGGTACAGCACACAGAAGCCAAAGTGTGTAGAAGGAAGGACATAATATAAGTAGAAATAAAATAAAATCTAAGAAAACAATACAAAAGATCAAGAAAAACAAGAACTGGTTTTTGAAAATATAAACTCTTAACAAGACTCATCAAGGGAAAAAAAAGAGAGAAGACCCAAAAAATAAATCAGAAATGAAAGAGAAGTCACAAATGATGTTATAGAAATACAAAGGGCTAGAAAAATATTTTGAACAATTATATGCTAACAAATTGGACATTCTAGAAGAAATGGGTACATTTCAAGGAACATACAAGCTCCCCAAAATAATCAAAGGAATCAGAAAATATGAACAGACCAGTTATATCCAACAATATTGATGCAGTACTCAAAACAATGACAAACAAACAACTTCTAACAAACAAAGTTCCAGGATGTAATG
This sequence comes from Trachops cirrhosus, assembly GCA_028533065.1. Classification (NCBI taxonomy): domain Eukaryota; kingdom Metazoa; phylum Chordata; class Mammalia; order Chiroptera; family Phyllostomidae; genus Trachops; species Trachops cirrhosus. The sequence continues at coordinate 49,513,397 of CM052549.1, read as the reverse complement.
AATTCTAGGACAGATGAATTTTACCAAACACTCAGAGTAGAACTAACACCTGTCATTCTCAAACTGTTCCAAGAAATTCAGAGCTAGATAAAGAAACTATGAAGAAAAAATTATAGGCCAATATCCCTGATGAACATAAATGCATAAACAGTGAACAAAATATTAGCAAACCAAATTCAGCAATACTTTAAAAAGATCACATACCATGATCAAGTGGAATTTATTTCTGGGATGCAAGGTTGTTTCAACGTGCACCAATCAATTAATGTGTTATATCACATAAACAAAATTAAATATAGAAATCATATGATCAAATTAATAGAGAAAAGCATTAGAAAAAATTCCACACCCATATATTATAAAAATTATCAGCAAAGTGAGAATAAAGCAAAAATACCTCAACATACTCAAAGCCATATGACAAACACACAACCTACATCATACTTAACAGGGAAAAACTAAAAGCATTTTCTGTAAGATCAGGAACAAGACATGAATGTTCACTCTCACCACTCTTATTCAATGTAGTACTGGAAGTGCTAACCACAGAAATCAGACAAGAAATAAAAGGCAACAAAATTAGGTAGGAAGAAGTAAAACTGTCATTATTTGCATATGACATGGTACTGTTTATAGAGAAGCCTAAAATTCCACCTAAAAAGTACAAGAACTGATAAGTGAATTCAATAATGTAGCAGACTACAAATTAATATTCAAATATTGGTTGCATTTTTATACACCAATAATGAACTATCAGAAAGTTAAACTAAGAAAACAATCCTATTTAACTACATAAAATATACCTAGGAATATATTTAATTAAGGAGGTAAAAGACCTGTATGCAGAAAATTATAAGACATTGAAGAAGATACAAATAAGTGGAAGCACATACTATGTTCATGGTTAGAAAAATTAATATCATTAAAACATCCATACTACCTAAAGATTCAGTGCAATTCCTATCAAAATACCAATGGTGTTTTTCATAGAACTAGAAGAAAAAATCCATAAAATGTCTACGGAAACACCAAAAACTCAAATAGCAACACCAATCTTGAAAAACAAAGTGAGAGTTATCACACTACCTAGTATCAAGCTATTATCAAGACAGCATGGTACTGACATAAAAACAAACATAGGTCAGTGGAGCTAAATAGAGCCCATGAATAAATACATACCTATATGGTCAATTAATATATGACACAAGAGGTAAGAACATACAATGCAGTAAAGATAATTTACTCAAAAAATGGTGTTAGGAAAATTGGACAGATATGTGCCCAAAAATAAAACTAGAACACCATCAAATATCACATAGAAGAATAAACTAAAATGGATTAAAGACTTAAATATAAAACCTTAAACCATAAAATTCTTAGATGAAAACTTAGGCAGTAAAATCGCTGGCATTTCTCTTAGCAATATATTTTGTGACATATCTGCTTGGGAAAGGAAACAAAGAAAAATAATACATCAAACTAAAAGTGGTTTTCACAGCAAGGAAACTATCAACAAAACAGACAACCTACTAAATGGGAGAAAAAATTCACCAATGATACATCCAAAAAGGGGTTATTATCCAAAATTTATTTAAAAAAAAACTCACACAACTCAACACCAGGACACCAAATAACTCAATTAAAAAGTTTGTAGAAAACCTGGATACTTCTTCAAAGAGGACACAGAGATGGTCAATAGACATATGAAAAGATGCTCAAAATCATTGATCACCAGAGAGATGGATGCAAATCAAAACCTAAATGAGATGTCACCTCATACCTGTCAGAATGGCTATCATCAATAAATCAATAAATAATAATTCTTGGTGAGAATGTGAAGAAAAGGAAACCCTTGTGCACTGTTAGTGGGGATACAGATTGGCGCAGCCATTATGGAAAACAGAATTGAGGTTCCTCAAAAAATTTAAAATGAAAATGTATTATGAACAAGTGAATTTACTTCTGGTTATATATACAAAAAAATCCAAAACAGTATTTTGAAAGAATATATTCACCTCTATGTGCATTACCATTTTGTTTACAATAGACAAAATATGGAATCAACCCTAGTACCCATCAATAAATAAGTGGATGAAAATGTGGTGGTATATATATACACGATGGAATATTACTCAGCCATAAAAAATAATGAAATCTTACCTTTTGCATCAGCATGAATGTGCCTAGAGAGTATTATGCTAAGTGGAATAAGTCCATCAGGAAAATACAAATAATCATATTATTTCATTATGTGTGAAATCTAAAGAACAATATAAAGGAACAAACAAAACAGAAATTCACTCATAGATACAGAGAACAGACTAATGGTTGTCAGAAGAGAGTATGGGTGTTGGGGGACTGGGTAAAAAGATGAAGAAATCAAGAAGTACAAATTTGAAGTTACAGAGTAGTCACAGGGATATAAATTACAACATAAGGAATATAGTCATTAATATTTTAATAATAATATAAGATCTCTGGTAGGTAATAAAAATACCAGAGGAAAACTTTATAAAGTATATAATCGTCTAACTGCTGTTGTGCACACCTGAACTAATACAGTATAATATTGAATGTAAACTGTAATTGAAAAACAAAAAAATGAAAAAAAGGCTCTTGTATTAGCCCTCTTAAAGGAAGAGATATTTTAAATTAAAAATATATGGTTAAACAACCTGTGCCCTATACATAATAATCTTTGATAATTATTACTTAACAGAAACTAAAGAATCAGTGTGTTTCCATGTGTAAACATTTACAACTAGTTTACCTGCACAAATAGCATTACATAGAAGAAATATTTTCATTATTTAAATATTATATTAAGAAAATTTTTTAAAAAGGGTCCCAATATACTTTATATCACATATAAATATAACATAGCATGCATGAACTTTAAAGAGCTTGTTAAAGATTCTTTTAATAAGAAATGCTGGGAAAAGTTGTCATATCTTATCAAAACAATCTAAGAAATCTTAAGAATGCTGCTTTTGTCATAATACATAAATATACAGGAACATGAACAAGAATCCAAGTGAAGAAATAGTTCTTATTTATAGATTGACAGTTTTCTTATCACACCAGCCTGAAATAACATATAATAGTGTGTGAATGTACACTGGAATTTCTAAAAGCAGCTTTTCAGATAGGCCTAATATGAGAAGGGTTCAACTCTTTTCTTTGAATTCTGGAGGATGGGGTCTTCTGGGGATAAAAGGGAAAAAAGTACTTCTGGCTATATTTTGCTTACAGGGGTAGGAGAGGAGGGATAAGGGGGGGAAATAGGAGAAGGGCCACCTAGGAACATATTATATAAAGGACACATGGACAAAGCCGAAAGGTAGGATTGAAAGTGGGTGATGGGGAAGTGGTGGTGCGGGGGGGAATGGAGACAACTGTACTTGAACAACAATTTTTTAAAAAGGGAAGTTGTAGATAAACTTTTTTATTGTATTTTTCTCCATTACTGTTTATCCCCCTTATGCCCTTCTTGCGATCTCTATTCTTGATACAATTTGTTGTATATATTTGTTCACCTATACTAATTGTATAGCCACCATATGCCAGGTTCTGTACAAACAGTGAGGGCCTTGACAAATATACCCACTCTGCCTTCAGAATTCTCAGAGCACACATAATACACGATATTTTCAAGGAGATTATCAGAGATAAGTTAATGGTATTTAGCAACACTGTATAGATGAACCTAACAAGACCAAGTATCAGAGGTCAGGGTAATCCTCCAGGAGGAAGAGATATCAAAACTAAGTGACCAGGAATAAGTAAGACACAACTAGGCTTTGACTGGGAGAGTGGAGAAAGCTTAATCAGTAGAAATCTTGAGAAATTCTTTCTGGACATGGCTTCCTTAGTTTTTGACATGAGCTGAGACTCCTTTTAGATAATCAGCAAAGGATTGACTAAATTAGCAGAAATGTATAGGACTAAAACAGTTAGTGCTTGTTAAGATATTGTAAGTATTGGTTTGAAATTTGAATATGTATAAATGATGGATGAGATTGAATCAGAGAGCTAAGCCAGCTAGGCACATTGTGGGGACCAGTAGGAATGACTGGTGTGATTTCCTAGCAGGCAGAACCTATAGTAATGCTCCCACATCAGTCAACAGCCCTCCCTTGCCAAATGAAAAGCAGAGCTGCTACTTCCTAAAGTTTTGACTAAAGGAAAGACACTTTAAATTTGTTTTTTGTAATTATATTTCTGGCAATAGCTCAAACATAATTGGGGTGTTGCTCCCTTCTCTAATTTTAAACAACTGCTCTTAAGTGGAGCTCACTGTCTTAATGTTCTTGCTTTAGTTATGACACCATCCAGGCAAAGTATAGGTCAGGCTGAGAGGTGTAGCCTACAGTTCTAAGCACAGCAAGTATAAAGTTAGAAGTTCCCCTCTGGCCTTCCCTAACCTACAGTCATTTCCTCCTCCCTCTCTTTTATACTATGGGTGTTTGTGAGTTTCTGTCCTTTTAAGTCCTACATAGGCTTTTCCCTTATACAAGTCAGGCTGGTTGATTTTCACCAGGGTTAGGGTTCACCTGAATTCCACATTCCTTTCAGTTTTTATTTTCCCTCCCTTTCTTTTTTCCTCCCTCCATCTGTTCCTCCCTCCCTTCCTTTCTCTTTCTTCCTTCTTTCACTTCTTTCACTCTTTTTCTTTTCTTTCTTTCTTTCTTTCTTTCTTTCTTTCTTTCTTTCTTTCTTTCTTTCTTTCTTTCTTTCTTTCTACTTCTTTTTTTTGTATACTTATTGCAATCTTTCTCTATTCTTATATTTTTGTCATTTCAATGCAAACAGGGAAGAGGATGTTTGTGTGACATCAAATTATTATCTTAACCAGAAGTCTACATTTATGCATTAATTTTTATTCTTTAATCTAATTAACTTTAAATAGAAGAAGGATTTTACACCAACAACCTGAACAAAATAAAGAAAAAGAGAAAGTTGATCAGAAGGAAGAAAGGGAGGGAGGGAGAGAGTGAGTGAGTGAGTGAGTGAGTTTTGGAGGAAAAGAGGGAGTAAGAGAAGGAGGAAACAAAAATGTACCCAGACAAAAGAGCTATAAAAACACCCCAGTAGTTGGCAAATCTACTATAATTAAATTTTTCTAAATAACAAATTTTATAGCCAATAAAAGCAGTGGTGGATGCCTTGAATATTAAAATATTTTGAAAGAAAATTACAGTAAAAATGTATTAATATATGTCTAATTTCACTATCCAAGATAAATCCCCCTATCCACCAAATTCACCCTATGGGTTTACAACAAATCAGAGTCAGTGCTGACCTTTAAGTAACCTCATGTTGATGTCTTTGGTCTTCATGGAAAAAAAAAACTGGAGTAGCTTTAATTTAAAACTTCCTCTTTCCACAGCATGACAACTTGTTAAGGTGTTGTAGACCAAGACAATCCCTCCAGCTTTACAATATAATTTTAGATTACAAAACTGCAATTAAAAATGGATAGAGCAATTCTGGACACTCTTACAAAGCTCTGTGGCTTGTTGGCAGGAGGACTCTTAGAAGGCAGGTTGGTGTCCTGCAGCAGTTCACTGTGTTGGATGGACTCACACACTCCTTAGCATATCTTCAGCTGTCCTCCCTTTACACATGACCACCTGGCCATCCATTACAAATGAAATAAATCCTCTGGAAGTTTACTTGTAAGCAAACAACACCATTAAAAATTTAAGTTCGAAGTGGTTTACTAAATTATGTTATACTATGATGCAGTTATTAAAATGCTTATAAAGAAATTGTTAACAAAACATTCTAATAATATGGGAAAATTCTATAACACACAAAACATAAAGATTATGTAGGTAAGATAGATAAAGCAACTGTTAAAGGAAAATGATTTAAAAAGAGTAAAAGAGAATATACTAACATGCTAATAGCTATTTCCTCAAAAAGGTGGTAGTAAGCATAATAATTTATATCTCTAAATTTCTAGAAAATTCACCTTGTGACAACTTGCATTTTAGTAACATAGTAACTTCAAGTTTTTAATAACATGAAATGTCAAGTAGATAGTAGAATATTATAAAAGTACCTACATAGTATCACTTCAACTAAAAATAATGTATAAACTGTGTAGGTACCCCCTGAGGAATGAGGGGTCCCAACCCCACCCTGGTTTCCCCAGCCTGGGGCACCAGTGCCTAGAAGAGAAGTTCCCATAACATCTAGTTGTAAAAAACAGTAGGGATTGTCTCTGAGAAAGACCAAGGGCTTCTAGATACGGAAGTGCTGCTCTTAAAGGGCCTATGCACAGATTCATATGCTCATGACCTCACTTATTCTAAGCTCCAGCAGAGGGGCAGCAGCCCAAATCACACCAGAGACATATGGGGAGGAAATAAATTGATTAAGTTCAGAGTAAGGGCTGGAGGGGCAGGGTTTGGGGCAAGTCTCTCCTGGTGTGAATGCTCTGGCAGGCATTCATATTATCATTCATTGTTTGGGGTTTTGGGTTGTTTTTTTTTTTTTTTTTTTTTTGTAGTGTTCACCTCTCACCCAGCTAGAGACAAATCTGTGGTCTCCATTAACTTGGTTAAAAGAGTTTACCCCATCCCTGGGGATTCTCTGAGATCATGCCCACATTTACCCACATTGCTCACGCTGCCAGAACCTCTTTCAAGTATTCTATACACTAGCCATCTACTTTGGCTCATAGTATAGCCACATTTAAAGGTCCACAAATACCAAAAAGGGAGGGGCTGGCCTTATCAGCTACATTGTAGCTCCTGCCAAGTGGATCCAAGCAAAACAAAACCAGCATCTGGTCTGACCTTGCTCTACAAGTCCCATCAGGTGTCCTCCAGCCTTGCACAGGTGGTGGCCATGCTTGGCCTGTAATGTAACTCCAAGTAAGTGACCATAAGCACAGCACAAGTGGTGCCTGGCCTTAGCTTCACAGTGCCCACCAAAGGGTCCCAAGCCAGGTACAAATGACAGCTAGGCTCGGTTTGCAGCAAAGCCTCTCCCAAGTGTCTCCAAGCTCAACAAAAGTGGCAACCAATCACAGATCAATTCGTAGCTCCTACCAAGTAACCCCAAGCCTGGCACAAGCAGTAGCTAACCTTAGCCTACACTAGAGCACTTCCAGAATTCTCCAGAACAAATATACACAGTGGCCATCTTCAGACCCCACCAGACCCCAACAAGCTCCATAAATGACATACCTGAAGGGAGGACTCACCTGGTACCAGAGCCTCAGTAAAGTGACTTCAAATCTGTGGGATCAGTCCTTGCACAATACCTCATCTGATATGGTCACAGTCAGTCCTCACAGCCAGTCAGTCTGAGGGTCAGCCACACCCACAGACCCACCAGGAACAATAAGGGCCTGACTATGACAGAAGGGCACACATGGTGCACACAGGGGATACTCCTGAATAACCTGGCTCAGGGGATTGGGGAGACTGATGCCATGGTAACTACAGGACACCTTCTACATAAGTCCTGGTATTAAGTCTACTTTGTCAAGGCCAGGAAACTTAATAGTTCTGACTAATACATGGAAACAAACACAAGGAATCAATCAAAGTGAGAAGACCAAGACACATATTCCAAATAAAAGAACTGAACTAAACTCCAGGAATATAACTTTAAAAAATGGAGATAAGCAATATATCAAATACAGAGTTTAAAACACTAGTTATAAAGATGCTCAATGAACATAGCAAAGAATATATAAACTCAGAGAAATTTCAACAAAAAGATAAAAAATTTAAATAAGATATAAACCTTAAAAATAAAGGTGTCAAAACTAAATATATTAACTGAAAGGGAGGATACATTAGATGGAGTCAACACAGGTTAGATGAAGACAGGATCACATCAGTGATTTGGAAGACAAGATAGCAGAAAATATACAAACTGAACAGCATGAGGAAAAAACATTTTTTAAAAAATAAGGATAGTTTAAGGCACATCTGAGACAACTACAAATGTTTGCATTGTAGGAGTCCCAGAACAAGAACACAGAGAGAGAGAGATTGGAAACTCATTTGAATAAATAATGAGTGATGATTATATAATATACAGAATGATTTTGTATGAATTACAAAAGTAATTCAGGTGGGTACCTGAATTACTTAATCCCTGTTCTTCTTAATCCCTTCAATGTTTCACCCATTCTCTCAAACCTCCTACACTGTGGCAACCATCAGTTTGTTCTCTGCAGGTATGACTCTGTTTCTGTTTTATTTGTTTGTTTATTTTGTTCTTTAGATTCCAAATATTAGTGAAATCATACAGTATTTGTCTTCTGTACACATGAAACTAATATCAAATAATTTTAAATATTGATCATTTTTTTATTTATCTACTTTTAGAGAGAGGGGAAAGGAGGGAGAGGGGAGAGAAGCAGCAGTTGGTGAAAGATATTAATTGGTTGCCTCTCACATTCCCCCAACTGGAGACTTGGCCTGCAGCCCAGGCATGTGCCCTGACTGGGAATCAAACCAGTGACCTTTTGGTTCACAGGTTGGTACTCAATCCCCTGAGCCTGGGGAAAGGTTGTCAAAGAATATGTATAAAAGACACAGGGACAAAGCCAAAGGGGGTAAGATTTGAGGGTAGGAGGTGGGGATGGCTGTGGTTGGCAGGAGTGGTGTGGGGAAAATTGAGACAACTGTACTTGAACAACAATAAAATAAAAATTAAAAAGTAAAAAAAGCAAAAAATAAAATTAAATTAAATATTAATTATAGTTTAAAAGTAAAATTAAAAAATACAATGACTAAAAATTTCCCTAACCTGGCTAAAGAAATAGATTTACAAGTCCAGGAATTGCAGATTCTCAAATAAGACAAACCCAAAGAGTCCCACAATATGAAAAATTATAACTAAAATGCTAAAGATAAAAGACAAAGATAATTTTAAAAGTAGCAAGAGAAAAGCAGTTAGTTACATATAAAAGCATTCCAAAGAGGCTATCAACAAATTATGATTTTAAACAAATTATTTAGGTCAGATGGGAAGACATGAAATATTCAAAATGATAAAAGGCAAAAACCTACAACCCAAGTTACTTTACCTAGCAAGGCTATTATTTAGGATCAAAAGAGAGATAAAGTCTCCCAATAAGAAAAAGCTAAAGTTCATCACCAATGAATCAATATTATAAGAAATTAAAAGGTAATCTTTAATTAAAAAAATAAAATATTTGAAAAAGAAACTATAACAAAAGAAAAAATCTCACTTAAAAGGTAAACACTGAATAAAAGCAATGAATCAACCAATTATAAAGCTAGTACAAGGGTTAAAACACAAAGGTAAAATCATGTGTAATTACTACAATAAATTAAGGTATACACACACAAACACACATTCAGAATATAAGTAAAAAATAATTACAAAAACAGAAACTTGGAGTGAATAAGTTAAAATCGTAGTTATTTTAGAACATATTTGAACTTAAGTGATCATCAACTTAAAATAGACTGGCATAAACATAGCTTGATATATATGAAGCACATTGAAACCACAAACCAAAAATGTATATAGAAACACTAAATAAAGAGAAAGGAATCCAAACAAAGGACTACAAAAAGTTCTCAATTTACAAAAGAAAGAGCAAGAGAATTAGAAAGAAACAGAAAAGAACTACAAAAACAATTAAAAATGACAGTCACTACACATCTATAAATAATTACTTTAAATGTACATAGAATAAATACTCCAATCAAAAGACATAGTGTGGATGAATGGATTAAAAAAAAACAACTTATACACATACTGTCTAAAAGAGACCCATTTCAAAAGAGACACACAGCCCTAGTTCATGTGGATCAGTGGATTGAGTGATGGCCTGCAGCCCTTTGGGCTGCTGGTTCAATCCCCAGTCAGGGTTCATGCCTGGGTTGTGCTCCAGGTCCCCAGTATGGAGTATGCTATAGGCTATCACACATTGATGTTTCTCTACCTCTCTTTCTCCCTCCCTTCCTCTCTCTAAAAGTAAATAAATAAAATCTTTTAAAAAAGACACAGGGAGAAGGAAGATGGCAGAGGAGTGAATGGAAGTCACAATGACATCCTCCCAGGACCAATCTGGAATTACAACTCAGTTGAGAAGAAACCACCCAGAGAGCAATAGCCAGAGAGAAACAAATGAGTTCATACATACAGAACCACCTTTGGCACAACTGGTCTGGTAAAGAGTGCAGTGGAAACTCAAAAGGGCTGCTGGGAACACACAGGCAGCAGCGCTGATGAGATAATTGACAGACAGTTGGATTCCCTGAAGAAGATTGGGATCTAAACCCTAAGCTAGGATTCCCAGCCTAGAACACCAGAGCCCAAAAAGTACACGGATAACAACCAGTGGACAAAGTAGTAGATTTGCCCTCTGCCAGAGACAGACAGACAGAGACACAAGTGCCATTTAAAGAGCCAACACACAAATTTTCATTTGCAGCCACTTACTTGGGTCTCAGGCAAAGGAAGGGTCAGAGTGGGCTGCGGATGTCGGAGGAGAGACTGGGGATGGAAGCCTTGGAGAGAGAACTGAGAGAGTAGCCACCAGGATCCCTGTGATGAGTCATCCTCCAGACAGCAGCAGCAGTTGTGCTCAGGCAGACCACTCCCCTCTGAGCAGCAGTGGCCTGAGGAGAAACAATAGCTCCGACCCCAGGAGCATCTCTACCCTGGCCCTTTGGTGCTTAAGCCTGACTGCTGAGTCCTAATAACCAGATAAATAACTGAAATAGACAGCCAGAAACAGTAGATCACTAGCAAGGTGGGGCAGAGTACACTAGAGAGACCTGAAGAAAGACTAGGGATGAAGGCTTTTGGGAGAGACTGAAAAAGTAGCTGCCAGGATCTGATGCTGAGCCAACTGCCATATGCAGCAATCATCCTGCTCAGGCAGATCACTTCCCTCCAAGCAGCAGATACCTGAGGGAAAACAATAGCCCCCACCACAGGATGGCACTTAAACCTGACTGCTGAGTGAAGAAGGACCATATTAACAATTAAAGGAGAAAGCCAGTGACACCAGATCACTGGAAGAATTGAACAGGCTGCCTAAGGTCAGATGGGGTCAACATCTGACATATACCAGTATGAAAGCCATTGCAGTCTTCATGATTTGCAATATTTTCTTTCCTGCATATATAACATTCATTTCTTGTCCAGAAAATTTGTATATAAGTCACTAGATTTTATACCATAGTGTATTTCAATCCACATATTTTGTCCCTCCCTTCTCTTAGCCCATCTTACCTTCCTCTTTCCTTGCAATATCCTCACTTCAAATTTGGTTTTCTCTCCAGCTACAACTTGTTTCCATTCCACACTCTTATTATTTTTCCACTGTCCAGACACTCAAAATGAATTTTCTTGTAAAGGGTCATTTCACATCCTTTTTCCCAGCTCTTAAAATACCTGTGTTCTCTCGACACCTATAAAAAACTGCTAGTTGGTTATGGGTAAGGTAGCTGTTGTTGCATTGTTATTTCAAGTTTATCTCTAGAGATTCATTAATTCTTTATTTCAAATAAAAAAATTTACCGGACCCCTCTCCCACTCTTTGTGTGTGTGTGTGTATCAAATTTTAATTATGTCATCTTAACCGGGTTTTTTTCTCTTTTTTGTCTTTCTTCTATTTCTCTTCCATCCTGCCCTTTTTTTCTATATTTTCCTTTACAGCCCAAATTTTAATTTTTCCCTCACTTCATGTAGTTGTTGTTCCTCACTCTTAGTACTCCCTCTCTCTCTATCATTATAAAATCACTTCCCATTCATCTAAACAGCTCTAGATTTTTCTTTGTTTCTTCTTTCCCTCTTATTCCCATATCACCTACATTAATTTTAGCTTGTTTGTTATTGATAGTACTCCATTGGATCTTTCTCTCTAATTTAGCTCCTATATTTTTATTAATTATTTAATATCTTCCCTTCATTTTTCTTTCTCACTTTATTTTATTTTATACTATTTTACTTTCTGTTTAAACCTAATATTATATGCTTCTCTTCTCATACTTCATTCCACACTCTTCATTCCCTTTCCTTATTCATGAGGTAAATTTTACCTCTCCCCTTTCATTACTCCAGCTCCCAACTCTTATTAGTCCTCCTCGTTCTAACCCACTCAAAATCATTTTTCTTTCAGTAGGTCATCTCATACCCACTCTCTTTTCTTATAATAGTCTTAATCTCCTTATACCTTTATTAATACTGGTTCATTTGCTATTGATAGTGGGGTTGTGGTGGGGAGTTATATTTGCAGGTGTGGGTTTGTTTCTTGGGCTCTGTGGTTTTGTTCAGGCAGTGCCTATACAATAGCACATAAGATGTGGTGGGAGAGATTATCCTCAGTCAACCAGTGGCAGGGAAGGACCCACAAAAGAATGACCCAACAACAAACAAAACCCAGTTACATCTAGAAAACCACCCTAAAAAGCATAATGGACATCCCAAGAACATCAAGTTCAGGTATCAAGGACACTGCACTACTGTATCTCACAGGCCTCCCACCATAGAAGTTCACACCAAAAACTCAGAAAGTCAAAACAGATCAATTTAAGAAACAGAAGCAAACAAGAATTGTCCCACAAACAATGGGAAGACAAAGAAACAACCTCCAACCTAAAGGAAAGAAGGAATCCTCAGAAAGAACACTAAATTCAACAGACGCAAGTCAACTATCAGATATTGAGTTCAAAACAATGGTGATAAGGAAGCTCAGGGAACTCAGTGTGAACTACCAAAAACTACAGAGAAATTATGAGGAACTTACTGCAAACTGTATCAGCATAAAAAGAACATAGAAACAATCAACAAGGGCGAAGAAGAAATGAAGAATACAATTTCTCAACTAAAAAAACAGTAGAAGAATTCAAATGCAGGCTCAATGAAGCAGAGGATCGAATCAGTGAGCTGGAGGACAAAGTAGAAAAAACCTCCCAAAAAAAGCAAGAAAAAGAAAAAAGACTGAAAAAGAATGAAGAGGGGTTACAGGAAATGCAGCACAACATGAAATGAAACAATATCTATATAATAGAGTTACCAGAAGGAGAAGACGAGCAAGGGATAGAAAACCTGTTTAAAAAAGTAATGATGGGCGAGCCTGTGAATCAAGAGATCACGGTTCGATTCCCAGTCAGGGCACATGCCTGGGTTGCAGGCCAGGTCCCAGCAGGGAATGCACAGGAAGCAGCCATACATTGATGTTTCTCTCCCTCTCTCCTCCCCTTCCCCTCTAAAGATAAATAAATAAAATCTTAAAAAAAAAAGTAATGATGGAAAAACTTCCTTAATCTGATGAGAGAAGATGCCCACACAATACAAGGAAGCAGAGAGGGTCCCAATCAAGAAAACCTAGAGAGGCCCACTCCAAGATATATCAAAATTAAAATGGCAAAATTTAAATACAAAGAGATAATCTTAAAGGCAGCAAGGAAGAAACAGGTAATAACATATGAGGGAGTCCCAATAAGGCTAGCAGCTGACTTCTCAACAGAAACATTACAAGCCAGAAGGGAATGGCAAGAAATATTCCAAGTAATGAAAAACAAAGGCCTGCAATCCAGACTACTCTATCCAGTAAGGCTCTCAGTTAAAATAGTAGACCCAATAAGGTGTTTCTCAGACAAAAGAAGACTAAAAGAATACACCTCCACAAAAATAGCATTGCAAGATATGCTAAAGGAACTGCTTTAAGAAGAGGAAGAAAAAACAGAGAAAGGAAGAAAGGTACAAAGAGAGTAAAATGACAATGAATAAGTACATATCAATAATAACCTTAAATATAAATAGATTAAATGCTCCATTCAAAAGACATAGATTAGCTGAATGGATAAGAACATAGTACCTACATATATGCTGCCCACAAGAGATGCACCTCAGAACAAAAGACCTATGCAGATTGAAAGTGAAAGGCTGCCCAAAAATATTCCATGCAAACAGACAGGAAAAAAAAAGGTTGGGAAGCAATAGTTATATCTGACAAAGTACACTTTGAAACAAAAGCCATAAAAAGAGACCCAGAATGTCACTTCATAACACTCAAAGGAGGAATCCATCAAGAAGACAAAAACATTATAAACAAATATGCAACCAACATAGGAGCATTCAAATATGTAAGACAATTTTTGAGGACTTCAAGAAAGATATAGAGAGCAACACACTTACACTAGGGAATTTTAAAACCCCACTGTCAAAAATGGATAGATTCTTGAATCAAAATATCAACAAGGATATTGTGGCACTGAACAATGTCCTAGATGAAATGGACTTAACTGTTATATATAGAATCTTTCATCCCAAAGAAGCAAAATACACATTCTTTTCAAATGCACATGGAACATTTTCAGATAGATCACATGATAAGACACAAAACAAGCCTGAGCAAATTCAAGTAAATTGAAATCATAGAAAGCATCTTCTCAGATAAAAAGGGACAGAAACTAGAAACCAACCTCGAGGAAAAACCCCCAGAATACCAAACTCAAAGAGATTGAATAGCATGCTATTGAACAATGAATGGGTTAAGAATGAGATCAAGGAAAAAACCAAAGATTTCTAGCAACAAATGAAAATGAACTCACAACAGTCCAAAACTTATGGGACACAGAGAAGGCAATCCTGAGAAGGAAGTTCATAGTGATACAGGCTTACCTAAAAAAAGATAGAAACATGTCAAATAAACAACCTAACCCTACATCTACCACAACTGGAGGTACAACAACAAAGATAGCCCAGAGCAAATAGAAGGAAGGAAATAACCAAGATCAGAGCAGAATTAAATGGCATAGAGACCAATAACAAAATTCTAAGGATCAATTAATCCAGGAGCTGGTTCTTTGAAAAGATAAACAAAATCCATGAGCCTTTAAAAAGGTTGATCAAAAAAATAAGAGAGAGGGCCCAATAAACACAACCAAAAATGAAAGAGGAGCGATGACAACTGATACCACAGAAATATAAAGGAGTGTAAGAAATTACTACAAAGAACTATATGCCAAGAAATTTGAAAACCTAGGTGAAATGGACAAGTTCCTAGAAAAATATAATCTTCCAAAACTCAATGAAGAAGAAGCAGAAAGCCTGAACAGACCAATAACAACTGAAGAAATCAAAGCAGTAATCAAAAAAACTCCTGACACACAAAGCCATCTACCTGATGATTTCACAGGAGAATTTTACAAAACATTTAAGGAAAAACTAATTCCTATCCTTCACAGAGTATTTAAAAAAATCCACGAAGACAAGAGATTCCCAACATCTTTTTATGAAGCCAGAATAATCCTAATCCCAAAACCAAATAACGGCACAAAAAAAGAAAACAACAGCCCAATAACTCTGATGAACATAGATGTTAAAATTCTCAACAAAATATTGACAAAGTGCATGCAGCAACACATCAAAAAGATCACACACCATGATCAACTGGGATTCATCCCAGGGATGCGAGGATGGTACAATATTCACAAATGAATAAAAGTAATACATCACCCAAACAAAAGGGAAAACAAAAATCACATGATCATATCAATAGATGCCAAAAAGCATTTGACAATGTGCAGTGCTCATTTATGATAAAAACACTCAGCAAAGTGGGAAGAGAGTGAGCATTTCTCAAAATAATAAAGGCCACATATGAGACACGTACAGACACATCATACTCAATGGACAAAAACAAAGAGCTGTTCCACTAAGATCAGGAACAAAACAAGGACATCTGCTTTCACCACTTCTATTCAACATAGTATTGGAAGTTCTACCCACAGCACTTAGACAAGAAAAAGAAATAAAAGGCATCCAAATTGGAAAAGAAGAAACAAAACTGTCATCGTTTGCAGATGACATGATAGTGTACATAGAAAACTCCACAGACTCCACCAAAAAACTACAGTTCCTAATTAGTAAATTGGGCAAAACATTGGGATACAAAGTCAATGTTCAGAAACTGAGGGCATTCTTGTATGCCAACAATTAAATATCAAAAACAGAAATCAGAATAAAATCCCATTTGTTATAGCAAGAAGAAAAATAAAGTACCTAGGAATAAACCTAACCAAGGAAGTAAAAGACCTCTACTCAGAAAACTATACAACACTGAGGAAAGAAATTAAGGAAGACACAAATAAATGGAAGCATACACCATGTTCATGGATTGGAAGAATTAACATCATCAAAATGCCCATACTACCAAAAGCAATTTATAGATTCAACACAATCCTTATTAAAGTACCAGTGACATATTTCACAGATATAGAACAAACATTTCAAAAGTTTATATGGAACCATAAATGACCCCAAAGAGTTACAGCAATTTTGAGAAAGAACAAAGTAGGAGGGATCACAATACCTGATATCAAACTATATTACAAGGCCATGGTTATAAACACAGTCTGGTACTGGCATAAGAACAGACACATATATCAATGGAAGAGAATAGAAAGCCCAGAAATAATCCCAAGTCTCTATGGTCAATTAATATTTGACAAAGTGGGCAGAAACATAAAATGGAGTAAAAATAGCCTCTTTAACAAATGGTGATGGGAGATCTGTACAGCTACATGCAAAAAAAATGAAACTCGACCACTAACTTACACCATACACAAAAATAAACGAGATGAATAAAGGACTTAAATATAAGTTGTGATACCATAAAGTCCTACAGGAGAACATAGGCAGGAACATCTCAGATATTTCAACCATCAATAGTTTCAGTGATGTATCCCCTAGAACAAGGGATATAAAGGAAAGAATAAACAAACTGGATCTCATCAAAATAAAAAAATATTTACATGGCTAAAGAAAATATTAGCAAATGAAAAGGGAACTAGCTACATGAGAAAATATTTTGGGGAATGATACATCAGACAAGGGTTTGATCTCCAAAATATATAGAGAACTCACACAACTCCATTCCAGGAAAACAATCAGTCCAGTAAAAAATGGGCAAAGGAACTGAACAGGTACTTCCCCAAGAAAGACATACAGAGGGCCCAGAGACATATGAAAGGTTTCTCAGCATCACTAGCCATCAGAGAGATGCAAATTAAAACCACAATGAGATACCACTTCACACTTATCTCAATGGCCATCATAAACAAATCAACAAACAGTAAGGGCTGACAGGGTGGTAGAGAAAAGGGAACCCTAGTGCACTGTTAGTGGGAATGCAGACTGGTGCAGCCTCTCAGGAAAACAGTATGGAATTTCCTCAAGAAACTGAAAATGGAATTATCTTTTGACCCAGTAATTCCACTTCTGGGTTTATACACTAAGAATCCTGAAACACTAATTCAGAAGAACCTATGCACCCCAATGTTCATAGCAGCACAATTTACAATAACCAAGTGCTGGAAGCAGTTTAAGTGCCCATTACTAAATGAGGGGATCAATAAACTATGATACATTTCCACAATAGAATACTATGCAGCAGAAAGAAAGAAGGAGCTCCTATCTTTTGGACAACATGGATGGAATGGGAAAGTATCATGCTAAGTGAAGTAAGCCAGGCAGTGAAAGACAAATACCATATAATCTCACTTATAAGTGGAACTTAATTAAGAAAACAAAATGGCAAGCAAAATGTAGTCACAGACATTGAAATCAACAACAAACTGACAGTAACCAGAGAGGAGCGAGGAGAGAAACAATGTGGGAATAAAGGAAAGCTATGTAAATGAACATGTATGAGGGACCCATAGATGGAGCCCAGGGTGGATGGGATTGAGGGTGGAGGTGGGCTTTGGTTGGGTGGGGTAAAGTGGTGGTGGGAAGCTGTAGACAAGTATATTCTAACATCATTAAAACAAGTAAAAAACAAAAAAAGAAAAAAAAAGAATCCTTCCCCCCAAAAAAAGAGACACAGACTGAATGTAAGGTTATGGGAAAAGACATTTTGAGCAAATGAAAAAATTTACATAACAATACTCAATGCAGATAAAATAGAGTTTTTTAAATTTAAAAAATTTATTTTTATTGTTTTTATTTTTCAAGTACAGTTGTAAAAGGGGGACAACTCTACTTGATGATAAAATAGACTTTAAAATAAAGGCTATAACAAGAGACAAAGAAAGGTATAACATGATGATAAAGGGATATATCAAAAAAGAGAATATAACTTGGTTAAATGTCTGTTTAGCCAATGTATGTGCCCCTAAATATAAAAAACAGATAATGACAAACATAGAGGGAGAGATAGGACTTTTAGAATAATAGTAGGGGACTTTAACACCCCATTGACATCAATGAATAGATCATCCAGACAGAAAAATAAACAAGGAAACATTATCTTTAAATGATATATTAGTCCAGTTTGAGTTAATAGATATTCTTAGGACATTTTACCCAAAAGCAACAGAATATATATTATTTTCAAGTGCACACAAAATTTTTTCTGGGCTAGATTGCATATTAGGGCACTAAACAAATTTCAATAAATTAGAGATGATTGAAACCACAACAACAATTTTCTCATGTCACAATGGCATGAAACTAGAAATTAACTACAGGAAGAAAAATGGAAGCAACAGATATATGTGGATATTCAAAAAATATGTTTCTAAACAACCAATGTATCAAATTAGAAATCAAACATGAAATAAAAAACCTTGAGACAATTGAAAACAAAAGCATAACCTTACAAAATTTATGGGATACAGCAAAAGCAATTATAAGAGGACTATTTATGGATACTTAAAGAAGCAGGACAAGCCCCAACTAAAGAATCTAAATTTATACTGTAAGAAACTAGAAAAAATCCAAAGTGAGTAGAGGAAAAAATTAATAAAGATCAGAGTGAAATCATGGAAATAGAAAATATAAAAACAATAGAAAACATTAATGAATCTAAGAGCTGTTTCCTTGACAGGATAAAATGGAAAAACCTGCTACAAAACTCATTAAGCCAAAGTGAGAGAGATTTAAATACATAAAATCACAAATAAAAAGAAGTGATACCTGACACCTAAAAATGCAAAGGATTACCAGAAAATACTACAAATAATTATATACTGACAAAATAGACAACTTAGAAGCAATGGATATATTCCCCAAATGATAGTCTTCCACAACTGAGTCAGGAAAAAACAGAAAATCTGTATAGACCAATAACTACCAGCAAAATTAAATCAGTGATCAAAACCTCCAAACATACAAAGGTCAGGATCAGAGGCTCCACAGGTAAATTTTATCAAACATTTAAAAAATAATCAGTTACTGTCCTTCTCAAACTAGTCAAAATCAAGGTAGAGGAGATACTTTCAAACTCATTTTTGGAAGTGAACATTACAGTGATGCCAAAACCAGAAAAAGACACTACAAAATAGAGAGAAATAAATCATAGGCCAATATCCCTGATGAAACTGCATGCAAAAATTCACATCAATATATAAGCAAATTCAGCAATACATTAAAAAGACAATACACCATGTTCAAGTGAAGTTTCTTCCTAGGATGAAAGTTTGGTTCAATATCTTCTAATCAATTAACACATGATACACCACATAATCAAAGTGAAGGATGAAATTTACATGATCATATCATTAGATGCAGAAAAATCACTTGACAGAATTCAACATCCATTTATGATACAAACTTGTGGCAGTAGGGATAGAGGGAACTTACATCAACATAATAAAGACCACATATGACAAACCTGTAGCTAACTTCATACTCAATGGTAAGAAGCTGAAAACTCTTTCTTTAAGATTAGGAATAGTACAAGGATGAGCACTCTTAGCACTTTCATTTAACATAGTATTGGGATTCCTGACCATAGCAATCAGAAAAGAAAAAGAGATAAAGGTATCCAAATTGGAAAGGAAAAAGTAAAACTGTCATTCTTTGCAAAGGACATGATACAGTAGAGAACCCTAAAGATTCCACCCCTCCAAAACAAAAAAATCCCTACTAAAACTGATGAAAGAATTCAGTAAAGTAGCAAGATACAAAATAAATATTCAAAAATCAGTTGCATTTTTATAAGACAATAACAAACTATCAGAGAGATTAAGAACACAATCTCCTCTAATTGTATCAAAAAAGAGTAAAAAACTTAGAAATAAATTAACCAAAGAAATAAGAGGTCTGTACACAGAAAACTATGACATTAAAAAAATCAAAGACATAAATAAAGGAAAAGGTATGCTAGTCTAATGTGTAGGAAGAGTTAATAATATCAAAATGTCCATATTCCACAAAGCAATCTACAGACTCATGCAATTCATATTAAATACCAATGACACTTTTCCTGTAACTAGCACAAATAACTTAAAATCTACATGGAACCACAAGAGACAAATAGCCAATGCAATATTGAGAAAGTGCAAAGTTGGAGGTATAACACTACCTACAATCAAACTATACTACAAAAATGTAGTAATTACAACAGCATGGTGCTGGACCAAAAACTGATACATAGATCAATGGAACAAAATAAAAATCCCAGAAATAAACCCACACTTGAATGGTCAATTAATCTAAGACAAAGAAGGCAAAAATATACAAAAGAGAAGACAGTCTTTTTAATAAATGATGTTGGGAAAACTAGACAAATACATGCAAAAAAAATCAGTCTAGACCACTCTATTACACCATATACAATAATGAACTCAAAATGGATTAAAGGCTTAAATGTAAGACTCAAAACCATAAAACTCCTAGAAGAAAACATAGGCAGAAAACTCTATGACATTGTTCTTAGACAAATTTTTTTTCACATGTCTTCTCAGGCAAGGGCAACAAACAAACAGAAACAACTGAGTCCATCAACCTAAAGGTTGTTGCACAGTGAAGAAAAACATCAACAAAACAAAAACACCAATCAATGATATGAAGAAGATATTCACAAATTATCACTGTCATCAGATAGAGGTTTAATAGTTAAATATGTCAGAAATTCATACAATGTAACATACAAAAAAAAGAAAACAATCAAATTTAAAAAGGCAGAGGACCTGAACAGACATTTCTCCAAATAAGACGCCCAGATAGCAAACAAACATATGAAAAGAAGCTCAACATCATTAATCATAAGGGAAATGCAAATGAAAACCACAATGAGATATTACCTCACATATGTCACAATGCCTATAATTAGTAATTAACAAATGTTTTTGTGAGAATGTGGAGAAAAAAAGAACACATGCACTATACATGGGATTGTAAATTGGTGCAAGCACTATGGAAAGCAGTATGGAAATTCCTCAAAAAATTAAAAATAGAATTGCCATATGAATGAGCAATTCCACGTCTAGGTGTTTATCAATAGAAATCCAAAACACTGATTTGAAAAGATATATGCCTCCCCAATGTTTATTAAAGCATTATTTACAATAGCCAAGATATGGAAGCTACCTAAATGTCCATCAGTACCTGAGTGGATAAAGTGTTACATGTACACATAATGGACTGCAGTCAAATCTCAGTTCTTGAACATCTCCCATTTGAAACAATTCAGTTCTCAATTAAGTTGTTTATGGAAAAAAATGTCTCGGCTGTTGAGCAAAACTTCAGTTTTTGACCCAACAACACTTTTATGCTGATACCTGTGTGATCAATCATATGTCTCTCAGGCAAGCAACAAAGGGGAGATTGTGCATTGTTAATATCTCACAGAATTATACTGTAAATAATTTTGTGTTTTTTATTTTGCTGCTGCTTACTATTAATAAATACATACAATAAGTCACCATGGATCCTAAGAACGTTGTAATAGCAGCAAAGTGAAAATGAAAGTTGTGAAAATAACAATAGAGTTTAAAAAAGAAATAATTACAAAGTATGATAGAGGTGTTTGCCTGTTTGACCTAGCTACTGAGTACGGTACTGACAATAACAAAATTTTAAAACATAAAGTGTGCTGATGTTTCTAAGGGTGTAAAAGTGCTCACAAGACAACAATCACAGGCAATTGAAGAGGTAGGAAAAATGTTGATTTAAATAAATAAGAAGCAGGTAGCCAGTGATAGCATTTTGGAGGCAATGACATGTGGAAAAGTGAAGATGCTGCATGGTGACCATCTGAAAGACAATCCTGGAAGAAGGGCTGAAAGTGATTGATTCACTTAAGGATAGTAGGGTGTGGCTCTATAAATTTAGGAAGAAAAGTGGCACTCATAGAATAGTGAGGCATAGGGAGACTGCCAGTTCTAACAAAGTAGCTGCTGATAATTTCATAGCAGAATTTTAAGAATATGTAGAGGCCAAGGGATTTGTTCCCCAACAAGTATTCAATTGTGATGAGACAGGACTCTTCTGGAAGAAAATGCCAAAGAGAACCTACGTAAAGGAGTAGAATTCTACACAAAGGAGTAGACGCAAGCCAGTGAAGGACAGACTGATGTTATTGTTGTGTGGGAATGTGAGTGGGAACTTTACATGGAAGCCCCAAATCATCTTCCATTCTGAAAACACATAAGTTTTCAAGAAAAAATAATGTCATGAAAAGCAAGTTGAATGTGATGTAGAGGGCTAATACCAAAACTTGGATAACTAGGCAATTTTTTTATTGAGTAGATTTATGAAGTGTTTGACCCAAGTGTGAAGAAAGACCTCCAGGAAAAACAGTTGCTACTCAGGGCACTTCATGTAATGGACAATGTTACTGCCCATCCTCCAGGCTTGGAGGTGAAGTTGGTGGGGGAGTACAGCTTCATCACTGTTAGGTTTTTGCCACCTAACATAACTCCTTTCATCAGCACATGGACCATCAGTTCATTTCTACTTTTAAGAAACTCTACACAAAACCTCTGTTTCAGAGATATTTTGGGATGACCTGTGAAACTAATTTAATATCAGGGAGTTCTGTAAGGAACATTTTACTAGCAATAGCATCACTTGCTTGAGGCTCATAGACACAGTATGTGGGGCAGTGTCTTCCAGGACTATGCAATCAGCCTGGAAGAAACTATGACCTCAGTGTATTTCTGAAAGAAACTTTGAGGGTTTTGAGGATGAGTCTATGTCTATTGTGGAGGACATTGTGTTTCTGGGCTTGGAGGTAGATGATGATGATGATGTAGAGGAATTGGTGCAGGACCATCACACCAAGGAACTCCCAGACCTTCAGAGGAAGCAGCACTGAGGAGCTTTCTTCAGAGGAGGAGAAGGGAAGGAAGGATATTCCTACTTCACTAATCACCATGACAAAGAAGTAGCAAATTGTGAAATAAACTTTTTCAATGACAACACAGTGTTTCACTTCATGCAAGTGTTAAAATGCAAGCAAAAACAAACATCACTGGATAGGTTTTCAGTGAGATATAGGCCCAGTGACCCTGAAGCAAGCTCTAGTGGAGCAAAGAGAACAAAGGAATGGGGAAAAACCCAGAACAGTTACTTGATGTTTTTATGGAAGGGGACTCCCCTTCTAAACAATAACATCTGTCCACCACTCCGCTCCATGTTCAGTCATTAGTATCTCTCACAATTAAAGGTAAGTTTTAGTGTGTATATAAATTTTCATTTTCTTACTGTATATTTCATTTCCTTTTTGTCAAATTTTCATTTATATTTTATTTCATTTTATTTTAAAAATGTTTATTTATAGATTAAACACTACATAAGATACATACTGTATATAAGAAAGGCTAAAACCAGGAATCATTTGGGGGTCTGGAATGGATTAATTCAATTTAAATTATTTTTAATGGGAAAAAATGATTCAGTCTTCAAACAAATCATTTCTCAAACAGCTTTCCAGAGCAAATTAAGTTTGAGAATGAAGGTTCCATTGTATTAGTCACAAAAAGAATAAATTTTTACTGTTTTCAGAAACATCATAGCAGCTTTTATTATGACTTTATATTTAGTAACTAAAATTTCATGATAATAAAATGGATTAATGGGAAAGAAGAATGAAAATATCACAATTATCTCATTAGTGTTTAATCAGAGAAATTGTACATATTTAAAGAAAAAATTTAAAATGATTATATTTCAAAATTCAAAAAAAGAATCTTCATTATACCATTTATTTTCTTTTTTAAATTTGTTTTTATTTTTAATTACAGTGGATATTCAATATTATATTAATTTCATGTTTACAGCATAGTGGTTAGACATTTATATAACTTATAAAATGATTCTTCACTAAGTTTAATATCCGCCTGACACCATACATAGTTATTACAATATATTGATTATATTCCCTATGCTGTAATTTACCTCCCCATGATTATTTTGTAATTGCCAATTGGTACTTCTTAATTCTTTCCCCTTTCACCCCACCCCCAACCCCTTCCCATTTGGTGACCATCAGATTTTTTCTTTATATCTGTAAGTCTATTTCTGTTTTGCTTGATTACTTTGTTTTTTAGTTTCTATGTATAAGTAAAATCATATGGTATTCTTCTTTCTCTGTATGACTTACATCATTTAGCATAATACTTTCTAGGTCCATCCATGTTGTCACAAATGGAAGTATTTTATGACCAAGTAATATTCCATTATACCACTTATTTATCCATTAATTTTTTGATTGTAGCATTTAATCCATTTAAATTTAAAGTAATTAGTGATAGGTTTGCAGTTATTGCTATTTAATTAATTATTTTATGATTCTTGTAGTTCTTCTGTGTGCCTTTCTTCTTCTCTTGCTCTCTTGTATGTTGATGACTTTCTCTGTAATGTTTGTTTCTTTCTCATCATTTTCATTTATCTCAGAGTTTTGGTTTGTGGTTTTCATGAGCTTTTTTTAATGATATACCATGTTTACAGCAATCTCTTCAGTTGATTTTCAATTAAGCTCTAACACATTCTAAATCACTATAATTACTCATCTCTGCTCATTCATATTTTCTTGTTGTTATTATTATCTATTTTATTGCTATTCAGGTAGTTAGTTCCATTTCCCCCCTACCACTCTTTGAAGTACCAGCCATCTCCACTTCCCACCCTCAATCCTATCCCCTTCTGGCTTTGTCCATATCTCCTTTATACATATTCCTTGAGAATGCTTCCCCCTTTCCCCCCATTATCCCCTCCCACCTCCCCTCTAGTTGCTGTCAGTTTGTTCTTAATTTCAAAGTCTCTGGTTATATTTTGTTAGCTTGTTTGTTTTCATTATTAGGTTCTACTAATAGGTGAGATCACACAGTACTTGTCTTTTACCACCTGGCTTATTTCACTCAGTATAATGTTCTTCTGATCCATCCAAGCTGCCAGAAAGTGTAAGAGCTTCTTATCTCTTTCTGCTGCATAGTATACCATTATGTAATGTACCATAGTTTTTTGATCCAGTCTTTTACCAATGGACACATAGGTGGCTGGCAGCACTTGGCTACTGTAAATTGTGCTGCTATGAGCATTGGGATGCATAGGTTCTTCTGAAATGCTGTTTCAGGATTCCTAGGGTATAGTCCAGTAATGGAATTGTGGGGTCAAGGGGCAGTACCATTTTTGCTTTTATGAGGAAATTCCATACTTTTTCCACAATGGTTGCACCAGTCTGCATTCCTGCCAACAGTGTACTAGGATTCCTTTTCTCCCCAACCATACCAGCACTTGTTCTTTGTTGATTTATGATGGCCATTCTGACTGGTATGAAGTGGTATCTCATTGTGGTTTAATGTGCATCTCTCTGATGGCTACTGATGCTGAGACTCCCTTCATATGTCTCTAGGCCCTCTGTATGTCCTCCTTGGAGAAGTGTCTGTTCATTCTTTTGTCCATTTTTAATTGGGTTGTTTGTCTTCCTGGAGTGGAGTTGTGTGAGTTATTTATATATTTTGAAGATCAATTCCTTGTCTGGGGTATCATTTACAAATATATTTTGTGATATGGTTGGTTCTTTTTTCATTTTAATGCTGTTTTCTTTAGCCATGCAGAAGCTTTTCATTTTGATGAAGTCCCATTTGTTTATTCTTTCCTTTATGTCCTTTGCTATTGGGGATACATTGGTGAAAATATTGCTGGGTGGAATATCTGAGATTTTTCTGCTTGTGTTTTACTCTAGGACTCTCATGGTGTCACAACTTATATTTAAGTCTTTTATCCATCTTGACTTTATTTTTGTGTATGATGTAAATTGGTGGTTGAGTTTCATTTTCTTGCATGTAGTTACATGTTTGTGACAACATGGAAGAATTTGCATGTAGTTCCCATAACCATTTGTTGAAGAGGCTACTTTACTCCATTTATGCTTCTGCATCCTTCGTTGAATATTAACTGACCATAGAGACTTGGGACTATTTCTGGGCTCTCTGTTCTCTTCCATTGATATATGTGTCTGTTGTTATGCCAATACCGGACTGTTTTGATTACCATGGCCTTGAAATAAAGTTTGATATCAGGTATTGTGATCCCTCCTACTTTGTTCTTCTTTCTCAAAATTGCTGTAACTCTTTGGGGTCATTTATGGTTCCATATAAACTTTTGAAATGTTTGTTCTATATCTGTGAAATATGTCACTGGTACTTTAATAAGGATTGTGTTGAATCTATAAATTGCTTTTGGTAGTATGGGCATTTTGATGATGTTAATTCTTCCAATCCATGAACATGGTGTATACTTCCATTTATTTGTGTCTTCCTTAATTTCTTTCCTCAGTGTTGTATAGTTTTCTGAGTAGAGGTCTTTTACTTCCTTGGTTAAGTTTATTCCTAGGTACTTTATTTTTCTTCTTGCTATAGCAAATGGGATTTTTTTCTGATTTCTGTTTCTAATATTTAATTGTTGGTGTACAAAAGTACTTTCAATTTCTGCATATTTACTTTGTAAGCTGCTGTCCTGCCAAATTTACTCATTAGGTTGAGTAGTTTTTTGGTGGAGTCTATAGGATTTCCTATGTACACAATTATCTCATCTGCAAACAATTACAGTTTTGCTAACTTCTTTCCAATACAGTTTTGTCTTTATTTCTTTTTCTTTTCTAAGTGCTATGGCTAGTACTTCCAACACTATATTGAATAGACATGCTGAAAGTGGACAGCCTTGTCTTGATCTTAGTGTGAAAACTTTTAGTTTTTGCCCATTGAGTATGATGTGTCTGTAGGTGTCTCATATATGGCCTTAATTATGTTGAGGTATGCTCCCTCTACTCTAACTTGCTGAGTGTTTTTTATCACAAATGTGTGCTGTACCTTATCAAATGTTTTTTTCTGCATCTATTGATATGATCATGTGATTTTTCTTTCCTTTTGTTTGTGTGTGTATTATGTTTATTGATTTGCAGGTACTGTATTATCCTTGCATCCTTGGGATGAATCCCACTTGGTCCTGGTGTATAATCTTTTAATGTATTGCTGTATGTGATTTGCCAATATTTGTTAATAATTTTAGTGTCAGTGCTCATCAGCAATATTACCCTCTAGTTTTCTTTCTTTCTTCATTTTTTTTTCCTGGTTTTGTGATTGGGATGATGCTTGCTTCAAAAAATGATTTTGGGACTCTTCCTTCTTCCTGGATGTTTTTGGAGTAGTCTGAGAAGAATAGCAGTTATCTCTTCCTTAAATGTTTTGTAGAATTCTCCTGTGAAACCATCCGGCCCAGGGCTTTTTGTGTTGGGAGTTTTTTGATTATTGCTTTGAAAAGACCAACTGTTATTGGTTTTTTTCAGGCATTATGCTTCTTTTTCATTCAGTTTTAGATTATATTTTTCTAGAAATTTGTCCATTTCATCCAGGTTTTCCCACTTCTTGACATTTTGTTCTTCATAGTAATTTCTTACAATCCCTTGTATTCCCATGGTATCAGTTGTAATCTCTCCTATTTCATTTCTGATTTTGTTTATTTGGGTACTCTGTCTTTCTTACTTCATGAATCTGCTAAAGGCTTGTCAATTTTGTTTATCTTTTCAAAGAATCAGCTCATGGATTTATTGATCCTTAGAATTGTTCTTTTAATCTCTATGTTATTGAATTATATGCTGATCTTGGTTATTTCCTTCCTTCTACTCATTCTAGGATTTATCTCTTGTTGTTCCTCCAGATCTTGTACATTTAGCATTAAGTTGTTTATTTGAAA
Organism: Trachops cirrhosus; assembly: GCA_028533065.1. NCBI lineage: Eukaryota > Metazoa > Chordata > Mammalia > Chiroptera > Phyllostomidae > Trachops > Trachops cirrhosus. Next base: position 49,485,452 of record CM052549.1, on the reverse strand, counting down.
TGTTTCTTTCTTTTTTTAGGTAAGTCTGTATTGCTATGAACATCCCTCTCAGTACTGCCTTCTCTGTGTCTCATAGGTTTTGGACTGTTGTGAGTTCATTTTCATTTGTCTCCAGAAACTTTTTGATTTCTTCCTTGATCTCATTCTTAATCCATTCATTGTTTAATAGTATGCTATTTAACCGCCACAGATTTTAGTGTTTTTATTTATTTTTTTCCTTTTGGTTGGCTTCTAGTTTCAGGCCCTGGTTGTCTGAGAAAATAATTGATAATATTTCAGCTTATTTGAACTTTTTGAGGGCTGTTTTGTGTCCTATCATGTGGTCTATCTTTGAAAATGTCCTGTGTGCATTTCAAAAGAATGTCTATTTTACTTCTTTGGGATGAAAGGTTCAATATATATCAGTTAAAACCATTTGATCTATGGTATTGTTCAATGCCTCAATATCTTTGTTGATATTTTGTTTGGAAGATCTATCCATTGTCAACAGTGGGGTGTTAAAATCCTCTAGTATAATGGTGTTCCTGTCTATATCTTTCTTGAAGTCTTTCAAGATTTTCATCATATATTTAGGTGCTCCTATGTTGAGTGCATATATGTTAATAATGTTTATGTCTTCTTGATGGATTCTTCCCTTGAGTATTTTGACTTGTGCTTATGGGTCTTTTATTATGACCTTTGTTTTGAAGTCTATATTGTCTTATATATGTATCATTACCCCAGCTTTCTTTTCCTGTCAATTGGCTTGGATTATGTTTTCAGTCTGTGCAGTCTTTTTGTTCTGAGGTGGGTCTCTTGCTGGCAGCATATGTGAGGGTCATATTTTCTTATTCATTCAGCTAATCTATGTTTTTTGATTGGAACATTTAATCCATTTACATTTAAGGTCATTATTGATAGGTATTTATTCGTTGCCATTTTACTCCCTTCATACCTGTGTTCCCCTCACTCTTTTTCTTCCTCTTCGTAAAGCAGTCCATTTGTTATATCTTGCAGAGCTGGTTTTGTGGAGCTGTATTCTTTCTGTGTCCTTTTGTCTGGGAAACTCCTTATTTCACCTAACATTTTAATTGAGAGCCTTGCTGGATAGAGTAGTCTTGGTTGCAGCCTTTGGTTTTTATTACTTGGAATGTTTCTTGCCATTCCCTTCTGGCTTACAGTGTTTCCATTGAGAAGTCAGCTGCTAGCCTTATCAGGGCTCCCTTGTATGTTACTTCCTGTTTCTTCCCTGCTGCTTTTAACATTCTCTCTTTGTCTTGTTTTTTTGTTTTCTTTTGTTTTGTTTTTTAATTTTAATTGTGATGTCTTGGAGTGGGTCTCTTTGGTTTCCTCTTGATTGGGACCCTCTGTGTTTCTTGGAGTTGTGTGATTTTTTTCTCTTATCAAATTAGGGAAGTTTCCCATCATTACTTTTTCAAACAGGTTTTCTATCTATTGTTCTTCTTCTTGTATCCTTATTATGTAGATATTATTACATTTCATGTTGTCCTGCATTTCCCTGAACCCCTTTTTCATTCTTTTTTAGTCTATTTTATTTTTCTTGCTCTTTCTGGGAGTTTTTTTCTACTTGTCCTTCAGCCCATTGGTTCTGTGCTCTGCTTCATGGAAACTTCTTTTGATTCCTTCTCCTGTGTGCTTTAATTCAGAAACTTTATTATGCATTTCATCTTGGCTCTTGTTGATATAATTTTTATGTTGATATAATTTTCAGTAATTTCCTCATAGTTTCATGTTGATATAATTTTCAGTAATTTCCTCATAGTTTCCCTGTAGTTTTTGGTAATTCTCAGTGACCTCATTCAGCTTCTCTATAACCATTGTTTTGAACTCAGTATCTTATAGCTGACTTGCCTCTATTTCCTTTAGCATTCTTTCTGAGGATTCCTCTTTCCTTTCGATTGGGTTTGTTTCTTTGTCTTCCCATTGTTTGGGGGACTCTTTTTGTTTGTCTCTGCTTTTTAAATTGATCTGCTTTGACTGAGTTTGTGGTATGAACCTCTGTGGTAGGAGGCCTGTGAGATTCAGTGGTATAGTCACCTTGATCTCCTGAACTTGATGATCTTGGGATACCCTTTATGCCATTTATGTTAGTTCTCTAAATGTAATTATGTTTTATTGTTGTTGTGTCATTCTTTGGTGAGTCCTTCCCTGCAGCTGGTTGACTGAAGATCACTCCACCCAGCACATATTGTATGCTGTTGTGCAGGTGCTACCAGAGGAAAACCACAAACCAAGGGAAAAAACCCACATCCAAAACAAATCTACCCCCCAGTAATCCCACTATCAATAGCAAATGAACCAGTTTTAATAAGGGTATAATGAGATTAAGACTTTTGAGACTTCCAGCAAAGATGGAGGTGTAGGTAGATACACTATGCTTCCTTGCACAAGCAAAAGGACAACACCACATTTAAAAACAAAAAAACAATCAGAACTTCCAGAAAACGAATATATGGAAATCCAACAACCAAGGAGTTAAAGAAGAAACATTCATCCAGACTGGTAGAAGAGGCAAGGCATGCAGCCAGGGCTGAAAGGAATCATGGAAAGGTGGTAGATGGAGGATCAGGGTGGGAAGTGCCTGGCAGACTGGGTGAGGTGGCAGCTAGAGGAATGGTAAGGTGGCAGCTGGCAGAACGGGTGGACCCACACTTGCAAGCAGATAAACCAAGAGGAACAACTAGGGAGAAAGACATACCCTGTTACCCAGGATTCCATCATGGGGAAATAAAGCCTCAAAACCTCTGAATGAAAAAAAAAACCTGTGGGTGTTGCAGCAGTGGGAAAAACTCCCAGCCTCACTGGAGAGTGTATTGTAGAGACCCACAGGGTTCTCAAATGTACACAAAACTACCCACCCTGGAATCAGCATTATAAAAGCCCAATTTGCTTGTGGATAGCTGGAAAAGTGATTGAAAGCCATCCAAGAGCTGAGGAAGTAACACTGTTCCCTCCCAGACACCTGTCTCCATACAGTGCCACAATGTAGCAACATGGGTTTCCCCGATCTGGCAAATACCTAAGGCTCTTCCCCTTTCTACATAATAGGACCACTGAAACAAACAAAAAAAAAACTGGAACAAATGAAAGAACAAGTCAAAGATCCAGAAAAAATACAACTAAGTGATGAACAGATAGCCAATCTGTTGGATGCACAGTTCAAAACACTAGTAATCAGGATGCTCACAGAATTGTTTCTGTATGGTTGAAAAATAGAGGAAGAAGTGAAGGCAATGAAAAGTGAAATAAATGAAAATGCACAGGGAACCAACAGTGACAGGAAGGAAACTGGGACTCAAATCAATGATTTGGCTCAGAAGGAAGAAATAAACAGTAAACCAGAACAGAATGAAGAAACAAGAATTCCAAAAAAAAAAACGAGGAAAGGCTTAAGGACATCCTGTATGACATTAAACATTCCAACATCTGAATCATAGGGGTGCCAGAAGGAGAAGAGGAAGAGCAAGAAATTGAAAACTTATTTGAAAAAATAATGAAGAAGAACTTCCTTAACCTGACAAAGGAAATAGACTTCCAGGAAATCAAGGAAGCTCAGAGAGTCCCAAAGAAGTTGGACCCAAGGAAGCAACCACCAAGGCACATCATAATTACATTACCTTAGATTAAAGATAAGGAGAGGATCTTAAAAGCAGCAAGAGAAAAGGAGACAGTTAACTACAAAACAGTACCCATAAGACTACCAGCTGATTTCCTGAAAGAAATCTTACAGGCAAGAAGGGACTGGCAAGAAGTATTCAAAGTCATGAAAGGCAAAGACCTACACCCAAGATTAATCTATCCAGCAAACCTATCATTTAGAATGGAAAGGTAGATAAAGTGCTTTCTAAATAAGGTCAGGATAAAGAAGTTCATTATCACCAAGTCATTATTATAGGAAATGTCAAAGGGACTTATCTAAGAAAAAGAAGATGATCAAAATATGAACAGTGAAATCACAACAAACTCACAACTATCAACAACTGAATGAGAAAAACAAAAACAAAATCAAAGCAAACAAACAGAACAGGAACAGATTCACAGAAACGGAAATCACATGGAGGGTTATGAACATGGAGGTGGAGGAGGGAGAATGGGGTAAAAGGTACAGGAAATAATCATAAATGATAGGTACATAACAGACAGGTAGAGGTTAAGAATAGTGCCAAGGAGGACATACAGAGGATCCAGAGACAGATGAAAAGATGCTCAGTATCGCTAGCTATCAGAGAGATGCAAATTAAAACCACAATGAAATACCAATTCACACTGGTCAGAATGGCCATTATAAAAAAAACAACAAACAACAAGTGCTGGAGAGGTTGTACAGAAAAAGGAACCCTAGTACACTGTTGGTGGGATTGCAGACTTGTAAGACCACTATGGAAAACAGTATGGAACTTCCTCAGAAAACTAAAAATGGATCTGCCCTTTGATCCAGCCATTCCACTGCTGGGACTATATCCTAAGAAACCTAAAACACCCATCCAAAAGAACTTATGCACCCCAATGTTCATAGCAGCACAATTTACAATAGCTAAGTGCTGGAAACAACC
>CM052549.1:49418619-49480799 GCA_028533065.1 Trachops cirrhosus | reverse complement strand
GAACAAATATAGAGGACACATGGACAAAACTAGGGGGGTTGGAAATGGGAGGGAGGAGGGGAGGAATGGGTGGGCAGGCTGGAATGGGAATAAAAGATAGAAACTGTACTGAATAAACTAAAATTAAAAAATTAAAAATTAAAAAAAAGAATAGTATTAAAAATGTAGAAGCCAGAGAAATTGTATGTACTACCCATGGACATGAACCAAGGTTGGGGGGAGCGTTGCTAGAGGGAGGGAGGGTTCATGGCAGAGGGGAATAAAGGGCAAAAGAGTGGGACAATGGTAATAGCATAATCAATAAAATATATTTAAAAATACTTTAAGATTATTATAAGAAAAGAGTAATAAATATAGTATAAGTTCTAGTGAGTTAATATGCACAAACCTGCTGGACAAGAATTGAATGTTGGAAAGCTACACAGGAAAGAAAATATCACTGATCATGGAGAAGACCACAGTGGATTTTGTTTTGGTAGCTTCTAATATTTACTACTGGTATTTTTTTTCTTATCTGTCTCTGGTGATGTCAGATTTTGACCCTGTCTGACCTTATGTAGCCTGCTCTAACACTGCCACAGATCTGCTGTTCATTGCTGTCTTCTTTAGTTGTTAATCTAGTTGCCTGGCACTCAGCAGAAATGCTTAGCCTGGCACTCAGCAGAAAGGCTTAAGCCACATAGGGCAGGGCAGAATCTCTCCTGGGGTGGGGGCTATTGTTTCTCCTCAGGCTGGTGATGCTTGGAGGGGAGTGGTCTGCCTTAGCAGGATGGCTGCTGCTATATGGGGGATGACTCAGCCCTGTGATCCCTGAGGCTACTCTCTCCACTCTTTCCCCAAATCTTCTGTCCCCATTCTCTCCTCAGGTCTCTTTAGTCCACTCTGCACCCACCTTTGCCAGAGCCCAGGGGAAGTGGCTACAAATAAAAATTTGTGTGTTGGCCCTTTAAACAGCTCTCTGTATCTCCAACTGTCCCTGTCTGGCAGAGACCAACCCTGCCACCTTTTGTAGTCAGTTGTTATCTGTGTACTGTTTGGGGCTCTGGTGCTGTAAGACAGGAATCCTAGCTTAGGGTTGAGACCTCATTCTTCTCAGGGGGATCCAGCCAGCCACTTAATTATCTGTGCAGTGCTGCTCCCTGTGGGTGCCTGGCCAGCCCTCTAGAGTCTCTGCTATACTCCTTACCAGATTGTGCTGAAGCTGATTCTTCTGTCTGTCCAAGGTTATAAGGCTTCTCTCTCACTATTGTTCAGTTGTTTTTTCTGGGTGGTTTCTCCACAATGTAGTTGTAATTACAGATTGGTCCCGGCAGGAGGTTAGTGTGGCTTCCATTCACTTCTTCGCCATCTTGCCTCTCCTCTTTTTTCATTATTTTTTACTTCTTGTGTCTGTGTTTTATCTGTGTGTAACCTTAATTTATTGTGGTAATTACACATAATTCATGTACTTTTTCTTAACTTTTGTGCTAGCTTTATGGTTGATTAATCCAATGCTTTTCTTGAGTCATTGTCTTTTTCAGTGAGGTTTTTTCCCTATATTTTATTTCGACATTTCATCGTTTTTTTCTTCTCAAAGAAGTCTCTTTATCATTTCTTGTAACACTGTGTTTTAATTGCTGCTCAACTACAGTTCTCCCCATTTTACCCCCAGCACTGTCCCCTGGCCCACCCCCCTATACCTCCTACCCTCTATTCTACACACCTTTGGCTTTGTCCATGTGTCCTTTATACATGTTCCTTGAAAACCCTTCTTCTTTCCCCCATTACCCCACCTCCCTTCAGGTTACTGTCAGTTTGTTCTTAATTTCAATGTCTCTAGTTATATTTAGCCTCCTTTTTTGTTTTGGTTATTAGGTTCTACTAATAGGTGAGATCACATGGTACTTGTCTTTCACCACCTGGCTTATTTCACTAAGCATAATGCTCTCCAGATCCATCCATGCTGACGTGAAGAATAGGGTTTCTTTCTTTCTGCTGCATAGTATTCCATTGTGTAAATGTCCCACAGCTTTTTGATCCACTCATTTACTGATGAGTACTTACATTGTTTCCAGCACCTGGCTATTGTAAATAACACTGCTATGAACTTTGGGGTGTATAGGTACTTTTGAATTTGGTGTCTCAGGATTCTTAGGGTATAATGCCAGCAGTTGAATTGCTGGGTCAAAAAGCAGCTCCATACAGGGAACTTATCTCTGTGGCAGTGGCAATTGTTGCCCAGCCCCTGATTCAGAAAACCGGTGGGGAGTGAGTTGGCACATAAAAACCGAGCCCATGGACGGGTTTTCCCATGGGGAATCAGGACTACATTGTACCTAGGTTGCTTTGAGGCTTGCTTTTTTGCTAAAACTCCCTCATCCTGAGTTGAGGCAGCAAATGCTTACTGCATATCTTAAAGTAACTTCCTAAAATCTATGCTAAACCTCCCAAGTATGGAGTGTGACCAGTTCGACCACCTTTCCCCTTGTATTTGCAAATATCCTTTTTCTTTGCAGTAATTAGCCACATCTTCTCCTTTGTTATCTGTAAAATGTAACCACGTAAAGCAAACCTGTGCATAGTAAATGAGGACCATCCTTGATGTAATGTGCCTAGAAAAACAATAAAAGCCTGTTCAGACAGGGGTTAGGGTGCTCTTTCACTCAGAGAGTGGCCATGCCATCCCTTTTTCTCTACAGGACTTCTGCAGTCATGTTAATTTGTTTGTCACAGCCACAACACATGGACCCCACTGGCCAGAGTCCCCATCAGTTCCATTTTTAGTTTTTTGAGGAAATTCCATACTTTTTCCGCAGTGGCTGCACCAGTCTGCATTCACAACAACAGTGTGCTAGGATTCCGTTTTCTCCCTACCTTTGCCAGCAATTGCTGTTTATTGATTTATGATGGCCATTCTGACTGGTGTGAAGTGATGTCTCATTTTGGTTTTAATTTGCATCTCTCTGATGGCTAGAGATGCTGAGCATCTTTTCATATATTTCTGGACCCTCTGTAGGTCCTCCTTGAAGAAGTGTCTGTTCAGGTCCTTTGCCCATTTTTTAATTGGATTGTTTGTCTTCCAGGAGTCAAGTTGTGTGAGTTCTTTATATATTTTGAAGATCAATTCCTTGTCAGAGGTATACTTTGCAAATATATATTCCTATTCGGTTGGTTCCTTCTTCATTTAGCCAATGTTTTCTTTAGCCTTACCGAGGCTTTTTATTTTGATGGAGTTCCATTTGTTTATTCTTTCCTTTATATCCCTTGCTCTAGGGGACATATTGGTAAAAATATTGCTGTGTGCAATATCTGAGATTTCCCCACCTATGTTCCCCTCTAGGACTTTTATATTATCATGACTTATAGTTAAGTTTTTATCCATATTGAGCTTATTTTTATGTATGGTGTAAGTTAGTGGTTGAGTTTCATGTTTTTGCATGTAGCTGCCCAGATCTCCCAGTGTTGTTTGTAGAAGAAGCTATTTTTATTCCATTTTATGTTTCTGCCCCCTTTGTCTAATACCAGTTGACCACAGTGACATGGGTGTATTACTAAGCCCTCTTTTCCATTCCATCGATCTATGTGTCTGTTATTGTGCTAGTAGCAGACTGTTTTAATTAAAGTGGACTTTTAATATAGTTTGATATCAGGTATCAAACTATATCCTTCCTCCTTTGTTTTTCTTCCTCAAGATTACTGCAGCTATTTGGGGTCATTTATGACTTCATATAAATACTTGAAATGATTGGTCTATATCTGAGAAATGTCATTGGTATTTTAATAGGGATTGCATTGAATCTATACATTGCTTTTGGTAGAATGGACATTTTAATGATGTCAACTCTTCCAGTCCATGAAAGTGATATATGCTTCCATTTATTTGTATCTTTTTAAATTTCTTTCTTCAGTGTTGTGCAAATTTCTCAGTACAGGTCTTCTACCTCCTTGGTTAGGTTTATTCCCAGGTATTTTATTTTTTCTTGCTATAGCAAATGGGATTTTTTCCTGATTTCTGTTTCTGATATTTAATTGTTGGTGTACAAAAATGCCTTCCATTTCTGAATATTGATTTTGTATCCTGCTGTTCTGCGCAATTTACTTATTACGTTGAGTAGTGCTTTGGTGGTGTCTATAGGGTTTTCTATGTACATTATCATGTCATCTCTAATAATGACAGTTTTGCTTCCTCCTTTTCAATTTGGATGCCTATTATTTTCTTGTCTTCTCTGATTGCTGTGACTACGGCTTCTGGCAGTATATTGTCTAGAACTGGTGAAAGCAGACACCCTTGTGTTGTTCTTGACCTTATTAGGAAAACTTTAAGTTTTTTCCCAGTAAATATCATGTTGGCTGTAGGTTTCTCCTAAATGGCATTTATTTTGTTGATGTATGCTCCCTCTACTCTCACTTTGCTGTGTGTTTATATCATACATGGGGGCTGTACCTCATCAAATGCTTTTTCTGCATCTATTGATATGATCTTGTGATTTTTTGACTTTCTCTTTGTTTGATTGAGAATATTGTAGCATCCCTGCATCTCTGGGATGATTCTCAATTGTTCATGGTGTATGATCTTTTTAACTTATTGCTGATTGCAGTTTGCCAATATTTTGTTGAATATATTAGCAACTATGTTCATCGGAGATATTAGCCTGTAGTTTTCTTTCTTTGTTCTGTCATTATCTAGTTTTGAGATTAGGATGATCTCGCTTCATAAAAAGAATTTGGGTATCTTCCATCTTCTTGGAATTTTTGGAATAGTCTGAGAAAGATGGGGATTAGCTCTTCCCTAAATGTTTTTTTAAGTTCCCTGTGAAACTGTCCACTCCAAGGCTTTTGTGTGTTGGGAGTTTTTTATTGGTGCATCAATTTCAATAGCTATTATCAGTCTTTTCAGGCTTTCTGCTTCTTCATTGAGTTTTGGAAAATTCTATTTTTATAGAAATTTGTCCTTTTTTGCCCAGGTTTTCAAATTTCTTGGCATACAGTTCTTCATAGTAACTTCTTATAATCCTTTGTATTTCTGTGGTATATGTTGTAATCTCTCTTCTTTCATTTCTGATTGTGTTTATTTGGGTCTTCTCTCTTTTTTTCTTGATGAGTCTTGTTAAAGGCTTGGTGATTTTGTTTATCTTTTCAAGGAAACAGCACCTGTATTTATTGATCTTTTGAATTGTTCTTTTAGCCTCTATGTCATTTAATTCTGTGCTGATGCTGGTTATTTTCTTCCTTACATTTGCTCTAGGCTTTTTTTCTTGTTGTTCCTTCAGTTCTCCTAGATGTAGGGTTAGGTTGTTTATTTGAAATGTTTCTATCTTTTTTTAGGTAAGTCCGTATTGCTATGAACTTTTCTCTCAGAACTGCCTTGTCTGTGTCTTGTGGGATTTGGATTTTGTGTGTTCATTTTCATTTGTTTCCAGAAACTTTTTGATTTCTTCCTTGATCTCATTTCTAACCCATTCATTGTTTAATAACATGCTATTCAATCTCTGCAAATTTAAGTGTTTTTGAGTTTTTTTTCCTTGAGGTTGGTTTCTACTTTCAGTCCCCTGTTGTCTGAGAATATGTTTGATATGATTTCAGTTTTCTTGAATTTTTGGCAGGTTGTTTTGTGTCCTATCATGTGGTCTATCTTTGAAAATGTTCCATGTGCATTTGAAAAGAATGTGTATTTTACTTCTTTGGGATTAAAGGTTCAATATATATCAGTTAAAACCATTTGATCTATGGTATTGTTCAACACTTCAATATCCTTGTTAATATTTTGTTTGGAAGATCTATCCATTGTCAACAGTGGGGTGTTAAAATCCTCTAGTATAATGGTGTTGCTGTCTATATCTTTCTTGCAGTCCTCCATGGTTTTCCTTATGTATTTGGTTTCTCTTATGTTGGATGCATACGTGCTTATAATGTTTATGTCTTCTTGATGGATTTTTCTGTTGAGTATTATGAAGTGTCTTCTGTGTCTATTTTTGTGGCCTTTGTTTTGAAGTCTATTCTGTCTATATTGCTACCATGGATTTTTTTTCCTCTCCACTTGCTTTGAATATTTTTCCAACCCTTCACTTTCAATCTGTGTAGGAGTTTTGTTCTGAGGTGGGTCTCTTGTGGACAGTGTCTGTGTGGGTCATGTGTTCTTATCCTTCAGCTACCCTATATCCTTTGATTGAAGCATTTAATCCATTTATATTTAAGTTTATTATTGATAGGTACTTATTCATTTTTCCTTTTTTGTACCTATGTTCCTCTCTCTCACTCTTTTTTTCCTCTTCTTAAAGCAGTCCCCTTAGCATATTTAGAAGTGCTGTTTTGGTGGAGGTGTATTCTCTTAAACTTTTATTATCTGGGAAGCTTATTTCACCTTTCATTTTAATTAACAGCCTCACTATGTAGAATAGACTTGGTTGCAGGCCTTTGCTTTTCATTACTTGGAATATTTCTTGCCATTCCCTTCTGGCTTATAGTGTTTCTGATACCCTTATCAGAGCTCAGTTGTGTTACTTCCTGCTTCTCCCTTCCTGCTTTTAAAATTCTCTCTTTGTTAAAATTTGTTATTTTAATTATGATGTGTCTTAGAGTGTGTTCTTTGAGTTCATCTTGATTGGAACCCTCTGTGCTTCCAGAGCTTGCATGGCTTTTCCCCTCTGCAGGTTAGGGAAGTAGTATGTTATTATTTTCAAACGGGTTTTCTATCTCTTGCTCCTTTTTTTCTCCTTCTGTCATTCTTATGATTTGGAAGTTGTTGTGTTTCATGTTGTCCTGTAGTTCCCTTAAGCTAAGTTCAAATTTTTTTAGTCTTTTTTCATGCAGCTCCTCTGCCTGGGTATTTCTTTCTACCTTGTCTTCCAACTCATTAATTTGGTCCTCTGCTTCATCCAGCCTCCTTGTTATTCCTTCAAGTATGTTTTTTTTTATTTTAGATATTTAATTTTTCATTTCTTCCTGATTCTTTTTTAAAAGATTTATTTATTTTTAGAGAGAGGGGAAAGGAGGGAGAAAGAGAGAGAGAAACATCAGTGTGTGGTTGCCTGTCATGTGGCCCCCACTGAGGACCTGGCCCGCAACCCAGGCATGTGCCCTGACTGGGAATCAAACTGGCGACACTTTGGTTCCCAGCCCGTGCTCAATCCACTGAGCTACACCAGCCAGGGCTCTTCCTGATTCTTATTTATAGTTTATATTTCCTGTTTCATACTGTTGTAGTTCCCAACCAGTTCCTTGTAGTTGTCAGTGAGTTCTTTGAGCATCCTTATAACTGTTCTTTTGAATTCTATTTCTGATAGTTTGCTTACCTCCATTTCATTTAGCTCTTTTACTGTGGATTCTTCCACTCCTTTTGATTGCATGAGTCTTTTTGTTTGTTTCTGTAATTCCAGATGCTCTGCTTTGCCAGCTGTCTTCATAAGGTGAACTTTTGTGATAAGAGTTCTATGGGACTCAGTGGTATAGTCTCTTTGATTTCCTTGTCTAGATACTCTAAGACTGCCTTTTCTTCGTTTGTGTGGGCTCTCTTGTTGTACTTGCATTTTATCTGTTGGTGGCTCCTTAGTTGTTGGATTCTCCCTGCAGAAGGCTTAGTGGTATTCAAAACTCCCCACTCTGTGTTGTATGCTGTTGTATAGGTATTGGTTAACAAAACAGTATTACCAGACAACCAAACCTACACCAGCAAAAAGAACCCACCTGCCACATCAGCAATGTACAATCTGAATAAAAAGAACAAACAAAGACCAAGAGTAGTGTGTTATTTGGAATACAAGTGAAGTGAAAGAATACAAATTAAAATGTGATATGAAAGGGAGAATAAAAACAGCAAAGCAAACAGTTAAAACAAAAAAAACACACAAAGAATCTAAGTCAACAGAAAGAAGAGAAATAACTTTAAAAATGCAAGTTCTGAAAGTGAAATTTGTCTCAGCTGTTGGTGTTCAGCTTCTGACTTTTTTCGGCATCTGTCTCCAGTTTTCTCACAGCTCCAGGTCTTATTGTCTTACTCTTTAAAATTAAAAAGAAAAGAAAAGAAAAGAAAAAAATGGAAGCCTTCTGCTGATTTTAAACATACCGAGCCAGTTTTTCAGGTCTTCTGGGATCTTGCACACAGAGGGGATCTGGCCTCCTTTTTTTTTTTTTTTTGTTACCTTTCCTGTGGTTCCATAATTATGGGGACTCAGTCTGGGCTATGAGTGCCCAGAGTGCCTAATCACAGGTGCCCAGTTTCCAGCTCATGCCATCAGATCATTGTTTGGCCTGCACTGTCCACCCTGCGCATTTGCACCAGGCCATCACTGATAATCCACCTTGTTTTGCAACCCTTTGATCAGTCCCTGAAGTATACTGAGTAGGAGCAAATGACTTATACCCTCCTCCCTCTTTGTTGGCTTGGCCTCTGCATGAGTGGGGTCCCTCTCTGGCGGCTCAGGTCAGCTTTTGAAAAACATCTCTTTGATTGCTGCTGCCTCTCTGAGCCCCTGCTTCCCCACTTTGATCAATCTTTAAGGCACCCTGAGTGGAAATCAGGCCTATATTCCCCCTTCACTGGTCCAAGGTCACTGCACATGTGAGGTCCTTGCACGGTGGCTTAGTTCCCCTTTTGAAAAAAGTTCCCTGGGTGCCATTGCTGCTCCTAACCAGTGCCCAGCTTTCCACACACTCCAACTCTCTGACCAGTCCAGAGTCTATCTGTGTAATGGCCAGTTGCAACCCATCTCTTTTCCCAGCTCCAGGTATCACCCAGCTCCCCAATTTCTCTGGTATTGTCCCAGCCAGCGGTACACCACCAGCTGTCACTTACTGCCTTTTTATCCCCCCAGCAACTTTTAGCATCCAGGTCTCTCCTGGCTACGGTCTGGGACATCCCCATTCTTGGAAGGGAAGGAGCCAGTAGGCTGCTATCACTGACCTGGCTCTCTTCCAATGCTCCCACGGCAGCCTTGGTTTCCCCAGCAAGGCCTGGGGACTTTCTTGTAGGCCTACAGATCTCCTTACTGCCCATTTTGAAGTATCCTCTGCACACTTTGGCTTCCAAACTTCATACAGCTGGGATTCTGTTGGCTATTCACTATGTTCTTTGGAAGATCAGCTAGGTGTCCCAGTTGGGTGCACTGAGCAATTGAGCTCAGCTCCAACTACATTGCCACTATCTTCCTGCCTCTCTTGTAATACTGGTTTGATAGTGATAAAGTCCTTCAGCTTTTCTTCTATGGAAAGGTATTCATCTCTCTTTTGATTCTACATACTAGCCTTGCTGGGTAACAAAATCTTGGCTGTAGGCCCTTGCTTTAATCACTTTGAATATTTTGTGCCAATCCCTTCTGGACTACAAAGTTTCTGTGGAGAAATCAGCTGAAAACTCTTATGGGAGCTTCCTTGTAGGTAAATAACTGCTTTTGTGTTGCTACTTTTAAGATTTTGTTCTTGTCTTTAACTTTTGGCATTTTATTTACCATGTGTCTTGGTGTGGGCCTCTTGGGGTTCATTTTATTTGGGACTGACTGTACTTTCTATATTTATATATCTATTTCCTTTATAAATTTATCAGTCATTACTACTTCAAATATGTCTTCAATCCATTGTTCTCTCTCTTCTACTTCAGGTACCATTATGATGCAAATGTGACTCGATATTATCCCAGAGGTCCCTTAAGTATCCTTATTTTTACTTATTTATTTTTTCTTTGCTGTTCCAAATGCATGTCTTTTTTTCCTACCTTGTCTTCCAAATCACTGACTCAAACTTTGGCTTCATCTAATCTTCAGTTGATTTCATCCAATGTACTCTTCATCAATTAGTTATTGTATTCTTTATTTTTGACTGGTTCTTTGTTATGTTTTCTATCTCCTTCTTTATGTTTACTATCTCTTTCTTGAACTTGCCCCTGAGATTATCTATTCTTCCCTTAAATTCAGTAAACATATATAACCATTGTTTCAAACTCTGCATCTAATAGATTGCTTGCCTCCACAGTTTTTAGGTTTTTTTTTTTCGTGACACTTTGTCTGATTCTTGGGACATGTTCCTTTGTCTCCTCATTTTGGCTGCCTCACTGTGTTTGTTTCTATGTATTATGTTCCTTGGTTTGACAGAGTAATCTTAAAGTAGGTGTCATGTGGGACCCAGTTTTGCATTCTCCCAATTGACCAGATCACATCAGAACAACACTCAATAAGCTCCACAAAATGGCACCCCAAAGAGTGGACTGAGCACACACCAGAGATTTGCTTAAGCAAACCCTGCTCCTTAGAGTTAGTTCTGTCACAACAGTTTGTACATTGTATCATTGATGGCACTTTAGTCCTGGAAGGAACTGTTTCTGCCAGCCCTTGCCCTGAAGCCAGATAATTCAGTTCCTCTCTGTATGTATCTTACATTTTTCAAGTTGTTGTTCCCTAGCTGGAGCTTATGTCTAGTGTTAGTGAGTGAATGTGTTTGTATTTAGACACTTTCAGAGAACACCTGGGTCTATAGCAGCTGTCCATCTCACCTGAACTGAGTCCCTGCCTATTTTCAGAGTCAGCTGTTGTGAGAATACCCATTCTCTGCACTGATGCTCTGAGATGAAAAGTCTGATATGAGGATGAAAGTCCTTGCACCTCAGGAAGGACCTCTACGGCCAAGATATCAATCACAATTTTTGAATACCACATGTGGGTGTGGAACCAAAGGTTTTGAATCTCCATCACTCCTACCAACCTTAACATGGCTTTTTTTATATTCTTAGCTATAGGAGTTCAGTAAGCTATAGGTAATTCTCAAGCGTAGTTTTCATATACCTTAGTTATAATATTCATGTATTCCTTCCATGGAAGGAAGTGAGGAAAATGTTTACCTAATCTGTCCTCTTGACCTCAAATGCACTCAAATGAAAAATTCAGGAAATGTTTTAGTTCTTTGTAATATTAAACTTAAATAAGCTTTTGACATAATTAAATAAATATTGTAATATTTGTGAAACACTTCATCAAAAGAAGCTACATATTTTTCTGCCTAACTTTTAGTTATATAATTTTTGCCTTAACATTTTTAATAACTTACTAAATTTTTTAAATTAATATATTTTGTTAGACTTGCAAGTGATACAGAGATTTTAAAAAGTTGTATTCCTCATTACTTTCTCTTCAAATGTAATATTTGTGTGAGTGTTTTTGCATATATCTTTATATTATGCAGAAACATATAAACACACATATGGCATATGTATTTGTGTGGATAATACCCTATCTCTCAATACATGATTCCATAACAATTCCTTCATTTCTCATCTCATAGGCATACTTCTATATGAGAATGGATAGATCAACTTTATTCTTTTCAATGGAGGTCAAATATTCCATTTTATATTTGTACCATAATTTATTTAACAGAATCCATATTGATTAATCAATTTTAGCCTTAAATGAGAACATAGGCATGTCTAACAATTTAAACCAGGTGAAATGGTCTACAACAAATGTTTATGTCCTCCTCCTCAAAAAGACAATTTCATTTTATTTTATTTGACTTCCATGTTGTTTTTCTATATCAACTGACATTCAATATTGTTCTGTATTAATTTCAGGTGTGCAGCATAGTAATTCAGCAATCATATACTTACAAAGAGATGTTCCCAATATTTTCAGTACCCACCTGGCACCACCCATATTTATTACAATATTATTATCTATATCCCCTGTGCTGTAATTTACATCTCTGTGACTATACTGTAACTATCAATTTATACTTCTTAATTCCTTTACTTGTTCACCTGGCCCCCACACCCAACTCCCCTCTGACAACCATCAGTCTGTTCTCTGTATCTATGAGTCTGTTTCTGTTTTGTTGGTATGCTTATTTTGCTTTTCAGACTCCAAATATAAGGGAAATCATATGGCGTTTGTCTTCTTCTGTCTGGCTTTTTTCACTTAACATAATACTCTCTATGTCTATCCATGTTGTTACAATGGGTAAGATTTTATTCTTTTTTATGGCACAGTACTATTTCTTTGTGTATGTGTAACAGTTTTTTATCCACTCATCAATGGATGTTGGATTCTATCAAATGATGTTTCATCAGTGAACACAGGGTTCATATGTTCCTTTGAATTAGTATTTTGGATTTTTTAAGATACACAGCCAGAAGTGGAATTACTCACAAGGCAGTTCTGTTTTTAATTTTTTGAGAAACTCCAAGTTCAAAGGATGCACTCTGCAGTCTCACTAACAATGCCTGAGGCTTCCTTTTTTTCTCATATCCTTGAGTATATTTGATTTTTATTGATTTACTCATGAAAGTCATCCTGACAGTTGTGAGATATCATCTCACTGTAATTTTAATTTGCATATCTCTCATAATTAATGATGGTGAGCATATTCCCTTATGTCTATTGGCCATCTGCATGTCTTCTTTGGATAAGTGTCAATTTGGGTGTTCTGCCTATTTTTTAAATCAAATTATTTGTTTGTTGGGTGTTGATTAATGGTACATGAGGCTTTTAAAAATAAATTGTGGGTATTAATTGCTTGTTGGAAGTATCATTGATAAATATACTCTCCCATCCAGTAGGCTGCCTTTTGGTTTTGTTTATTGTTTCCTTTGCTGCATAAAAACTTTTTACAGTGAAGTAGTCTTATTAGTTTATTTTTTTATTTTGTTTCCTTTGCTCAAGGAGATATATCAGAAAAAAAAATATTACTAAGTATAGTAAATATAATATCAGAAATTGTACTGCCTACTTTTCTTTCAGGAATTTTATAGTTTTATAGTTCCAAGTCTTACATTTAAGTTGTTAAACCATTTTGAGTTTATTTTTCTATATGGTGTAAGCAGATGGTCTAGTTTCTTTTGTGTTTCTTTTTTTTCTTTATTTCTTTTTCTTTTATTTTCTTTTCTTTTTCTGGACAAATGTATTTGTCCAGTTTTCCTAATACCATTTTAGTGAATAACCTCTCTTTATCCTATGGTATGTTCTTGCCTATTTTGTCATGTATTAATTGGCCCCATAAATATGGGTGTATTTCTGGGCTTTCAATTCTATTTTATTGATCTATGTGTCTCATTTTGTGCTAGTACTACATTGTTTTATGATTACTAAAGCCTTGTAGTGTAGCTTGATGTCTGGTAGCATAATATGTTCAACTTTGTTCTTCCTACTCAAGATTGCCATGTTTATTTGCACTCTTTTTCATTCCATATAAATTTTAGGGTTATTTGTTCTAGTTCTTTGAAAAAGGCCATTGACATTTTGATAGGAATTGTGTTGAATCTATACATTTCTTGGGTTGTTGTGGGCATTTTAACAATGTTAATTCTTTCTATCCATGAATATGGTATATTCTTGCATTTATGTGTATCTTCTTCCATTTTTTTCTTTAATGGCGTATAATTTTCAGAGTACAGGTCTTTTACATCCTGTTAAATTTACATCCTCAGTTAACTTTATTTTAGGTATTTTATTTTTTGATGTAATTGTAAATGAGATTGTTTTCTTAGTTTCTCTGTCTGAGAGGTCATTATTGGTGTAAAAAAGGCAACTAATTTCAGAAAATTTATTTTGTATTCTGCTACTTTACAAAATTCATTTAGCAGGTCTAATATTCTTTGGTGGAATTTTTAGGGTTCTCTCTGTATAGTGTCATGTCATCTCCAAATAAAAATGGTTTACATGTTCCTTTCCAATTTTCTTGCATTTTTATTTCTTCTTCTTGTCTGATTGCTGTGATTAGGTCTTCCAGTATTATATTAAATAAGAGTGATGAGCCCTGGCTAGTGTGGCTAGTGGACTGAGCACCAGCCTGCAAACCAAAGGGTCTCCATTTCAATACCGAGTTTAGGGCACATGCTTGGGTTGCAGGCCAGGTCCCCAGTATTGGGTGTGAAAGAGGCAACCACACATTGATGTTTGTCTCCTTCCCTTTCTCCCTCCCTTCCCCTCTCTCTAAAATAAGTAAATAAAATCTTTTAAAAAATAAGAGTGATAAAAGTGGATATTTGTCTTGTTCCTGATTTTATAGAAAATTCTTTTATCTTCTCACTGTTAAGTAACATGTTCGTTGTGAGTTTGACATAAATGGCCTTTAGTATGTCAAGGTATGTTTTTTCTCTCTCTTTTTTTTAAGAGGAGAGAAACATCAATGTGTAGTTGCCTCTCACACACCCCCAAATGAGGACCTGGCCTGGAACTCAGGCATGTGCCCTGACTGGGAATCAAACTGGTGACCCTATGGTTTGCAGGCTGTGGCTCATCCACTGAGCCACACCAGCCAAGACAAGGTGCTTTCTCTATACCCACTTTGCTGAGAGTTTTTTATCATAAGTTGTTCTTGGATTTTATCAAATGCTTTTCTATATCCATTGATATAATCATATCATTACTATCTTTTCTTTTATTGCAGTGTGGCACACTAATTGCCTTGTGGATAGTGCATCAACCTTGCATCCATGAAATACATCTCACTTGATCATGGTGTTTGATCATTTTAGTGTATTGCTGAACTTGAATACCTAATATTTTGTTGTAGATTTCTGCATATGTAATCATCAGAAATATTGTTCTATAATTTCCTTTTTATGTAATGTCTTTGTCAGGTTTTAGAATAGGAATAATGTTTCTAAAATGAGCTGGGGAACTGTCTCTCCTCTTGAATTTTTGGAATAATTTGAAAAAGACATGGGTTAATTCATTTTTAAAGAGTTGGTAAAATTCACTTACAAAGCCATCATGTTTGTGACTTATGCCTTTTCTTATTTTTTTGATTAGTGAATCAATTTCTTTGGCTGTAAATAGTCTGTTCAGATTTTATGTTTCTTGTTGATTCACTCTTCAAAGATTGTATACATTTTTCTATGTATTCCAGATTTTCCAATTTGTTGGCAAATTATATTTTCTTACAATCCTTTGTATTTCTGTGATGTCAATTGTCACTTCTTTTTTTTATTTGTTATTATTTATTGCAGCCTTCTTTCTTGATGAATCATGTTAAAGGTTTATCAATCTTGGTATATTTAAAAAAACCTGCTAATACTTTTATTAGTATTTTATATTTTTAGACTTTATTTTGTTTATTTCTGCTCTCATCTTTATTATTTTTTCCTTCCATTCACTTTGTGCTTTGCTTATTCTTTTTCTACTTCTGTTAGGTATAAGTTTAGATTGTCTATTTGAGACTTTTCTTATTGTTTCCTGAGTTAGGCCTTTTTTGTTATTAATTTCCCTCTTAGGACTGCTTTTGCTGTGTCCAGTAAACTTGTGGTTGTGTGTTTTAATTTTCTTGTTTTAAGTTATCTTTTCATTCACTTAATCTCATTGTTAACTCATTTATTATTTAGTGATGTGGTATATTTAAGAGTTTCATGGGTACCCTGTACTTTGGGAAGCTCTGAAGAACTAAAGGTATAGTCCTAGCCATCAGGGAGTTCACTCATTGAGCTTTAACATAAATTTTTTAAGGTCAGTGTTCTTGTTATGGTGGGGAAGGGAAACTCTTGTAACAAGTGAAGAAGGAGGAGGTTATTGTTATGGGATATAAAGCAATGAATTACTTATGGAAGTCATTGGAAACCCTGCCATTAATTCTGCCTACAGCCTGAACCTAGAGATTAACATCTAGAAATAAAATACATTTTCTTAGTATAACATATTGATGTTTGAAAATTCTGCATTTCTGTCAGTAGTAGTAGTATATCTAAATAGGCACAAAGTCAAAGTAGGGAGTATGTAGTGATTTAAATCTTAGTAAAACATACATGATGAGGTCTGTGTAGAAAAAGCGCAGCCATTGTTAATGTAACCTGAATGGTTTGCATCCATGTAACCTGGCAACCAAG
Source organism: Trachops cirrhosus (assembly GCA_028533065.1). Classification (NCBI taxonomy): domain Eukaryota; kingdom Metazoa; phylum Chordata; class Mammalia; order Chiroptera; family Phyllostomidae; genus Trachops; species Trachops cirrhosus. Next base: position 49,465,021 of record CM052549.1, on the reverse strand, counting down.
GAGAGTGGACTGGAATGAGCATGTGTGAACCATAATGACTTCACTTTACTAGTCAGTGGGGGCAATAGATGTCATTGAGTGAGCATGTATACTATGTGACTGTCTCATTCAAAATGACTGAGCGAGTACAGCAATGTTTCTGCATCAAATTTTGCATTAAGCTTGAACTTTCCTCCACAGAAACTATTCAGATGATTCAGAAGGCCTCAGCTATGGGCAACTGGTGATTGCCAGCCTCATCATGACAAGGCACCCACTCATGCATCACATCTCGTGTGGAGATTTATGGCAAAACATTAACTCACCCAGCCCAGATTTGGTGCCTTGGCAACTTCTGACTTTTCCCAAAACTAAAATCTCCTTTGAAAGAGAAGACATTTCAGAACATCAATGAGAAAATATGATGGGGCAGCTGATGGCAATTAGGAGAACTGTGTAAGGTCCAAAGGTGCCTACTTTGAAGGAGACTGAGGCATCATTGTCCTATGTATGATGTTCCATGTATCTTGTATCTTCTTCAATAAATGTCCCTATTTTTCATGTCTGGATAACTCTGGGTAGACCTCATATATGTTTGTTTGTGGGTTTTTGTTTTCTTTTTTACTCTGGTCACTGTGCAGACAATATAGTTCTTTAGCAGTACATACAACACTTTTATATAAAAATTGCTAAACTTCCTCTTGGATTTATCTGCAACATTGACTGTTAAAAACTAATTGTCTATATTCTGAGGGGATATATAATTTGATTAAAAGGGCACATGAGTCCTGGCCAGATAGCTCATTTATTTAGAGTATAATCTAATATACCAAAGTTGCAGGTTCCATCCCCAGTCAGGAATCAGTCAATGAATCCATAGATGATATGTGGAACATCAAATCAGTCTCTCTCTGTCTCTCCGTCTCGCTCTCTCTTCTTTTTCTCTCCCTCAAATCAGTAAATTAAAAAAAAATTAAAGGACACATGATTGAACTAAACAGACCTGGACTTGAAATTTAACTAAGCAGTGTAGTAGTCATAATTATATATATTATATACTCTTGTGTTAACTGCTGCTAGTCAGTTTTCTTCATTTAATAATTTGGAAAATTATCAATAGGGGAAGATTCAATGATATATTAGGCTCAGAACTGACGAAACTAAGCATTTAATTATTTTTCCTTGTTAAATATGTCAAGGGCAAAACTAGATGTTTACCTGATATTAAAAGGCAACATCCTGAAATAATGCTATAAAACATACCGTTTAACAGTATAAGTGATTTAATCAAAGTATCTTTTGATTTCTTCCTTAATGTCATTATTAACCATTCTTTATTTAGTGACAAATCATTTAGCATCCATGTGTTTGTGTATTTTTCAGTTATTTTTTCTTGTAATTGATTTCTAGTTTCATACCATTGTGATCAAAGAAGATGCTTGACATGATTGCAGTCATGTTAAATTTATTGAGACTTGTTTTATGGCTGCTCTAACATGTGATCTAACCTGAAAAATATTTTATATGCACTTTAAAAGAATGTACATTCTGTTGCTTGGGATGAAATGCCCTGAATATATTAATTAAATCCAACTGGTCTAATGTGTTATTTAAGGCTGCTGTTTCCTTGTTGATTTTCTGCTTCTAAGATCCATCCATTGATGTCAATGGGGTAAAAAAGTCCTCTACTATGACTGTATGACTGCCAATCCCTCCCTTTATGTCCATAAATATTAGTTTTATATATGTAAATGCATAAGTGTTTACATAGGTTACATTCTTTTGTTGGTTTGACCCTTTTATCATTAAGTAATGCCCTTTTTATTATTCTTATTAATGTCTTTGTTTTAAAGTCTATTTTGCCTAATATAAGTATTGCTATTCTAGCTTTTTTTTGTTTCCATTTACCAAAAAAACATTTTTTTCAGTTGAGTTTGTTATTTATTTAATTTAACTTAATCTTTATGATTTAATTCTGTTACCCTTTAGTCCCCTTATACTCCTCTGCACCATCACCAAACTGTTGTCCATGTCCATGAGCCTTTTTTCCTTTTTGCTCAATCCCTCCACCAACTAACTTCCCCCACAACTAGCTGTCATCTTTTTCCCATCTATGAGTCTGTCTCTGTTTTGCTTGTTAGTTCAGTTTGTTCATTAGATTCCACATATGAATGGAAATCATATGGTATTTGTCTTTCTCTGGCTGGCTTATTTCACTTAGCATAATGTTCCACAGGCCCTACTGTAGAACATTGCTACTGTTGCAAAGGGTAAAAATTTCTTCTTTTTTGATGGCTGAGTAGAACTCCATTTTATTAATGTTCCATAGTTATTTTATCCATTTGTCTATTAATGGCACTTGGGCTGTTTCCATATCTTGGCAATTGTAAATAATGCTGCAATGAACATACAGGTGCTTATGTTTTTCAATTTAGTGTTTCCAGTTACTTTGGATATATTCCCAGAAGTGGGATTGCAGGGTCAAAAGGCATATCCATTTTTAATTTTTTGAAGTACCTCCATACTGCTTTCCACAGTGGCTGCAACAGACTGCATTCCCACCAACAGTGCAAAAGGATTCCCCTTTCTCCACATCCTTGCCAGCACTTGCTGTTTTTTGATTTACTGATAATATCCATTCTGACAGGTATGATATGGTATTTCATTGTGCTTTTTATTTGCATTTCTCTAATGATTAGTGATATTGAGCATCTTCTTATATGTCTATTGACTTTCATTGGAGAAGTGTCTATTCAGGTCTTTTGCCCATTTTTTAATTGGGTTGGTTTTTTGGTGCTTTGCTGTTTTTTTGGAGTTTTGTAAGCACTTTATAAGTTTTGGATATTAACCTCTTATCAGAAGTATTGGCAAATATGTTTTCCCATTCTGTGAGTTTCTTTTTATTTTATTGATTTCATTTGCTGTGCAGAAGCATTTTAGTTGGATAAATGCCATTTGTTTATTTTCTCTTTTTGTTTCTTTTTTTTTCTTTTCCCCCTTGCCTAGTGAGATATATCTGATAAAAAATTTCTGTGAACAATGTCTCAGATTTTGCTTCTTACATATTCTTCTAGGATTTTTGTGGTTTCAGGTATAACATTTAAGTCTGTGATCTATTTTGAATTTATTCTTGTGTGTATAGTATAAGAAGGTGGTCTAGTTTAATTTTCTGCATGTATCTGTACAACTTTCCCAACACCATTTTTTGAATAAACTATCTCTAGTCCAATGTATGTGCTTGTTTCCTCTGTCAAATATTAATTGACTATAAAGATGTGAGTTTATTTCTGGATTCATTATTCTGTTTGATTGATCTATGTGTCTGTTTTTATGCCAGTACCAGGTAGTTTTGATTACTATGAACTTATAGTATAGTTTGATGCTAAATAGCATGATTCTTCCAAATTTGTTCTTTTTTTCTCAGGATTGCTGTTGCAGTGTGGGGCTTTTTGTAGTACAATACAAATTTTTGAAATATTTTTTTCTAGTTTTGTGAAATATGTTTTTGGAATCTTGATAGGAAAAACATTGAATGTACATATTGCTTTGGGTAGTATGGACATGTTAATGATGTTAATTCTTCCTATCCATGAACAGAGTATGTGCTTCCACTTATTTGTATATTCTTCAGTTTCTTTCTTCATTGTCTTATAATTTTCTGAGTACTGGTCTTTTATATCCTTGGTTAGGTTTATTACTAGGTATTTTATTCTTTTAGAAGTACTTGTGAATGGGATTGTTTTCTTAATTTCCCTTTGTGTTACTTTGATATTGGCATATAAAATGCAACTGGTTTCTGGCTATTGATTTTGTATCCTGTTAATTCACTGAATTTATTAATCTGTTCTAGTAGTTTCTTGATGGAATATTTGGAGTTCTCTGTGTACAGTATCATGTCTTCTGCAAATAAAGACAGTTTTACTTCTTTTTTCCAATCTGGGTACCTTTTATTGCTTCTTGTCTGATTGGTGTGGCTAGGACTTTGAGAACTATGTTGAATAAGAGAGGTGAAAGCAGACATGCCTGTCATTTCCCTATCTTAAGGAGAATGCTTGTAGTTTTTGCTAATTGAGCATGATACTGGCAGTGAGATAGTCATATATGGCTTTTATTATGTTTAGGTATGTTCTCTCTATTCCCACCTTGCTGAGAGTTTTTTTTATCATAAATGGGTGCTGGATTTTATCAAAATCTTTTTCTGCATCTATTGATATAATCATGTGGTTTTTATCCTTCACTTTGCTTATGGGGTGGATCACATTTATTGATTTGCAAAAGTTGTATCATCTTTGCATTCCTGAAATAAATCCCACTTCACTGTAGTGCATGATCTTTTCGATGCATTGCTGTACTTGGTTTGCTAATATTTTGTTGAGGATTTTAGCATCTATGTTCATTAGCAATATTGGCTTGTAATTTTCCTTCTTTGTAGTATTTTTATCTGGTTTTGGAATTTGGATAATGCTGGCCTCGTAAAATTAGTTTGGGAGCCTTCCCTCCTCTTGAATTTTATGAAGTAGCTTAAGAAAGAGAGGTGTTAGTTCTTTGAATGTTTGGTAAAAGTCACCTTGGAAGCCATCTGGTTCAGGTTTTTATTTATTAAAATTTTTTTAAATTACTGCTTCAATTTCAGTACATGTAATTTTTCTATTCAGATTCTCTGATACTTTCTGGTATATTTTGGAGATTGTGTGTTTCTAGGAATTTATCCATTTTACCCAGGTTTTCTAGTTTGTTGGCATATAATTGTTCATATTTTCTTACAATCCTTTGTATTTCTTTCGTGTTAGTTGTTATTTCTCCTCTTTCATTTCTGAATTTATTTATTTGGGTCTTTTCTCTTTTTTTCTTGATGAGTGTGGTTAAAGGTTTGTCAATCTTGTTTATCTTTTCAAAGAAACTGCTCTTGTATTCAGTGATCTTTTCTATCAGTTTTTTGGACTCTATTTCATTTATTTCTGTTGTGATCATAATTATTTCCTTCCTTCTATTCACTTTGGGTTTTGTTTGTTTTTCCTTTTCAGGTTCCTTCAAGTGTGAAGTTAGATTGTTTCTTTGATCTTTTCCTTGTTTTTTTTTTTTTTTTTTTTTTGAGATTGGTCTGCAATGCTAAAAGGATTTCCTTTTTAGGATTTCTTTCCTTGTTTCCCACAGACTTTAGACTGTTGTGTCTTCATTTTCATTTGTTTCACAGTATCTTTCGATTTCTTTCTTGTTCTAATGGTTGACCCATTCATTGTTTAATAACATGTTATTTAGCTTCTATATCTTTGCATGTTTTTCAGTGTTCTTGTTGTTATTGACTTCTAGTTTCATAGCATTGTGGTCAGAGAAGATGCTTGATATGATTTCAACCTTCTTAAATTTATTGAGACTTGTTTTGTGTCCTAGCATGCGGTTTGTCCTACAAAATAGTCCATGTGCACTTGAAAATTATATATATTCTGCTGCTTTGGGATGAAATGCTCTGAATATATCAATTAAATCTATTTGATCTAGTGTGTCTTTTAAGGCCATTGTCTTCAAGTCAATGGGATGTTAAAACCCCCAACTAAGACTGTATTTCTTCAATCTCCCCTTTTATATCCATCAAGATTTGCTTTACATATTTAGGTGCTCCTGTGTTGAGTGCATAAATGTTTACTAAGGTTATATCCTCTTGTTGCATTGTCCTCTTTATCATTATGTAGTGTCCTTTTTTTTTGTCTTTTACAAGAGCTTTGGTTTTAAAGTCAATTTTGTCAGATATAAGCTGCTACCCTAGCTTTTTTTCCATTTCCATTTGCATGAAATATCTTTTTCCAACCCTTTACTTTTAGTCTGTGTATATCTTTCAATCTGAGATGGGTCTCTTGAAGGCAGCATATATTTGGGTCTTGTTTTCTTATCTATTCAGCTAACCACTGTCATTTGGTTGGAGCATTTAAGCTATTTAGAATTAAGGTGATTATTGATAGATATGTATGTAGTGCCATTTTATTGTTAGACTGTTTTCCTCTTTTTTTTCTTTCTCTTTTTCTTATTTTCTTAAAACAAACCCTTTAACAATTGTTGCAGTACCAGTTTGTGTTAACAAGCTCCTTTAGCTTTTTCTTGTCTCCTTTGATTTTAAATGATAGCATTGCTGGATAAAGTAGCCTGGGTTGTAGGTCCTTGCTTTTCATCACCTTGAATATTTCACACCACTCTCTTCTGACCTGAAATGTTTCTGATGAGTAATCAGATGCCAGTCTAATTAGTGCTCCCTTGTAGTTAACAATGTGCTTTTCTCTTGTGGCTTTTAGGGTTCACTCCTTATCTTTAAGCCTTGTCATTTTAATTATGATGTGACTAGGTATGGCCTCTTTGGTCCAAATTGTTTTGGGACTCTCTGAGCTTCCTGCACTTGTGTGACTTTTTCCTTCACAAAGTTAAGGAAATTTCTAGTCATTATTTCTACAAATAGTTTCTCAATCCCTTGCTCACTCTCTTCTCCTTCTGGTATTCCCATGATACGGATATTATTACACTTCATGTTGTCCAAGATGTTTCTTAAGCTTTCCTCATTTTTAAAAATTCTTTTTGCTTCTCTGTCTTACTGTTCTTTTCTACCTTGTCTTCCAAAACACTGGTTTGTTCCTCTGCTTCATCTAACCTACTGTCTATTCTTTCCAGTGTAATATTTATCTCAGATATTGCATTCTTTATTTCTGACTGATCCTTTCTCATGGTTTCTATGTCTATTTTCATGATGTTGAGTATCTTTATAATCATTACTCTAAACTGTCTATCTGATAAATTGCTTACCTCCATTTCATCTAGTTCTTCTGGAAAATTTTCTTGTTCTTTCACTTGGGGTCTGTTTCTTTGCTCATTTTGAATCCTTTTTTTGTATTTTCTACCTTAGATGTTGAATTAATCAATTATCAAACTGATCAACTGTTAATCTTATCAACATGTAATTACCAGTTGGGCTTAAGTACCACAGGACAGGGCAGGGTAATTTTTGTGGGCAGGACTATTGCTTCCCCTCAGGCTGATGCCATTCAGAGAGGAGTGCTCTGCCTGAGAGAGATGGCTCCTGCTTTATGGGGAATGACTTAACACATGGATCCTGGCAGCCATTTCCTCAGTTCTCTCCTCAGAGCCACCAACTTCAGACTCTCCTCAAGTGTCTCTAGTCCAGTCTACTCTCCCTTTATTGGCATACAGGGTAAGTGGCTACAAGTGAATTTTGTGCTTTGGCCCATTAAGAGGCTCTCTGTGTTTCCATCCATCTATCCTTGCCTGACAGAACCCCTGGCTGCTTTTCACAGCTGGATGTTATCTGGGTTCCTTTCCAGATCTGGTGCTATAGGCTGGGGAGCACAGCATGGGGTTTAGAGCCCACTCTTCTCAGGGGAAACCCCCAGCTGCTGAAATATCCTTCCAGCCCTTACACTGCTGCCAGTGAAAACCCAGCCAGCTCTCTTGCTTATCCTCTGCACTCCCTACCAGTCACATTGTGATGAAGTGTTTTCTTCTGTCTGTCCATGGTTAAAAGGTCTCTTTCCAGCTAGTGTTAAAGTTGGCTATTTAAGATGATTTCTCTACAATTTAGTTGTATTTCCAGATTGGTCCTGAGAGGAGTTTAGTGTAGCTTCTACTTACTTCTCTGCCATCTTAGATCCATCACATAAAATATTTTTAAGCCATTTACTTTTAGTCTGTGTGTGTCTTTTGATCTGAAGAAGGTTTCTTATAGGTAGCATATTTATGAGTCTGTTTCTTATCCATTCAGTCACCCTATGTCTTTTGACTGCAGCTAAGCTATTTACATTTAAAGTGATTATTAATAGGTATGTATTCATTGCCATTCAATTTTTTATATTTATTTTTTCATTTTCTTTTTTAAACGATTTTATTTATTTATTTATTTATTTATTGTTTATTGGAAACTTGCAGGGGAAAGAGAGGGAGAGAAACATCAATGTGTGGTTGCCCCTCAAGTGTCCCCAGCTGGGGACCTGACCTGCAACCCACACATGTGCCCTGACTGGGGATCAAACCAGCAACCCTTTGGTTCACAGACTTATGCTCAATTCACTGAGCTACAACAGCCAGGGCAATTTCTTCATTTTCTTAAAGAAGTTCATTTAACCTATTTTGTAATACTGGTTTTGTGGTGATGGACTTCTTTAGCTTTTTCTTGTCTGAGTACCTTTTTATGTCTTCTTCAATTTTAAATGATAACCTGCCTGGGTAACGTACTTTTGGTTGTAGGTTCTTGTTTTCCATCACTTTGAGTATATTATGCCAGTCCCTTCTGGCCTGAAAAGTTTCTCTTAGGAAATTAGATGGCAGGTTTATATTAACTCCCTTGTAGGAAACTGTCCGTCTCTTATTTATGATTCTCTCTTTGTCTTTAACCTTTGCCTGCTTAATTTTGATGTGTCTTGGTATGGGCCTGAATCATTTCCTCTTTTGGGGGATTCTGTATACTGCCTGGACTTGTATGTCTTTTTTCTTCACCAAGTTAAGAAAGACTTTAGTCATTACTTCTTCAAATTTTTCTTAATCCTTTGCTGTCTTTTTTCTTCTGTGGTATCCTTATAATGTGAGTGTTGTTACACTTGTTTCATAAGTCTCTTAAATTGTTTTTAAATGTTTTATTCTTTTTTCCATTTTGCTGTTCAGATTGTGTTTTTAGTGCAACTTTGTCCTCTAAATCAATGAATTCTCTGCTTCATCTAATCTGCCGTTGACTCCTCCTAGTGAATTCTTCATATCATGTATTTTATTTTTCATGCATGAATGGTTATTTTTAATGGCTTCCATCTCCTTTTTCATGTTGTTGAAGTTCTCACTAATTTCCTTGAGCATCCTTATAATTATTGTTTTGAACTCTATATCTATTTGATTGCTTGCCTCCATTTTATTTAGCTCTTTTTCTGGATATTTATCCTGTTGGTTTATTCAGGGCATGTTTCTTTGTCTTCTCATTTTGGTTACCTCTCTGTGTTTGTTTCTGTGTATTAGGTAGATCTGGTATTAGATGATATTAGATCTGATATTGGTAGGTTGACTCTATGTAGTAGGTGTCTTATTGGACCCAGTGACATAGTTTCTCTGATCCCCTGAACTGCTCCAGCAGTGTCCCATGTATAGGTATATAAGCCTTCTTGTTGTGCTTGAGTCTTAACTGTCGATGGCCTGTTTGTGGATGTGATTGACCATTGGGCTTATTGGCTTTCAGGATTGGTCAAGACTACAGTTTATGAGCTACTGTGTAGCCGCTGACCCCATGAACTGAAATTTGCTCCAGCAGGATCTGATGTCTGCTGAGACCTTTCCTATGGTTTGCTGCTCTGTTGTAATCTGAAGCTAGTCACAGAAAGTGTTGAATGTATTGTTTTTAATGCCTTATTGGAGGGCTTCTTGTGAAGGTCAATGCCAGATGCTATCTATGAATGGACCTGGACTACATGTTTGGAGCCACAAAATAATCCACACTGAGTATCTCCCTGTGCTGGACCTGGGTACACATGGAAGAGATCAATACAAGCTGTATATTAAGGCTGACTGCCACCCATACCAGGTCTAGGATTGTCAGTAAAAAGCCAAAGGCACCCTGAGACCTGTCATTGCCTGCTAGCTACCTGTTAGACTCAGACGCTGGGAAATCTTCAAGTGGTATGAGAGTTATGAGGTAGATTCTCAGGAAGTTACGAGGTAAGGGTGAATAGTTTTCACCAGGCTAATGAAGATTCTAACTAGGTACCAGTGTTGGGTCTGAGGTTACTCAGACAACATCTCAGGGTACACTGAAACCAGCTATCACCTACCTGAGGTCTCAGACATTTGCAGTGGGGTCAGGTCTCAGAGAGTTGTTAGGGTGGAGCTAGTAGAGTTTATCATGCTATATTAGATTAACTATTGGTCTTTTGAATTGAGGGCTCAGCACATGAATTGTGGTACCAATCAAGCACATGTGAAGTCAGCCCTTGCCCTATAGGTACACAATTCAGCCTTTCCCTGTGTGTCTCCAGAAGCCCCTGAGCATGTTTCTGAGTCTCCAAGAGTTTTTAAAGAAAACTACAATGTGGGCCTGGGTTGGTTGCTGCTGGAAGAGCCTACAGCCATGCATGAGTTGGGTAAGGCCAGGACTCATGGAATTGTCAGGGTAGCGCTAATGCAGCATTTTAGTCTAACACTGAGTATGAGGTAGAGCCCAAGACAGGAACTATAGTGCAGATCAGGCACATGGCAAGATCAACCTTCAACCAAAATCAATAAAACTCAGTCTCTCCTTGTATGACTCTGGCAGCCCCTGAGCTTGTCAGGCATTCCTTGAGAGTTTTTCAACATAGACTGAAATTTCAGCCCAGGTGGGCCACTGTTGACAGAGCCTAAAATTGTGTACAAGCTGGGTAGGTCAAGTAATCTGGGAGCCATCAAGGTGGGGCTAGTGTAGTTCCTCAGGCTAATACCATATGGAGGGAGTGGTTGATTCAGGAAAGATGACATCAGTGAGTGGTGTAGAAGAGAAACTCAATACAGGTATATTAGCTACTGTCCTTCCATCCTTCTCTCCAAAGCCACACAACTTATTCTCTTCCTGTAATATGGCACCCGCCCAGCTGCCATCCCTTCACTGGAGCCCTGGATGAATGCCAGTGGGCAAGATATTGTGTGGTGTTCCTCTTTGAGGATTCTTTGGTTTCTAGAAGCTTTCCATCTCATTTGGTTGGATGGAATCTCAGTTAATTTTCACAACCAGATGTTAACAGGACCCTCTTCCTAGGACTCATGTGGCTTTGAGATACCTCATTCTTCAGAAAGAGTGAGATATCCCTCCAGATTCTTAACTGCCACATGTGGGCATGAGGCCAGCCCATTTCACATCTCTGCCCCTCCTACCATCTTGATGTGGCTTCTTCTGTGGGCCCTTCGTTATAAGATTACTGTTCAGCTAGTTTTCAGATGGCAATCCAAGTTGTTTGTTCTACAATTTAGTTTTAATTTTGACATGGTCATGGGATGAGGTTAGTGTGACTTCGACCTTCTCCACCATCTTGGATCTCCAAAATCCATCTTGGATCTTAAATAGTATCTTCTTTTAGGACATATGATGGGTAATATTACACATTTTAAGTAATAAACATGTTACATGATGTGTCACTTGATACAGTGTTTGTTAATTTCTTTCATTAAAATTAGGAATTTAGAGTATTTACAGCTACCTTTCGCTTTCCTTCCTCTTTATTTGCCTTCTTTTTATTTTTTATGTTGTTAAATCTTATAACTTTTATATTCTGTTTTTCTTATAATCATAATGAAGTCTTTCTTCCCTGAATAGTATATAAACTGTATTTAAGATAACAAAGGCAGGTAAACAGCATCAGTGGTAATATGATTGGGGATGGATCATTTGTTGTAGAGCTGTGCTGTGTTGCCTGCTCTTGAGAAGATATTGTAATCTTGGGTGCATGCATAAAATTTCCCCAATACTGAGGTGCAAAGAATTCTTCTCAAAATGTATTTAAGCTTTTTAGGCTGAATTTAGTTTTAATGGAAATATGACAAAGTGTTCTGACTTAAATATAGACCTAGTTCAGTAGCTCTGAAGCTGTATGGCCCATGGCCAGCCCCTTCCATTGTCTGGGCCTCATGCATCTCATTTGTAGACAAGAGAAAACTAATTTGTCTCTGCTAGTTTCAGTGTTTTAATATTCTGAATTGTTGAATTTTACAAAGACATGTGTTGCAGATACAACAGCCAGCCCTAAATCTGGAGTTCTAACAATATTTCTAATTCCACTTTTCTAAGCAAACTTGAGTGATTGCCAAAGACTTATTCTCCTTGATGCCTTTATATTTTTCTACTTGAAGATATTAGACTGTCCAAAAATTCATTTATTTTTTCTGTAAAATAAAAGACACATTTTTAATTTTACCAATAACTATTGATTTGGATATTTTGAGTTTGTTGGCTACCTTCCACTGTGGGTAGAGGCTTCCAGTGGGTAGAGGCCAGGGGTGCTGCTAAACATCTTCCAATGCATTAAATAGTCCCACAGCAAAGAACTATTTGGCCAAAATGTCAATAGTACCAAAAAACTTCACAGACTACTTTTGACACATTCTATCAGTCACAGCACCATCTCCATACACTGCACAAATCTTTTATTTTTTGCATTTCAATTGTGTTTTTACCTTTCTTGAACAATAAAACATAATACGCTAAAAAATGCTGTTTCTTCTTCTATCTTTAATATTTAGATGGCTGCACAAAAATTCACTAATTTTGATTTTTCTCTTAAGCACACTAATATGACAGCTGTCACAATACAATCTAACAAAATTGTTTCCAAAATTTAACTTCCAATGAAGTTAAAGGCAACTAAGCACTACTAGAGTTATAGTACAGAAAAAAATGTAACCAAGTTTTTGGCTAACCCAATATTTTGAAAATGTGTGACAACCACCCTTAATGGCTTTATTAGTATTTTTTGTTTGCTTCAAAGAAGAGCACTTCTGCTAAATCCTAGCATATACATTTTAAAATGTAAAATTATCATTTACCCTTCTTCATGTTATTTAGAGCTAATATTTAGATAAAGTTGGCTTTGGCAATATATTGTACTAAATAAAGCAACCAGTATTTTATTATGCACTTTTCCATTCAGGACCCAGATTTATTTTCATTTTTTTCCCTCTTCTAATGGTTGTAAACAAGCATCAGAAATGAAGATTTTGTTTCAAAATGCTGAATCAGGGCATACAAAGCAAAAAGTCACATGTAACTGAGTAAGGGCCTGTAAGCAGAATCTTCCAGGTTTTTCACAGAGTGAGGAATCATTTCTGGTAGATCAATCTCAATCCTTCCATCTTATTTTCCTTACTGGAGGGGCCTGACCCAACTCTTGGCCTTATCAGCCCCAGCAGATGCTGCTCAGAGTCTCTTCCTGCCAATTTTGGCTAAGCATCTCCTGGGCCCACTGACTGTCGGTTGCCATAACAACATTAAGCAGAGGAGGGAGGCCTGGGGGAGCAGTGTTGGGGTCAGGTGGAGAGGAGGAGGTAGAACAGAGAGCTGAGCCACACCAAGTCCCCAGGTCTGCTGAGGACAATCAGGAGGCAGGTGGCCATAGGAAATGAAGAAGTGCCACAAGGATGAAGTGATATGAAACAAACAGAATCAGATATTGCAAGTTAAGCAGAGTATGTCCTTAGATGCTGCTTAAGTTTGAGAGGAATGAAGAAGCTGATAAGGAAAAGTGAAAGGAGTAAATGAAAAGATTAAAAAACTTACATAGAAGCATGGAGAAAAATGGAAACCAAAAAGACATTTTTGCAACTTGAATAATATCACACTGCAGTATTTTGAATATAGTCAAAAACATCCTTCTCCATTGCCCAATCACTCTTAGACTAATGTTTTAACATGAAATTAGAGGAAAGGGAGAGAAAACTTTAGGATGGAAATGATATGCACCAATCTTGGTTAATATAGACTACTTGTTCAAACCTTAGTTAAATTTGTAATTTATGCTTGAAAATACCTAATTTGTCTTTCTTCCTAATTGTTAATGATTTCAATAAGTTTTTGGATATTCAAATGCTTGGTGAACTCTGAAATATTCTAAAAGAACTAAGAACTTATTATGTTCTCTTGATTTTATCACTGTCAATATTGAATACTCCTTTCTTTCATTTTCCTATTCTTTTTTGAACTATCTTTGGAAGATTATTTTAGTTTTTCATTAATTAGGGGGTGTTTGGATTCATATATGTTTGTCACAGGAGCAATTGAGATTTATAATTAAATAAGTCTCAGTAATTTTTATCTGCTATAGTTACTATGATTAGAAATAAAGTTGGAACCTAGTTTAATTGTTATCCCTATCTCCATTCAATCAAAAGATTTTGTATGCTGTATGTCTTTGATGGATTTATTTTTTTCTGAACCAAATTTCCCAGGAAAAAGAAAGCAAAATAAACAAGATAAAACACATATTGTGTAAGTGTAGAGAAAAACACAATAGCTGAAAGTGACTTTTGAGATCCACAAGTACAACATTCCTTAAACTTTAATTTGATATAGGTCATTTAGTGGTCTTGTTAAAATACAGATTCTGATTTGTAAGGTCCAGGATGGAGCAAGACTGCAGTTCTAACAAATTTCCCAGATGTACTGATACTGTAGGCCCTTGAGAAGCAAAGGTGTTTTATAGTGGTATTCAAAGATTTTGAGTTGAAGAACACTTCCTTTTTATAAAATCTGATAAAACAACTAAAGGTACACCTGCAAACTGAAATTATGGAGGGGGCAGGGGCAGACACCTGCTTATAATCTCACAGTCCTTAGAGGTTATTGTTTCATTTTTTAGGCAATTTCTATAGAAAATTTTGGAATCTGTGGAATACAATATGAAATATACAGGCTATTGTAAAAACTTATTTTTTTAATTTTTTATTTTAGTTTATTCAGTACAGTTTCTATCCTTTATTCCCATTCCAGCCCACCCACCCATCCCTCCCCACCTCCCTTCCATTTCCAAGCCCCGTAGTTTTGTCCATGTGTCCTCTATATTTGTTCCTGTAAACCCTTCCCTTCTCCCCTGAAATTCCCTCCCCTCTCCCCTCTGGTCACTGACAACCTGTCCTCTATTTCAGTGTCTTTTGTTATATTTTACTTGTTTATTTGCTTTGTTGTTAGGTTCCTGTTAAAGGCGAGATCATGTGCTATTTGTCTTTCACTGCCTGGCTTATTTCGCTTAGCATAATGCTTTCCAGCTCCAGCCATGCTGTTGCAAAGGGTATGAGCTCCTTCTTTCTTTCTTTTGCATAGTATTCCATTGTGTAAATGTACCATAGTTTTGTAAAAACTTATTTTGACCACAAGAAAACAAGAACTCAAGAGAGTTTAAATATCAATCAAAGAATTCATAATGTTCTATATCCATACACATATATACCCAACATATACAAATTTAAAACATTTACATAAAGACATCGTACGTGCATCATAGAGAACATGTGATACTTTTCAGCATCCGAGCTCTTTTTGGGAGGAAGCCAACCAGAAGGTTAAGGCTGACAGAGTCCCTCTCTCTGTCTCTTGGCAGATAACCAGAGAACAAGTGACCCAGCCTCACCCAATCAAAAGCTCATTCCAGAGACTTCAGACCTAGATGGAATGAAGCTAAAATTCAGAACAGCTAGATATTTTTTATGGTGGTGACTTTATAAGCAAAAATTTAAAATTGGTGATTTGAGTAGTTAAGTAAAACTGAGTGACCAACATGTTCAAAGTAAAGAAACATACCAAATGGAGCAAATAGAATGTTAAAAAAAAAGTGGAAAGAAAAATAGCTTAACGCAAATGGAGAAAAGATTTCATATAAATACACAAGAGCCAAGTACACATTTGTATTGTGTGGACCATCAGGTATTTCTAGGGACTTAAATGACAACTTGGCACATTTTTTAAGATAGTCTTTAAATTTCATGAGGGCAGAATTTTATCTACAATCTCAGGAAACAATTAAACCTTTTAATATTTGCTGAATGGTTGACAGATACACACTATTAAAACAAACACATCATTTTTTATATGTTGCCCTTTAGAAACATGTAGGACAAGTAGACATTCACAAGGTGAGATTAGGACACTGATTAAAAGATCATCACAAACTTCAAAAGGAAAAAAATGAACATCAAAAAAATCTTTCCTAAAACATCTATGGCTTTTTGATGGCTGCTATTAATATTAAAGGTAATGGGACTAGAATTGTGGAGAACTAAGAAATGCAAATGTATTTCTGTTTTCTTCAAGAAGCTTTCCAAATGAAAGGAAATATAAAGTTATCAAATTTGAAATAACTACAAATAGTTGTTAAGGTACTAATAGAACAAGATCACTGTGTTTATATTTTGGTAAAGGAAGTTAAGTTGGGGTCATGAATAAAAGTCTATCAAATTTTAGTTTATTTACTAATGATTTATAGCTTTACATTAATGATTTTGCTGCTTTTTGGCTTCCTTGTTATTTGTGTATTTTTAGGTTTTTTTATGCATCCTAGTTTTATTTCTTTTACTTTTTATAATTTGGAAATCACTTTTTCCCACTAATGGTTATTTTACATTTTAAAATACCTTTATATATAATTATTTCATTCTATCTATGTATATCTTTACCACTTCAAAAATAAAATATATGCTATTGAGAACCACCCCCCAATGCAGACACATAAAATGAAACATTTTGTAAACAATTATTCACACACACACTCTAAGATTTTGTTGGTATAATCTGAAACTTCATATCCTGAATATTGTCACCTTTAAAACTTTTTAAATTTCTTTTGAAATGATTCCTTATAATTTTTTCCATATTTAACTTCTCACTAAATGAACACTCGTGATTTAAATATTGATTTTTTGCTTGGTTTTAATTATACACTATTCTTTTTTCTTTACAATACATTCTAATTGCTATCAATTTCAATTACTCACTATATTTTCTTTTACAACATGTTTATCCTCACTATTTAGTGTTTTATTTTGATTCATTCCTCAGTCAGCTGGAATATTTTTTAAATGTTTTTCTTTTAATTTTTTCTTTCTCAGAAAAGGAATGTGGCCAAAACATTTGTAGTCTTTTTATGTCTATTAATTTCTCTCTATTGCTCTCAAATATGAATGATAGCCTGCCTGGCTATAACATTCGTGAGCTTCAATATATTTTTCTCAAGAGTGTTGTGTTTGTTTCACTTCTGTATTTTTCAAATTGTGGAGAGTCTAAATCAAACTAGAAATTATTTTCCTTTTATACACAACTTTCCTCTGTCATATGGATACTCTATTTTTTTCATTCATTAATTTGATTGTCATATTTTCAGGTAAGTGATTATTCCTGAATTTTAAGTCTCCACCACCAAGAAAATATTATTTCATTATTTCTTTGGGAATTGCTTTGCCTGTAACTGCTCTGTCTAATCCTGTATATGTCATTGACTTCTTATGGTTGTCATTGATGCCTATTAGAGTTTTGATTAGCACATTTATGTTTTCAATTATTTTACTCTAAATTCTGGGACTATTTACCAATCCAGTATAATAATTCACTGATTTATTATTCTGTAGATCAACATACGAGGCCTGCCCAGAAAGTATACAGCCATGTATACTGTGAAAAATAGAGATACTTATTGAACAAGATACAAGAAACATTCTACATAGGACAATATGCTTTAGTCCCCTTCACAGTAGGCCCCTTGGAACCTCACACAGTTCTCCTAGTGTCTCCTCCACTATTCAAAACAATCTGCAAGATTCTTCATTGGAATCACCATCAGCTATCCTGTCGTAATTTCCTGAATCTCATCAACGATCTGAAATCTCTTCCCTTTCAAGGTCATTTTAGTTTTTGGAAAAGCCAGATATAGCAGGGCACCAAATCTTGGCTGTAGAGAAGACTAGTCACCTGGGTGATATGATGTTTTGCCAGAAGACTCTGGACAAGCCATGATGCTTGAGCAGGTGTGTTGTCATGATGAAGCTGCCAATCACCAATTAGCCATAGCTGCAAGCAGTTTCATTGTACTGCATCTCTCAACCAACAGGGAACATTGAGGTAGAACTCCTTATGAATTGTTTGGCCTGTAGGGGTGTACTAGTGATGGATAACACCTTTCCAATCAAAAATCACAGTTAACCTGGCTTGATCTTGTTGTGATTTTGCCTCGCCATCTCTGGGCATGAAGAACCAGGGGACTTCCATTGGGACAACTGGGCCTTCATTTCCAGATCACAGCCACAGACACCAGTCATCTCTAGTTATGACCTTCCTGAGTAAACTTGGTTCTTTAGTAGCAGTTTGGAATCAAGTCATTAGCAACTACAGCATGATGTTCCTTTTGCTCTGGTAGCAGAAACCACAAAACAAATTTTGCCATGACATTTCATGCCAAGATCCTGCATCAAAATCTCAGACACAGTAGTTTTTGGAATCCCCAGATCAGCTTCTAGATCTCACACTGTCAGTCACCAATCTTTGTTGATTGTAGCCCATACACATTCAACATTTCAGGTGTTCTGCTTGTTGTAAGCCTTCTAGAATGTAGAACACTTTCAACAGATTCTCAACCATCTTTGAAGCATTTGTGCCACACTTTTATTTGCACTACACTCATTGCATCATCCCGGTAGCCTTCTGAATCATATGAATACTTTTCACAGAGGAATGTTCAAGCTTTATGCAAAATTTGATGCAGATCTGTTGCTCTACTCAGTCAGTTTGAATGTGACAGCCACCCAGTACACATGCTCACTCAATGGCATCTACTGCCACCATGGAATAGTATAGCAAAGTTGTCATTGTTTATGCACGTACATTCCAGTCCACTCTTCTTGACTTCCAGGTTACATCAATCTCTTGCAAACTGTTCTCATTATGTTAACAATGACAGGATTTTTCCAGACAGACCTCATATTTTTTGCCCTCATGCTATTTACCAACCTTTGTTAATCATTCTTTTCACCTTGATACCTAGAAAGGTATCTTTTCTAATAGGTGCACCTTGTTAAAAGACAAAATAGGTCCCTTAATCAGAGAAATTTAAAAAGGTTTTTCTCGATTCTTGCAGTAAAATCTGCTCCATGCATTTGCAGAAGCATCTGTTTTGCAAATAAATTACTGGCTCTTTCATATATCTGGTCAAGTTTGAATTACTGGCTATTTCATCCAGCTAGTCACATTTCTCTGTTTATCTTTACAGTTGACACATTTATATATTTTTATGTTGTTTTGTTTTTAGTAGCAGTAAAGAAATAGTAGTAATAGTACTATTTAGTATTTAGTAGTACTATTTAGTATTAGTATTTGGGAGTACTGAGAAAATAATATGGTACCTATAAAATACATTGTACTACTCTCTTACACCAAATTAATGGGAAAAGAAAAGTTTATCTTTGTAGTAGATTTATTTTTTCACCCTAGACTTTCTCTTGACTGGGATAAAGGATTGTTAAACAAGAGAAGCCAAATAAGGTCAACAGTGCCTATTGACATTAATCCAGAGGATTTATTCACTGTGACTCTTGCTGGAGACCTTTCCTCTAAGTTGTAGGACTACCTTCATTAGGCCCTGGAGGAAGCAGTATGTGTTACAAAGCATGATGTCAATGCTATTATATATTTCTGAGAACACTGTACACATCTATCAGTGAGTTAGTATCACTGAACTTTCTCAGGAATGTCAAAACTGCCCATTGACTTTTCAGTGGCCCACCTTTGTTCTGACACCTGCTGCAAACTTCCTGAAGCCTGGGTGGTTTTCCTACCACCTCAAACTGCTATTCTTCTGGCAAATTTCTCTATTTGTTGATCAATCTTCACTAAATCCTATCTCCCCTATACTATGTTTTATGAAAATTCTTCCAAGCATCTGACATAAAAATACTTTCTTCCTCTCATGCTTAGTACTTTATAAGTTTTACTTAATTTATATATATATATATAGTCATTTTAATGGCAAATGGATGAATTACATACTGGATGAAGATTACCATATTTATTCTGAGTTTCTTGTCTCTCTTAACTTTTTTTTTACATTTCTGACAATATGAAAACAAACTAATACTCTTTTTTAGAGCTGATTAGTGAACTTTTGATATTAAATTAAGAATCTCCCAGATTAGCTCTATAAATAAAACTTTCTGCAATACAACTGTGTAGCTGAAGAATGTAGTTTTAAATTAATTAAATTTAGATTTAAATAGCCACTTTCATATAGCAGTTAGTGTATTGGACAGTCCAGTTCTTAATAAGCAATATTTATGTTTCAACATCTTTGAAAATGATGTCCCCCAACCTCACACTAAACTTATAATATCATATCTTATTTGTGTTGTCATAGGGGCTGTACTTTTAAAAAGCTATCTCCATGATTCTTAGTGTTCATTAAGCTGGTCTTAGATAATTACTTTGATGTCATGAATAATGGAAATAAGGCTTGGAAGTGTAATGACTTTGTATTATACTAAGCTTTAATGTAAACTCAGGATTATATACAAAAAGTTGACTCAAAAATGCTGAACCAATGTGACTATCCCCCTGCCTTGTCTCAGAGAGATATAGCCTATCAAACACTCTGGACTTTTTCACCCAACCCATAAGCAGAATCCTTCTCAAAAATGGCCTTAGTAACTGCTGTGGATCAATCCTAGAGAGGAAGTATATTTGCCGTCAAATGATAGTAGATTATAGATCTAACATTTTCTGTAAAGAGTCTGATAGTAAATATTTTAGTTGTTGTGGTCCATATTTTCTTTGTCACAACCACTCAGTCTCCCACTGGAGCATGACAGCTGTCATAGATAATACATAAATAATGGGTGTAACTATTTTCTAATAAGATTCTATGGACAGTAAAACTCAAATTTTATTTAGTTTTCCCAGACAATGAAACATTATTCTCATTTTTATCTTTTCAACCATTTAAAAAATATAAAACTATTCTCAGCTCAGGCATTGGGCTAAATTTGATCCTGGGTGGTAGTTTGCCAACCATCATCTAAAAGTCAGCTAAGGTCTCTTCTGCTTCTAATATTTTATGAATCAAGGACTTTTTTGCTATACATTTCTTGGAGTAAGAGATTAGTAAAATGTGCTTTGGCTCTTTTTATCTCCTCATACTACCAGCATCTGCACAATTCAATATATAAAACACAGACATAATAATGATAACTTCCTAAGGTAAAATCTCTACAACATTAAGAGATTTTCAGTAAATTTTTACAAAATTTTATTTCAAAATTTAGATCAGATTTTTATTTCAACAAAACAGATCAACAAATTTTCATTTGAAAAAGTTATAATCATATTATTGAAAAAACAAGATTCTGCTTATGTCTAAATTATAATTATTCCAAATTAGAACAATATTTATTTCTATAACTCTAGTGTTAATTTTAGTTAGCATTTAATTTCAATGCATTTTAAAGAGGATGAATAAGCAACAAAAGCAAGAGTATCTTATAGACTTGCTGAGAGATCATTGTTGGGATACCCCCAAGTATTAGCTGCTATCATCCAATAACCCTCAATCTTCACTTTACCCTCCCATGTCACTCACATTTCTAGGTCTGAACATATTATTGTGACTGAGGATTCGAAGCTGTGAAAAACATACAATTCACATTTCACAAATATCTAGAAACTTTATGTTTAGTTATTTGCTTATCATTATTATTACAGCCTCCACCTACATTTTATACTTTTTATTCAAATTTAATTTATTACAAAGTCAAAACAAGACATTTAAATATTGATATATGATTCTTATGAATTCAAATTTTTAAAATAAAGACATTGCATTCTTTTTCACTTTTAATATAGATTTAAAATTTTTGTTTTGTTTTGATTTGCATTTTTAGCTAAAGACTTAAAACACATCTCAAACAGAATATTTGAGACAATAGTCTTTTCTGTAAAGATTGTCTTCTTTTGTAAACTCCTATTTTCTTAACTTCTAAACTTAAATTTTAATTTTATTTCATTTATTTTAAATATATACTACTATGTTGAATGCAATTTTAAAAATCTGCTCTAATGCTCATGATTCCAACTTGTTTAATAAAATCTACTTTCCAAATAAAGTTACAAGTAACCTGTGATTGGGTTGTTAATTACTCTCCTGGGGCCAAGTTGATATAGCATTGTCAGCATAACTAAAAAACAATACCAAAAATACATTCAGCAAACTTACCTACAGATTTTAAAATAAATATATACCAAAGTTAATTTTTTTCAAGAAAGCAAAATGTTTCATGTATGCTTATTATTCAGTATTTTTCTTAAGTAAAATCTTCTAAAGGACTGGCAATGCTGAAGCAGAAAAATGCTTTATTAAAAGAAAAATACAGCAGCAACACTTCTTCTCCTTAAAGTTCAAACACAAAAACACTTAAGCATTACATAAATTAAGAGGAAGAAACCATCATTATATTTTAAATAAAAATGCTTAATGTTTTGCCTTATCCCATTTAATATAAATGCATCTAATATAAAAATTTTACAGCTAAAAGAAACTTTAAATATTTTATTTCATAGACAATAAAAGAAGTCTGGGAAAACGAGGCAATTGGTATTCATTAGTAGTAGAATCAATACACAAATGCTTACTAGGTAGTTCCTTAGCCTGCTTGTAGTGGTGAGTTATGCAAAGTGACTTGATTTCAGATGGCTCTTTTGGGGTAAATAATAAGGTTTGTATAAAAATGGTATATCTGCAGCCCTTATTACTTGTAGGTTGAGATAACCAATATGTTAATATTTCACCCTAAAGCCCAAGATACAAGCAGTCACACTAAAATGGAATTGCTTGACTATTTGAACCATTCAGTGGGTTGAGAGTATAAACAAATGAAAACCACTGAACACTTTCTTCTTCTTCTTCTTCTTCTTCTTCTTCTTCTTCTTCTTCTTCTTCTTCTTCTTCAATTTTTTTTAAAAACAGAAAATACAGGTTTTTTTTGCTAACCAGCATGCCTAATACATAAGTGAGAATGACTATGAGAATATTTTCACTGGGATAATAGGTATGGTAAGTCAACATTAAGCAAAACAAGAAAAAAGCACAGACTTTAGAGTCCAAAATATCCAGATCTAAATAAATGCTTTCTGATGTAGCCTAAGGTCTTATGAACCTATTTTCTTATATGTCAAATTTATAATAAAAGATAGTATTCACATATCACTGTGAATAAGGAGTGCAATTGTATATAAAATATCTGGTGAAATATCTGAAGTAATTTCCCCTCAATGACAATCTTATTTCTCTTTGTCTGTTACTTTCTGTAGGAGTTCCTATAATAATTTACTAAATATTACCATTTTTGCCTGATACAATTATTACAATTTTATATAACTAACTGCTACAGTTACTTAAAAAAGGATGATATGTAATTGCTGAATTATAAAACCATTAGCCCAAGAGATTAAAAACCATCATGAAACTCAAACCTTATCTCTCCAGACCGCTGAGTCAGAAGTGAAGTGAGTGAGTTCCCTTCTGTATCTTATAAGTACAGAAGAGAAATTTGAAAGAGTCAGACTTCAGACTTCTGGGGAAATGAAACTAGCACAGTAATTTTTTTCTTTTTTAGAAAGAAGAGAGGTTGAGATTTATGTTCTGACACCTCATATAGTGTCTCTCCAGAAAGTGGTGGCAAAGGCTTGGAAAATCTAAACTTCAAAGGCAAATAATATGAACATATCTCTATGCAACAAATAAGTAGCCCTGACACTTTACACACCAACTTGACAGCTATTATTAGAACCCACTGGTTAATTACACAAATATTTTTGGCTAATTTCCCTTCAATTTACCATCGATGTCAACACATTTGGATAATTCTAAAAGGTTGGGAATTTACAAGTCATAAACATTTAACAAAATAACTAAGCTTCTTAAAATACTTTTGCCATCTGTGTTAAACCACAGTAAATCTAATCAGAACAGCATTACATTCCCCAACTTATGTAAGTTTTTATTAGACATAGTAGTAAGTCACTTAAAACTTTATGCGTTAAATGTAGAGGGAGAAACAACACAAAACAAGACAAAAAAGCAGGTTTTGCTTATGTTAAAAACCTAAGATTAGTAGAAAAAAATACTTATTAGCTTATAGTTAAGTGGTCATTTTTCACAGGGCCAAAACATATACTAAGTATGCCAAACCCTTAACAACTCAGGTTCTGCTCAGTGACCAAATTGGGAATCATTTGTCAAAAAGGCTCTCCACAGCCTGGCTCCAACTATCTCCCTCTACCACTGTGCTGAAGCCAGCTTTACCTCTTATGATTTCTTTAAATTCACCACCTCTTTCTCTCCATGAGGACTTCCATATGCATGGGACATGCTTTGTCTAACTGCTCCTTCTTCAATCAGTTTTCTGGTTAGAAGCCACCAACTTAAAGAGGTCTTCTCTGATTAGCCTTTCCCAGTAGGTTTCTTCTCCCTGGGAATTCTGTCACCTCACCTTTTTAGTTCTTTTTTTGCAATACTAATACTTTTTAATTACACATTATTAATTTAATCTCTTTCAAGATCTCAAACATTCATTGTCATCTCTGAGCATGAATTAATTATAAATTGGGTTGGCCAAAAAGTCCCTTTAGTTTTATTTGTAAAATAAAAGACATATTTTTCATTTTCACCAATAACTTTATTTACTTGGATATTTTGAGTACATCAGCTACCCCCTGCATAGTATAATGTTGATTGTTCTTAATTAATGTCTCAATTTGATTACTATCAACTGCAACTTGTCTACCCGACCATGGAACATCATCCAGTGAGAACTTTCCAACATGAAACTTCACAAAACACTTTTGACACATTCATCAGTCACAGCACCTTCACCATACACCACACAAATCTTTTTTGTGTTTCAGTTGCATTTTCCCTTTCTTGAAATAGTAAAGCATAATATGCCAATAATATTGTTTATTTTCTTCTATCTTCAATATTAAAATGGCTGCACAAAAATTCACCAATTTTTATGTCTTTTTTAAATGCATGCTGATATGACAAAACTGTTTCAAATGAAGCTAAAGACAGCTCAGCACTACTGGAGCCAACTTATAAAAAAAAAAATAACTTTTTGGCCAACCCATAGATCTCACAACTCTTTATCATCATTTTGTGACTTATCTTTTTGCTTTCAATGAGTTCCCTGCTTACTCATTTTTAATGTCCCCTGCCAGTAACTCCATTTGTCCAACTGGGGATCTCTGGTTAATCACTTAATACTGACCTCAATAATATATTAGGCATCATATTTCTTGGCCTCTTATCTCACTTACATTGTTCTTATCATTCTTTTATTTGCCAGTGACAGAGCTCTCATTTTCCTCCCCTCTACAAAATTACCTGCTACATATTCTCCCAGAGACTCCCATGATACATAAACAAACAACAAACACATATACAAACTAAACAATACCTTATCAAGAATAACAACATAAGCCAGTTTTCCATCCCACACTTTCTACACAAAACACATTTTGTTTCTTTTAAAGAGTTTATTTATTTACTTTTAGAGAGATGGGAAGGAAAGGAGAAAGAGAGGGAGAGAAACATCTGTGTGAGAGAGGAACATCAATTGGTTACCTCTCGTATGGGCACCAGCCAAGGACCAAACCCTCAATCCAGAGAGGTGCCCTGACTAGGAATCAAACACATAACATTTCACTTTGTGGGATGATACGCAACCAACTGAGCCACACTGGTCAAGGCCCTACACAAAACATCGTCGCCATCTGCACCCAAGAAACTTCAATTTGCTCAATGATTTTTGACATTGCATTTCTGTTTTTTCTGTGGAACTACCTCCTTCCACACACACACATGCACACACAGCAAAAAATACTGAATACTATGTGCCAATACTGATTTTAAATATCTATTTGAAATTCCCACTATATTGAATGCCAACCATTAAATCCAAACTAGTTGCTTTCTCTAGCACTAATTAGTCAATTCTAAGTTCATAAAGATTCCATGAATATATACAGATTCCTGGCTCCCAATAATAGCAATTCTGACTTAGTAGGTCTGTAGTGGGGCCTTTACTATGCATTTCAACAAGTGCCCTAGGTGCTTTTAATTCATAGTTTTTAGAATACTGCTTACTATACCCTGACTGCTGCTGTTTGGGGACTAGATTGAATCAGAACCATGGTATTATAGGCTTGCTTTTTGGAACATCTGCTCTATCTGCCAGCCACTCTCAAGATTTGTAATAGAAAAGCTTTCTAGAAGAAAGATCAAATTCCTTACATTAAATTGAATATTACATTATGCCAACTACCTCTAGGAACTCATTGCTGAGCCCAGCCCATGTCTCTGTCAAGGTCCTCTTTCTCTGCCTTTTGTGGAACAGAGAACAGAGCATGTTTAATAAAGCTGAACTTGCAAAATTTTCTTTGTATGCTATAATGATTTAGTGATTTATGATCTTTTTCTTTCTGATATTTCTGCTTCTATTCACATTTCAAATATTATTGCATTTATTAGAGCAGTCAAATTAATATAATGAACAACCTATTTTGTTATTGATATTATTCTTGCTTAAAAATAGTTTACTTCTAGTGCACTAAAATGGTAGTTATCACAGTATGAACCCAGAACCACCTGCATCAAAATATCATGGCATTCTAGTTAGATATCCAGAATCCTAGATCCAATTAAGAGCTATTAGATTCTCCAGAAATCTGAAAATCTGCAATTTAACACGCATTCGTGGGATAAACTTCAACATGGTATTTGGCAATATTTATATATAAGTATATAAAATATGTAATATGTTCTCTAAATATATTACACAGAATATAATATATATTTCACAAGCTAATATGTAGGATTTTGCATGTATTTTAATAAGTATATTTTGCATGTATTATAATATTACATTTTGTTTCCTTATATTAATTTTACCTGTTGGTATCAAAGTAATATAAGCTATGTAAAATAATTGAGAAATTTTCCCTAATATATTTTTTAAATTACTTGAATAAAAACATATGTAAAGTACCATCTAAGCTTCTGCATCAGGAAAATAAAGGCTAAATTGTATTTCCATTTATTTAATGGCTTTTCTATGTTTTCTTATGCTGGCAATTTTATGATAGAGAAAATTATATATTTTAACAAGATTTCAAAAAACATTGTCATATAATAGTTCATGGATTCATTTTATTTTATTTTTACTTAAATACTTGGTAGATAATAGTATATTAGTTATATTAATTTGAGGTATGCAACATAGTGATTTGACATTTTTATACTCTACAATATCATTACCCCACAAATTCTAGTACTCATCTGTCACCATACAAACTTATCACAATATTATTGGCTATATTCCTCTTCACCTTTTGCATCTATTTCCTAATCCATCTAAAATCTGGTGACCTTAAAATTGTTATCGGTATCTATGAGATTGTTTCTTTTTTGTTTGTTCATTTATTTTATTTTTTTAGATTCCACATATAAGTGAAATCATACAGTTTTTGTCTCTCTTTGACTTATTTCACTTAGCATAATACCCTCTAGGTCCCATCCATGTCCACATAAATGACAAGATTTCATTCTTTTATATCACTGCATAATATTCTAGTGTGTGTTCATCACTTTTTATTTATCTATCTATTTATCAGTGGACACTTAGTTTGCTTCCAAATCTTGACTACTATAAATTATGCTGCAATGAACATAGGTGTTTATATCTTTTCAAATTAGTGTTTTTGTTTTCTTTAGATAGATACCCAGAAGTGAAATTGCTGGGTCATATGGTAAATTTATTTTTAATGTTTTAAGGAATCATCATACTGTTTTCCATAGTTGCTGTGCCAATTGATAGTTCCAACAGTGCACAAGGGTTCCCTTTTCTTCACATCTTTATGAACACATGAAATTTGTTGAATTTTTTATAGTAGCTATTCTGACTTGAAGAAAGTGGAATCTCATTGTGGTTTTGATTTGCATTTTCCTGATAATTAGTGATGCTGAGCATTCTTTCATATGTATGGTGGTGATGTGTATGTCTTCTTTAAAGAAATGTTTATTCATGCCTTCTGCCTATTTTTAGTGGGATTTATTTTTTCTGAGTTTTGTATGAATTACTTATATACAGGGTCTAATAGTACTAATGTCTGCTTCAGTGTGGTTGGTAGGGTAATAATATGAGTGTAATATTTATACCTTTAATTTAAACATTTCACCTAAAATTCCATATGGTGTGCTTGGGTGTGATATGGTTATGTTACAGAATTACATGCTTACAGTTTTGTAATAAAAAAGGTGTGTTATTTTTGCCAAACCCTGTATATTGGCTATCACCCCTTATCTGATATCCCATTTGAGACTATATTCTCCCATTCAGTAGGTTGTTTTTTTCTCTCTCTTTTTTAACGTGCTAGTTTTCTTCACTATACAGAAGATTTTTAGTTTGATGAAGTCCTATTTGTTTATTTTTGCTTTTGTTTTTCTTGCTCAAGAAGACATGTCCGAAAAGATATTACTGAGATCAATACGAAATGGTTTAGAATCTGTCTTTTCTGAGGACTTTTATGAGTTCAGGCCTTACAAGTGTGTGTGTGTGTGTGTGTGTGTGTGTGTGTGTGTATAATTTCCCTCACATATATATGTGGTTATATACACATGGTTTGTGTGTGTGTGTGTGTGTGTGGATTTATTGATGATAGCCATTCTGACAAGTATGAGGTGATATCTCACTGTAGTTTTAATTTGCTTTTCTCTGATGACTAATGACATTGAGCATCTTTTCATATGTTTATTGGCCATCTGTATGTTCTGTTTGGAAGAGTTTCTATTCAGGTGTTCCATTTGTTCCATTGAATTGTTTTTTGTTTGTTTGTCTTGTAAGTTCATTTTTGGTGTTGAGTTGTATGAGTTCTTTATAAATGTTGGATATTAAACCCTTCTCAGCTGTATCATTGGTATATATCTTTTCCAATTCAGTAGGTTGTTTTTTGGTTTTGTTGATGATTTATTTTGCTATGTAAAAACATTTTAGTTTGATGTAGTCTCATTTTTTTCTTTTGATTTCTTTGCTTGAGGAGATATACCAGAAAAAATATTGCTAAGACAAATGTCAGAGATTTTGCTACTTATTATTTTTTCTAGAACCCTTATGGTTTTGAGTATGTCATTTAGGTCTTTAAGTTATTTTTAGTTTATTCTTGTATATGGTATAGAGAGATGGTCTAGTTTTATTGTTTGCATTTATCTATTTTTTCCAACACCACTATTGAATAGACAGTCTTTATCCCATTGTACGTTATTGCCTACTGTGTCAAATATTAATTGACCAGATAGGTATGGGTTTATTTCTGATGTCTCTATTCTGTTTCATTGATCTCTGTGTATGTTTCTATGCTAGTGCCATGCTGTTTTAATTACTACAGCCTTGTAGTACTTTGATATCAAGTAGTATTACACCTCCGACTTCGTTCTTCTTCTCAAGATTGCTATATGTATTGATGTTTTTTTTAGTTCCATGTAAATTTTTGGATTGTATATTCTAGTTCTGTGTAATACATCATTGGTTTTGGTATTGGGGTAATACTGGCCTCATATAGTGAGTATTCCTTTCACCTTTAATTTTTTTGAATAGTATGAGAAGGACAGATATTAATTCTTCCTTAAACGATTAGTAGAATTCATCTATGAAACCATATGATCCTAGGCTTTTGTTGGAAATTTTCAATTGCTGCTTCAATTTCATTGTTAATAATTTGTCTGTTTGGATTCCCTGTTTCTTCCTGGTTTAGTCTTGAAAGGTGCTGTTTCTATAATTTTCTCTATTCTTTTTAGATTGTTCAATATGTTGGCATATAATTGTTTGTAGTATGTTCTTATACTACCTTGTATTTCTGTGGTGTTGGTTGTTATATCTTCTCTTTCATTTATGATTTTATTGATTTGGCTATCTCATTTTTGCTTGCTTGATGAGTGTTACTATAGGTTTATCTTCTTTTGTTAATAAATTTTTAATTTATATTTTATCAATTATGCTATTACAGTTGCCCCAATTTTTTCCCTTTGGCCCCCTACACCCAGCCCCCCACTCCCTCAGGCAATCCCCACACCATTGTTCATGTCCATGGGTCATGTGTATAAATTCTTTGGCTATTCCATTTCTTATACTGTACTTTACATCCCCATGGCTATTCTGTAACTACCTATTTTATTTATCCTTTCAAAGAAGAAGTTCTTAGTTTCATTTATCTTTTCTATTGTTTTTTTAAATTTTCTATTTTGTTTACTTCCACTCTGATCATTATTATTTCCTTCTTTCTACTTATTTTGGGTTTTGTTTGTTCCTCTTTTTCTAGTTTCTTAAGGTATAAATTTACATTGTTCATTTGGAATTTTTCCTGCTTCTTCAGGTAGACTTGTATAGCTACAAGCTTTTCTCTTATAACTGTTTTAGCTCCATTTCATAAATTTTGTGAGGATGTGTTTTCATTGTCATTTGTGTCAAGGTAGTTTTTGATTTCTTGTTTGAGCCATTGATTGTTTAGGAGCATGTTGTTTATTTTTGACATATTTGGGATTTTTCCACTTTTCTTTCTATGGCTGATTTCTAATTTCATGTGATTGTGGTTACAATATATGCTTGATATAATTTCAAACTTTTTAAAATTTATTGAGTCTTGTGGCATAGTATGTGATCTGTCCTAGAAAACGTTGCATATGCACTTGAGAAAAATATGTAATCTGAAGTTTTGGAATGAAATATTCTATAAATGTCTATGAAATCAAATTGTTCTAGTGTGGCCTTAAGGCCCTTATTTCTTTAGTAATTTTCTGTCTGAGTGATGTATCCTTTGAGTTAATAGAAGTATTTAAATCCCCAACTATTATAGTATTATTATTTTTTGCATTTATGGCTATTTTTTTAATTTATTTTTTAATCATTATTCTATCCTTTACTCCCATTCCAGCATTTATAGCTATTAATTTAGCTTTATATACTTCATTGCTCCTATGTTAGGTATATAGATATTTACAATTATTATATTCTCTTCTTGGATTTACACCTTTAAAATTA
This sequence comes from Trachops cirrhosus, assembly GCA_028533065.1. Taxonomy (NCBI): domain Eukaryota; kingdom Metazoa; phylum Chordata; class Mammalia; order Chiroptera; family Phyllostomidae; genus Trachops; species Trachops cirrhosus. The sequence goes on along the minus strand of CM052549.1, from coordinate 49,434,433 downwards.
TGTAATGTCCTTCTATGCTTTCTTTTTACATTCTTTGTTTTAAAGTTTATTTTGTTTGACATGAGTATTTCTGCCCCAGTTTTCTTTTCATTTGTGTTTGCATGGAATGTTTTCCATCTCTTCACTTTCAGTTCATGTCCTTCTATCTAATGTGAGTTTCTTGTAAGCAGTATATAGATGAGTTATGTTTTTTTATCCATACTGCTACCCCATGTTTTCTGATTGGAGCATTTAGTCCATTTATATTTAAAGTAATTATTGATAGGTATGTGCTTATAGCCATTTTATTAACTTTTTATTGTTGTTGTTTTTTGTTCCTTTCCTCTCTTGATCTTTTTCCTTTTGATTTCTTGGTTTCCTTTAGTGCTTTAATTAAATTTTCTTTTCTTTTTTTTTGTATTTTTGGATGTTTTTGGTTTATAGTTACCATGATGTTCATTTGTTCCACCATTATAAATAAGTCTATTGATGAATATTTAAATTCAATCTCATCCTAAAATAAGTACATTTTTACTGCCCCTTCACTCTTTATGTTTTTGACATGTTTTATATGGTTTTGTTTTATATATCTCCTCATTATTTACTGTAGTTACAGCAGTTTTGCTACATATTAGTAAACATGAGTTAGCCTCCATGTTAGTTTTTTCATTAGTTTATTTACTATGATAACTATATGCTTGCATTTCCTAGTGAGATTTTACTTATCTGTATTTTTAAATTTATGGTTATGGCCTTTTCTTTTCTCCATAAATAAGACCCAATAACATTTCCTGTAAAGCAAATTTAGTGGCTGTGAATTCCCTTAGTTATTGCTTGCCTGAAAAACTCTTTCTCTCTTCTTCAATTCTGAATGCTTGCCTTGCCTATGTTGTACTTTCCTTCAGCACTTTAAATATTTTCTCACTCTCTTCTGGCTTGTACATTTCCTCCTGAGGAATCAGCTCTGATTTCCTTTTGGGATTTCCCTTGTAGGTAACTTATTGTTGTTTCCTTTTTGCTGCCTTTAATATTTTTCTTTATCCTTACCTTTTGTCATTTTAACTACAATATGTCCTGGTGTTTCTCTCTTTAGGTTCATCTTATTTGGAACTCCCTGTGATTCCTGGACCTGGATGCCTGTTTCCCACCCCAGATTAGGAAAGTTTTCACCCATTATTTCTTCAAATATTCTTTTTGCCTCTTTTCTTCTATTTCTTATCCTTTTGGAATTCCTATAATGTGAATATTAGGATGCCTGATATTATTCCAAAGATCTCTTATACTATCTTCATTTAATTTTTTTTTCATTTTGTTGCTCTGATAGGTGATTTTTTAATACACTATTTTCCAGGTCATGAATCCATTATTCTGTATTAACTAATCTTTCAATTTACTCTAAAGTATTCTTTATTTCAGTTATTATATTCTTCTCTCATTTCTGATTGGTTATTTATTATATGTTTCTTTTTCTTCTGAAGCGCTCTCTCAGTTCTTCTGTTGAGCTCATTGGTGTTGAGCATCCTTATGTCTATTTCTTTGAATTTTTTATCAGGCAAAATACTTATCTCTCTTTCATTGAGGTTTTACTCTGGAGTTTTGTTATTGTTGTTTTTCTTTCATTTGGGGAATATTTTTCTTTCTCCCCATGTTGTTTGACTTTCCGTGTTGTTCCTGTGGATTCAATGGAATAGCTATCTCTCCCAGTATTAAAAATGTTGTCTCTGTATAGACAGTGTGTCAAATAATTTTGGCAGGCTTGCTGTAGCTGGTGTGGGAGTGTGCAGTGCCTGGTGTCACCTGGAATAAAGGACTGGATTCTGAGTGAGGCAGCCTGGTGTTTGCATGCTTCCTTGTTATTCTAATTTGGGTGGGACTACCTAGTATAAAAGGAGCTGTTCAGTATGCTCTTGGTTTTCCCTGTTAATTGTCAGAGCAAGATCTGGGTACCAGCTCTGCTTCCTCTCCAATGTCGCAACCCTGCATGTGTGCAGAGCTCAATTTTACTAGTTCTGCTCCCTTTGTGTGTGTTGCAGCTTCTGCATGCTCAGCCCCATCCCTCTCACTCTGCACAGACAGCCCTGTCTGTATACCCTGTTGCTTGAATTGTCCACAGACAGAGAAGGTTCTGGGCAGGGCTGCTCTGAGTGCCTGCATCTCAATGATGTACTAACTCTACCTTATTTCTTGCTGGGTGGGACAGCCATAAGTGCACACACAGCCCACCCATACTTTGCTAGTTTGGTACCTTTTTCAACCAGGGCACTTATACACAAGTAAACAGAAGCACCACACTCACTCCATACATGCAGCCTTACATGTGGATGTTGCAACATTTTGCTAGCTTGACACTCTCTCCAGGTGGGAAGCCCTGCATGTCCATGTAGCCCAGTGGGTGCACAAAGCAGCATGCAGCCACATCCACTGGATCAATCTCTGGGTGGACTTGTTATGCATGCTATGGTACCCTCCTGTTTCTGCTGGATTTAGCTCCAAGAATAGTGACTGCAAACACACTACAGTACCCTTCAGGTCAGTCAGAGAACCTGGATGGAGCACATGTCTGCTATCTATGTGCAGGGGAAACATAAAAAATGGTGCCCAGTGTTTCCTCAGGTCCCAGTTTCTTCGCTCAGGTCCTGGAAAGCCCCTGTAGGTCCCTGACCTTCTCTTAACAGTCTCTCCCTCTTGCTTGTTGTGCAGGAGCTGTTGGGCTGTCTCACAGGAGAAACTGCTCTAAATATATGTACACATTCAATGTGTTCTTAAAAGGGTGAGGCCCATTCCACTTACACTGCCATTTGGGAAGAGTCCCTAGAATTCTTTTGTATTAAAACTGCTTTGTCTATTATTAGTTTTTTACTAATAATGGTAATTCTTGTTCTTATATTTTCTTTTTCTACCATTTTTCTCCATCTTACTAATCTTGGGAAAAAACTGTTTTAACTTAAGTAAATCTTCCTTGTTTCCATTCTCTGTCATTAATTTCTGTGGTTATCTTTAAAATATTTTTAATATCTTTGGGTTTCTTGTGAAACTTTTTATTACTTGCGTTGAAAACTTTGTCTGTTTACTTTCTATAGTTTTCCATTCTTGATAAATGTACTTATTGTTTTCTATTTTTCTCTATGTGCTTCTTTAGTTTTTGTTTTTAATTTTATTTTAAGTGTTGTTAAAGTACAATTTTCTATCTTTTACTCCCATCCCAGCCCTCCCATACAGCCCTACCCTCCTGCCTCCCATTTCCACCTGCCCCTAGTTTTTTATCCATGTGTCCTTTATACTTGTTCCTGTAAACCCTTCCCTTTTCCTCCTGAAATTCCCCTGAAATTCCCTCCCCTCTCTCCTCTGAACACTGTCAGCCTGTTCTCTATTTCAGTGTCTTTGGTTATATTTTGCTTGTTTCTTTGTTTTGTTGTTTAGGTTCGTGCTAAAGGTGAGATCATATGGTATTTCTCTTTCACCACCTGCCTTATTTCACTTAGCATAATGCTTTCCAGCTCCATCCATGCTGTGGCAAAGGGTATGAGCTCCTTCTTTCTTTCTGCTACATAGAATCCCATTGTGTAAATGTACCACAGTATTTTGATCCATTCATTTACTGATGTGCATCTAGGATGCTTCCAACACTTGGCTATTGTAAATTGTGCTGCTATGAACATTGGGGTGCATAGGTTCTTTTGGATTGGTGTTTCAGGGTTCTTAGGATATAATTCTAGCAGTGGAATTGCTGCATCAAAAGGCAGATCCATTTTTAGTTTACTGAGAAAATTCCATACTGTTTTCCATAGTGGTTGTACCAGTCTGCAATCCTACCAACAAGGCATTAGGGTCCCCTTTTCTCCACAACCTCTCCAACACTTGTTGTTTGTTGCTTTGTTTATTTTTTTAAAATCAGAATGATTATATTTCAATACACAATGTGCTTACAACCAAAAAATAAAACAGCACAGAAAAAAAAGCAAAAACATGGTGTTACATTTGCAATGCATGAGATATGGTTAACATTTTAGTCATAAATGAGCTCTTAAGAAACCAGTTACAAAGACACTAATAATCCATGGGAAGTGGAAAAAAATGAAAAATTACAAAATGTTGCTTTGTTTATGGTGGCCATTCTGACTGGCATGAGGTGATATGTCATTGTGGTTTTAATTTGCATCTCTCTGATAGCTAGCAATATTGAGCATCTTTTCATGTATGTCTGGATCTTCTGTATGTCCTCCTTGGAGAAGTGTCTGGTCAAGTCCTTTGCCTATTTTTTAAGTGGGTTGCTTGTCTTCTTAGAGTAGAGTCATGTAAGTTCTTTATATATTTTGGAGATTAAACCATTGTCTGAGATATCATTAGCAAATATGTTTGCCCATACAGTTGGTTCTCTTTTTATTTTAATACTGTTTTCTTTAGCCATGCACAAGCTTTTTATTTTGATGAGATCCCATTTGTTTATTCTTTCCTTTATGTTCCTTGTTCTAGGGGACATGTCAGTAAAAATGTTTCTGTGTTTAATATCTGAGATTTTCCTGCCTATGTTCTCCTCTAGGACTTTAATTGTTTCACGGTTTATATATAAGTCTTTTATCCACTGTGAATTTATTTTTGTGTATGGTGTAAGTTGGTGCTCGAGTTTCATTTTTTTGCATGTAGCTGTCCAGTTCTTCCAACACCATTTGTTCAAGAGGCTGTTTTTACCCCATTTTATGTTGCTGCCCCCTTTGTCAAATATTAATTGACTGTAGAGACTTGGGTTTATTTCTGGGCTCTCTGTTCTGTTCCATTTGTCAATGCCCCTGTTTTTATGTCAGTACCAGGCTGTTTTGCTTACAGTGGCCTTGTATTACAGTTTGGTATCAGGTACTGTGATCCCTCCTACTTTACCCTTCTTTCTCAAAATTGCAGCAGCTCTTCAGGGTCATTTATGGTTCCATATAAATTTTTGAAGTGTTTGTTCTATGTCAGTGAAATATTCCATTGGTACTTTAATAGGTATTGCATTGAATTTGTAAATTGCTTTGGGTAATATGAACATTTTGATGATGTTAATTCTTCTGACCCATGAACACGGTATATGTGTCCATTTGTTTGTGTCTTCCTTAATTTCTCTCTTCAGTGTTGTGTAGTTTTCTGCATATAGGTCTTTTACCTCCTTGGGTAGATTTATTCCTAGGTATTTTATTTTTCTTTTTGCTATGTGAAATGGGATGTTTTTCTTCATTTCTGCCTCTGCTGTTTCATTGTTGGTATACAAAAATGCCTTTGATTTCTGGATATTGACCTTGTATCCTGCTGTTTTCCCAAATTTGTTTATTAGGTCGAGCAGTTCTTTGTAGGAGTCTATAGGATTTTCTATGTACACTATCATGTCACCTGCAAACAGTGACAGTTTTGTTTCCTCCTTTCCGATTTGGATGCCTTTTATTTCCTTTTCTTGTCTGATTGCTGTGGCTAAAACTTCCAATACTGTGTTGAATAGAAGTGGTGAAAGTGGACAACTTTGTCTTGTTCCTGATCTTAGTGGAAAAGATTTTAGTTTTTACTTATTGAGTATGATGCTGGCTGTAGGTCTCTCATATATGGACTTTATTATGTTGAGGAATGCTCCCTCTATTCCCACTTTGCTGAGTGTTTTTATCATAAACAGGTGCTGTACCTTATCAAACGATTTTTCCTCATCTATTGATATGATCATGTGATTTTTGTCTTTGCTTTTGTTTTTGTAATGTATTACATTTACTGATTTGCGAACATTGAACCACCCTTGCATCCCTGGGATGAATCCCACTTGATCATGGTGTATGATCTTTTTAATGTATTCTTGGATGCGGTTTGCCAATACTTTGTTGAAGATTTTAGTGTCTATGTTCATCAGCGATATTGGCCTAAAGTTTTCTTTCTTTGTTGTGTCTTTATCTGTTTTTGGGATTAGGATGATGCTGGCTTCATAAAAAACAGTTTGGGAGTCTTCCACCATTCTGGATTTTTTTGAATAGTCTGTGAAGGATAGGGGTTAGCTCTTCCTTAAATGCTTTGTAGAAATCTCCTGTGAAACCATCCAGACCTGGACTTTTGTGTGTCGGGAGTTTTTTTATTACTGTTTCAATTTCATTTGCTGTTATTGGTGTGTTCAGGCTTTCTGCTGCTTTTTTTTTATTGAGTTTTGGGAGATTATATTTTTCTAGGAATTTGTTCATTTCACCTAAGCTTTCAAATTTCTTGGCATACAGTTCTTCATAGTAATTTCTTACGATCCTGTGTATTTCTGTGGTTTCAGTTGTAATCTCTCCACTTTCATTTCTGATTGTTTGTTTGGATACTTACTCTTTTTTTCTTGATGAACCTGCTTAAAGGCTTGTTGATTTTGTTTATCTTTTCAGAGAACCAGCTCCTGGATTCATTGATCCTTAGAATTGTGCTTTTAGTCTCTATGTCATTTAATTCTGCTCTGATCTTGGTTATTTCCTTCCTTCTGCTTGCTCTGGGCTGTCTTTGTTGTTCTTCCTCGAGTTCTTGTAGGTGTAGGATTAGGTTGTTTGTTTGAAATGTTTCTATCTTTTTTAGATAGGCTTGTATCATTATGAACTTCCCTCTCAGGACTGCCTTTGCTGTGTCCCATAGTTTTGGGGTTTTGTGCGTTCATTTTTGTTTATTTCCAGAAACTTTTTGATTTCTTCCCTAATTTCATTCTTGACCCATTCAGCTTCTTTAGCTTTATGTCAGAAGTTTTGACATTTTCTTTTTTATTAAGTTCTAAGTACTTTTTCATTGCTTATGACTTCATCAACACAATTGCAATTAAATAGTATAATTTTTACTTTTTAAGCTATTATTTATATCAAATTTTACTGCTTTAAGGTTAGAAAATAGGCTGTGTGATGCTGATTGTAATCTGGCACAGAGTTTGTATATGTGGAGGAAGGTATTACATGTGTCTTTAAAAATAATATGGAATCTCTATTTGTTGTGTATAAATATTCCAATATATCAGTTAAATATGTTATATTATTACCCTATTCTATAACTTTACTTACTTTTTGTATTTTTTATATTTGTTTTGAATGTTCCTAAATTTCATTTTAATAGATCAGAAAGAATATTTTTTAAATCTGAGGCATTTTGATTTTGTTTATGGTAAACATTTTATAATTGATTTGACAATGATTTCCTTCCTTCTACTTATTCTTATTTAACATTTTAAGACTCCTACTATATAAATACTGATAACTCTAACTTTATCCCTTATATCTCATATTTTATTTAAACATTTCTAACTCTTCCTCCTTTCTTGTTGCTTCTTGTAATAATTTATTGATTTGATTTTACAAAAGCACATTTATTTTTTGGATATATCTATTCTACTATTCAATAAACTTATATTGAGTTTTACTCTACTATGCTGCTGCACACTTATTTTTCTTACTGGTTATTAAGATATGTTTACTCCTTTTTTATCAATATACTTTCTTACCTATTTGAGAAATTTATTGTGCTGACATTAAAAAGTTATTTTCCCTAGACAGTTCTACTTCATGGGAATAGGTCATTCAGTTTCTGTCTTCCCTTAAAAGAGTTCTGTTCTTCAGAGAAGTTACTATTCCCTAGCATCTCATATTTTCTAACCTTACAGTATGTACCCATAAAGTCCATGCCCTAACTTGTAACCATCTGATAAGTTTTGGAGGTAGGTCAGAGCTCACAGAAAAAAAAACAAACAACTATGTCATAACAATCTGGCTTATATTGTTCTTTGTTGGCCAAATCCTCAACAGATGATACAACCCCACAGAAAAATCTCTACATATATTATCATCCAGGTACTGCTTCTTCCCAAAAGTTATGTCCTTTGCTTGTGATCACTTAGACCTTCAATGATGGGGAGGAATAAAGAAAGGAATACTGAAATACTCACAAGTAGACAAGACCATGTACAAATCCACTCACTAAACCCAGACAATAGTGAACAATCCTCAATTGCTCTTGGCAAGTGAGGCCTGTTTTCTGTCCTACAGTGGAATGGGAGAAGACAGTGGTTTACCCAATGGTGTGTGTGGGAGGTGGATTTGCAGGAATACACATAGGGGTCCACAATTAAAAGGTCTGACCACACTCTTGACCCCTAGGCTTTCTTCCATCTGGGGTGCTGCATCACCCTTCATGTAATCCCACCTACTCTTTCCCAGGAGTTTCTCAAGATGTAGCAATATGACTCTTGTTTCTATGACATCAGTATATATGCAGCATCTACAGAGCTGTGTTGAGAAGAGAATCAGAGGATTATGATTGCTACTTTGCCAGAGACTAAATTCTATTCTTAGGTATTTCTGAAAGGTTCATTTTACTTCATGTTCAAAACTTTAATCTAATATTAATTCACTGCAGTTAATTTTGGCTATTGTTTTATTAAATATACTGCTTTTTATTAAAATATGTCAAAGTGTTTTTATAATTCCTGAAATCAAAGCTTTTAAGAATGTATATACTACTCAGCTGTAAAAAAAAAAAAAAGGTTACTTTTTGTGAGAGCATGGATAGACCTGGAGAGTGTTATGGTAAGTGAAGTAAGTCAGTCAGAGAAAAAGCATATATAGATTCCATATATGTGGAATCTATATGGGCAATCTAATGAACTAAATAAATGAAAAACATAATAGAAATGTATTAATATATACAGAGAACAGACTGACAGTTGTCAAGGTGGAGTGGTGGGGACTGGATAAAAAATAGTGAAAGAATTCAAGGAACTGAGCAAAAAAAAAAAAAAACAATACCTCCTAGATATAGACAACCATATGGTAATGATAAGAAAGAAAGGGGAGTCGGGAGGTAGAAGAGGATAAAGGGGAGATAAATGGAGATGGAAGGGGACTTGACTCAGGGTGGTAAACACACAAAACAATATACAGATGATGTATTGTGGAATCGTACACCTGAAACCTGTATAATTTTATTAACTACTGTCACCCCACTAAATTAAATTTATAAAAAACTAAAAAAAAATCTCTCCCACCTGACTACAGTTGGTAACTTTTTATTGTTTCTCCCCCACCAAGAATTGTAAGAATTGTAATTTCCATGCTTTGAAACAGGAGTAGCTAACTTGCCAACCTATAGCAGAAATGTGGCCTTGAACTTGGTTTGATGAGTCCCTACCACATGCAGCAGAGCATGGTCTCATTTATGATTACAGCTGCACAAAGAAAACAAAACTTTTAAAGCTTTTAGTGACCACATTCTTGGAACTTGGGAATGTAAATACTAAAAGAGAACATATTCTGAGATAAAGATCGCATTTCCCAGTATCTTGTAAGTTAAGATTGTCACTAACATGAGAGAAGAATCTCGAGAATGTTTTTGCTTCCAATCCAAATGCCTTTTTCCTAACGAGTTCTGGAAGTAGCTATCTATCCATTTTTTAAGTCAAGATATTTTTTAAAACCTGCTTTGGAAAAGGATTAGGATTTTTCTATTATTCCTTTATTTCTCTTCTTTCTTCCTCTTCACCTTAACACACTGTAATAAAGAATAAAAGCGTGTTTACCACCTATAAAAAGGAATGTATATGTACATTTTCAAGGCATCTACAGGAACTTTCTGCAGGTTATAATGATAGAGTCTCATATGTAAACATTTATATTATTGAACATAATCTACTTGGTTATGGCGGGTGATTTTTCACTGTACTTCATTTAAGGTTTTCTCATCTAATTTTACAAGTGAAATTTACCTCTATTTTCTCAAAATGTTTTTACAAAATGTTATTATTTAAGAATTGTCACATATTCTTGTAAGCATAAAAGAGATGACCATCTATGTCCATCCCTCGAATGTTAAGGAATTAACCGATTAATCTAATTACAGATTGGAGTATACCAAATTTCCAATATCCAACTAGTGTTAACTTACAAAACCATGTATTTCATATGGCTTTATTGACATGAAAGTTAGGAAGAACATTCCTAGATATTATCAAGATTTTGCTTCATTGAAAATAGACATTGATAAACTGGTATTACTTTTTTGATTAAGGGAAGAAACATTATTAATTTCCTTCTCAAACTTACCACACTCATTTGAAATGATATGCATATGTATTCTTTAAAAACAATTCTATACAAAATGTTTTTAATATTTTTTAGGCAAACCATACAACCAAATTAATTTTATCTCTCTATTGTTTGTCTTGTTCATTTGCCCTTGCAAACTACATGGGGAAAAGCAAAATGAAACAAAAAACTGAACCAAGAACTCATGGGAGAGTCTTTTGAGTTCATTTTCTGAGTGCATGCTTCTCTACCAAATCAACAGTACAGAGGAGCTTTCAGGAAGTTTGGGAACTGTAAAACAAAAAAGAGAATGAGTCACAAGAGAGTCTTCCTCTTTTACTAAGAGGGAAATTGGATATAAAAGACTTGAAAATGCACTGCAACTTATGTATACACAAGCACTTATCATGGAGCATTTTATTTCTCAAATTAAGCATACAGTATTATTACTTTGTGAAGCTATGTAATTCTTCTAGAAAAAAGTAAAGAATATTAAGTGCAATAGATTATATTAGTGTAAAATAGAATTTTGTCTTATAAATGTAACTGTATAATAGAAATTTGGTGATTTTAATAATAAAATTCCCCTTAGATAGAGTCAGTATAGACTTCCTACATAAAACATTATGTTTTAAAAGTAAAAGAACAGTAAGTTTCCAGGGGAAAATATAAAAAAACCCTCTGTAACCCTCTGTTAACTTCAATTTGCTTCATGTGCCTAGAAGACAATTTTAAAAGATAAGATACTGAAGAGAACATATCTTAAGAAAATACATTTCAAATGTCAATATTTCATTTATTATGGCAGAATGCACTGATTCCAGAATTGTTCAGGCTCATTAGATGTAAATTTGTGTTTTAGAAACTCTCCTGTTTATTGGCTTTGTTCTTGCTTTTCCTGTAGTTATGATGGGTCCCAGCCCTTTTGCTCTTGAGAACCCATATCTATTGCTTCTTTCATGACCTGTTCCAAAAGTCAACTTTTAAAGAAGTCTCTGCCAAATTTTATCCAATTATATTTCTTACACTATTGACCATTCTCAGGTAGAAAAGTTGATATTATTCCTAGGAAAGTGAACCATGCCACAGATAGTCCAAATAACTCTCACTCCTTAAATTTTCATTATCAAAGATTCATTTTATTGTATGTTATACATTATACTCTCCTTGATATTCTCTTTTTAAAGTACAATATCTAGGAAAGATCTGGTATTAGACCTTTAATACTTTAATATGAATAAGATTATTGTGCACTGTCCTTTTGGCCTTGAGTTCTCAGCAGAGTTCTGTGTGCCTAGAGAAGAGGATGGTGGTGAAAGAAAGGAGAGACAAAGTCCTTAGTTCACTATTCTTCCTATGACTTCCCTTATTTAGCATATAAGTATATTTTACTTTAATGTAAAAAGTAGGATTATGGGATATAGAGTCAAATAGCTTAGGTTCAATTCTGCTTATTTTATTTGTGTCTTTGGGCAAAGTACTTTATTTTTTTATTCCACAATTTCCTCATCTATAGAATGAAAATAATGCACTTACCTCAAAGGTTTTTTGTGAACATTAAAATAAGTTTTGCACATAAACACATAGAAAAGTCATGGCACAGAATAAACACTCAATATTGTTTTTCTCGGCTTTTGTCTGTCTTCCTCACTGAATATGTGGCACTCTAAAAATTAGGGTCCTAATGTTTTAATGGATTCACAGTTGAGATACTCACTTGCTTCTCTCTTTATAAATCACAATAATCCTTACATTCATCAATGTGTGGGACAGCTATTGCCTAGCATACCTTTCCCACTTCTTTGTGAATATATTTTCTTAAAGACCAAAATCTCTGTTAAGTCACAGCCTGGTTGTTATTAGCTTAAAATAGTGAGAAATCTAAGAACAAAGAGTGTTTCATTTATCACTACATCTCAGTGTTTCACATAGCATCTGAAAAATTATAACCATGAGGAAAAATGTCTGGATTCAAATATATTATTGTGATAACACTAGTAATAATTGGAGTTTTTACCTTAATATATTGGCTTCATAGTATTATCTTTCTGGTAAACTGAAATTACTCCTTAAACATTGCTATCTATATTATATTTTACTTGTTTCATATGGTTTTTGAATTAGAAAATTATTCTCATTTAGCACAAAAAGAAAAAAATTATTAAATGCTACCAGGTGCTAGCATTTAATGTGCCCAGCATTTGGGTATTATAGAAACAGTTTGGGCTTCATTTCTTCAGTACAATATTTTCTCCTATCTGGTGATATGGCACCATTCTCATTCTCCATGTTATCTTCATGCACAATGAGAATGATTCCATCAACACATACACAAAGCATTCTTTTAATGTTCACAAATACCCTGCAGGTGCATTGTCTTTATTCTGTAAATGAGGAAACTGAGGGATTAAAAAGGGAAATACTCTGCCCAATTCACTCCTGATTGAAAAACTTATCAAGACTTTTCTTAGTGCTGTTTTATTCTACTTTTTCTTACCTTGAATAGTAATAGTTTCTTGGTAATGCTTTTGCTATGTAATTTGAATTTGAAATGTTGCTTACTTCAGTGAAAACAGAAACACAAAGAAGGGTTAAATTATATTATATTTTCTTTAAATTGTGTGATGTTATGCACCCTTTCTGGAACAAAAAGGTATTCATATTTTGTCCATTTTCTTATACCAACCATATGTACAAAAACTTTTTCTTTCTTTCTTTCTTTCTTTCTTTCTTTCTTTCTTTCTTTCTTTCTTTCTTTCTTTCTTTCTTTCTTCTTTCTTTCTTCTGAGCTTTTCTTGGCACTATCCTTAGGGCTACATAGCACTCTTTAACCTTCCTTTGTGATTAAATATACATTTTCTTTAGAAATATGAGTTCATAAGAAAACTTTCTTCATCAGAAGCCACATACTCTAAATGATCTTTTTGACTTCTCACTGGAATGATACAAAAATTTATTTCCTGAGGTTTCCCTCATTCCTTAATCACCAGACACTGTAGTACAGCATGATTGATGTAGTAAGGCATGGACTGTGAAACCAGAGTTACCGTTCCTACTACCTGCACTAATAATTACTGCCTATCACATAGTTATTAATCTCCCTGAGTCTTTATTTCCTCATCTGAAAAATAAGGCTGATAAATAAATGCTCCTTCAATGGATTTTAGGAAGACTCAATGAAATGATGGCTAGGGAATGCTTGGGAAGAGTTTGATTAATGTTAGTGCTTATGTTCTCTGTTTTGTTTACTGGATTTAAGGCCAGAACAACTATTCTTTTGTGGATTTTTCTATTTTCTCAGTCATAAAAGATTCTCCTGTGTACATCAAGATTATATCAACTTTTAAGCATTTGAAAGAAAGACACTGTAAACAAGATTAATTTCAATTAAAAAAGCATTTGCTTGAGTATAAGGGGAATTCAAATATGAGAGAGATAGTTTCTGACACTAATATCTGTATTACTAGAGTGATAATCTATAATAAGAAAGCATCAGTTGTGTCTTCCCTCTCTTTCTCCAAACAGCATCTATTATTTTTTTCTTCTCTGATTTGTCAATATCCTGTTTAACATGCCAATTTACTTGTATTTTTTTAAATTTATTGATTGATTTTAGAGAGAGAGATGAAAGAAGAGACATAGAAAGAAAGAGAGAAACATCAGTTTGTCATTCTACTTACCCAGGCATTCAATGATTACTTCTTACATGTGCCCTTACTAGGGATTGAACCCACAACCTTAGTGTATTGGGATGATGCTCCAATCTAGTTACCTGGTGAGGGCCCCAATGTACTTTTAATGCACAGTTCACTTTGTACATTAGAACTCTTTCTTTTAAGAGTGGTGAGGGAAAAATGGAAACAACTGTACTTGAACACCAATAAAAAAAAGTTTAAAAAAAAGACAGATACCTCCTTTTTCACTGTCATCATACATTCCTAAAGACTCATCCTACCAAATCTTAGGATAGTCATGGTACAATATAAATCTCACTAATATAAAATTGACTATATTATTCAAATGCCAGATATTAAGAGATTCACATCAAAACCCAAGAGGATAATTTAGACTTTATGGGGTTATACAAGTGCTTGAGTTGAATGCCACATAGTGATGAAGAAGCAGGCTAAAATGTATTTAAGAGAAGATGGAATCAGTAGCAGGGTGCAAGATACCACAGTGAGTAGGTGTGGTAGACACAAGAATAACAAGGGTGTTTTTGAAGCTGAATAGAAGAGCAAACAGCTAAGTTGTCAGGTTAAAGAGGTGGTGAGCCATGAAAAAAAAGTTGTCATTACAAGGTAATGGCTAAGGTGAACTATGAAGTCAGAAGGAAATCAGGAACACAAGAGTCAGAATTAACCAGAGGACTCAAGGAGATCAAAATATTTAAACAAATCAGATACTTTACTATTCCCTTGTTCTGCTCAGTTTTTAAATTGTACTCTAACTCCAGACTGACTGAGGACTTGTATGAGTCATGACAAGCTCAGCTGAAGTTAGGACTCCTGCTCAGGAATTATTTATAACACTTCTGAGAATTACAACGTAATGTCCCATTCTGCATCTTGGGTTGTGATTCATCTTCCCCCAATGTCCAGTTTAAAACCTGGTTGATCAGTTTAGGCAATCTCTGGCTACACATATTTTCCCCTCAAGTTTTGTGTGAGCTAGTAACATGGTACAGTTGTTAAGAAAGTGAACATAACGACAGACACATTTAATATTAATGCAAACTTACTGTCTAGATAATAGAACTATTGGAACTTATAGTTTTGAAATATCACCTAAAGAACTTTATAAAATTTGAGACTGTGCTTTTAATGAATTTTTGAGAAGCTGAAAAAGGACAATCACAATGACAAAAATTTTAAATATTATTTTTTGTTATTGAAATATTTGATGAAATTTTTTTCATTAAAAACACTGAAAAGAGAAATGCTAGCTGGTCTTGATACTTAAAATATTCACATATTAATATATATGTTTTGTGGTGTATAAGAAAGCAGAAGCATGAAAAATGGATGAAAGTTATAAGGAAGATTAGAGATTTATACATTGACAATATAGGTTTCAAACCTATCCAACTAACACTGATGCCTTGAGATAGTATGAATTGTCACTTTAGTTTTCAGTTCTACATCACTCCTTCTTTTTTTATTTTTTTATTTTAGTTTATTCAGTACAGTTTCTATCCTTTATTCCCATTCCAGCCCGCCCACCCATTCCTCCCCTCCTCCCTCCCCTTTCCAATCTCCCTAGTTTTGTCCATGTGTCCTCTATATTTGTTCCTGTAAATGCTTCCCTTCTCCCCCGAAATTCCCTCCCCTCTCCCCTCTGGTCACTGACTACCTGCCCTCTATTTCATTGTCTTTTGTTATATTTTACTTGTTTATTTATTTTGTTGTTTAGGTTTCTGTTAAAGGTGAGATCATATGGCATTTGTCTTTCAATGCCTGGCTTATTTCGCTTAGCATAATGCTTTCCAGCTCCATCCATGCTGTTGCAAAGGGTATGAGCTCCTTCTTTCTTTCTGCTGCATAGAATTCCATTGTGTAAATGTACCATGGTTTTTTGATCCATTCATTTACTGATGGGCACCTAGGTTGTTTCCAGCACTTAGCTATTATAAATTGTGCTGCTATGAACATTGGTGTGCATAGGTTCTTTTGGATGGGTGTTTCAGGTTTCTTAGGATATAGTCCCAGCAGTGGAATTGCTGGGTCAAAAGGCAGATCTATTTTTAGTTTTCTGAGGAAATTCCATCCTGTTTTCCATAGTGGTCTTACAAGTATGCA
>CM052549.1:49396571-49418119 GCA_028533065.1 Trachops cirrhosus | reverse complement strand
GATAGCTAGTGATACTGAGCATCTTTTCATGTGTCTCTGGATCCTCTGTATGTCCTCCTTGGTGAAGTGTCTATTCAAGTCCTTTGCCCATTTTTTCATTGGGCTGCTTCTCTGCTTAAAGGGGAGTCGTTTAAGTTCTTTATGTATTTTGGAGATTAAACCCTTGTCTGAGGTATCATTGGCAAATATGTTTGCCCATACAGTTGGTTCTCTTTTTATTTTAATACTGTTTTCTTTAGCCATGCACAAACTTTTTATTTTGATGAGATCCCATTTGTTTATTCTTTCCTTTAAGTCCCTTGCTCTAGGGGACATGTCGGTAAAAATGTTTCTGCGTGAAATATCTGAGATTATCCTGCCTATGTTCTCCTCTAGGACTTTAATTGTGTCACGGTTTATATATAAGTCTTTTATCCAACTAGAATTTATTTTTGTGTATGGTGTAAGTTGGTGCTTGAGTTTCATTTTTTTGCGTGTAGCTGTCCACTTCTCCCAACACCATTTGATGAAGAGGCTATTTTTACTCCATATTATGTCGGTGCCCCCTTTGTCAAACATTAATTGGCTGTAGATATTTGGGGATATTTCTGGGCTCTCTGTTCTGTTCAATTCGTCTATGTGCCTATTTTTATACCAATACCAGGCTGTTTTAATTACACTGGCCTTGTATTACAGTTTGGTATCAGGTATTGTGATCCCTCCTACTTTACTCTTCTTTCTCAAAATTGCAGCAGCTATTCAGGGTCTTTTATAATTCCATATAAATTTTTGGAGTGTTTGTTCTATGTCAGTGAAATATGCCATTGGTACTTTAATAGGTATTGCATTGAATGTGTAAATTGCTTTGGGTAATATGGACATTTTGATGATGTTAATTCTTCTGACCCATGAACACGGTATATGTGTCCATTTGTTTGTGTATTTCTTGATTTCTTTCTTCAGTGTTATGTAGTTTTATGAATACAGGTCTTTTACCTCTTTGGTTAGGTTTATTCCTAGGTATTTTATTTTTCTTTTTGCTATATCAAATGGAATTTTCTTCTTGATTTCTGCTTCTGCTGTTTCATTGTTGGTGTACAAAAATGCCTTTGATTTCTGGATATTGACCTTGTATCCTGCTGTTTTGCCAAATTCATTTATTAGGTCAAGAAGTTTTTTTGGCTGAGTCTGTAGGTTTTTCTGTGTACACTATCATGTCATCTGCAAACAGTGACAGTTTTGTTTCCTCCTTTCCGATTTGGATGTCTTTTATTTCCTTTTCTTGTCTGATTGCTGTGGCTAAAACTTCCAGTGCTATGTTGAATAGAAGTGGTGAAAGTGGACAGCCTTGTCTTGTTCCTGATCTTAGTGGAAAAGCTTTTAGTTGTTGCCTTTTGAGTATGATGTTGGCTGTAGGTCTCTCATATATGACCTTTATTATGTTGAGGAATGCTCCCTCTATTCCCACTGTGCTAAGTGTTTTTATCATAAATGGGTGCTGAACCTCATCAAATGCTTTTTCTTCATCTATTGATATGATCATATGATTTTTGTCTTTGCTTTTCTTTTTGTGATGTATTACATTTACGGATTTGTGAACATTGAACCATCCTTTTATCCCTGGGATGAAACCCACTTGGTCATGGTGTATAATCTTTCTAATGAATTGTTGAATGCAGTTTGCCAATACTTTGTTGAGGAATTTAGCGTCTATGTTCATCAGTGATATTGGCCTAAAGTTTTCTTTCTTTGTTGTGTCTTTATCTGGTTTTGGGATTAGGATGATGCTGGCCTCATAAAAAGAGTTTGGGAGTCTTCCATCTTTTTGCATTTTTTTGAATAGTCTGTGAAGGATAGGGGTTAGCTCTTCCTTAAATGCTTTGTAGAAATCTTCTGTGAAACCATCCGGTCCTAGGCTTTTGTGTGCAGGGAGTTTTTTTTGATCACTGCTTCAATTTCATTTGCTGTTATTGGTCTGTTCAGGCTTTCAGTTTGTTCTTCACTCAGTTTTGGAAGATTATATTTTTCTAGGAATTTGTCCATTTCACCTAGGTTTTCAAATTTCTTGGCATACAGTTCTTCATAGTAATTTCTTACACTTCTTTGTATTTCTGTGGTATACATTGTAATCTCTTCTCTTTCATTTCTGATTGTGTTTATTTGTGTCTTCTCTCTTCTTTTCTTGATGAGTCTGCTTAAAGGCTTGTCGATTTTGTTTATCTTTTCAAATAACCAGCTCCTGGATTCGTTGATCCTTAGAATTGTGCTTTTAGTCTCTATGTCATTTAATTCTGCTCTGATCTTGGTTATTTTCTTCCTTCTACTTGGTCTGGGCTGTCTTTGGTGTTCTTCCTCAAGTTCTTGTAGATGTAGGGTTAGGTTGTTTGTTTGAAATGTTTCTATCTTTTTTATGTAGGCCTGTATAGCTATGAACTTCCCTCTCAGGACTGCCTTTGCTGTGTCCCATAAGTTTTGGGTTGTTGTGAGTTCATTTTTGTTTGTTTCCAGACACTTTTTGATTTCTTCCCTAGTTTCATTCTTGACCCATTCATTGTTTAATAGCATGCTATTTAATCTCCATGATCTTGAGTGTTTTGGGTTTTTTTCATTGGGGTTGGCTTCTAGTTTCAGTCCCTCGTGATCTGAGAAGATGCTCGGTATGATTTCAATTTTCTTGAATTTGTTGAGACTTGTTTTATGTCCTATCATGTGGTCTATCTTTGAAAATGTTCCATGTGCATTTGAGAAGAATGTGTATTTCGCTATTTGGGATGGAGGGCTCTATATGTATCAGTTATGTCCATTTCATCTAGGGCATTGTTTAATGCCACAATATCTTTGTTGATATTTTCTTTGGAAGATCTGTCCATTTTTGACAGTGCATGTTAAAATCCCCCACTATAATTGTGTTCCTGTCAATATCTTTCTTGAAGTCCTCTAAGATTTTCTTTATGTATTTGGGTGCTCCTATGTTGGGAGCATATATATTTACTATGTTTATGTCTTCTTGGTGGATTCTTCCCTTGAGTATTATGAAGTGACCTTCTGGGTCTCTCTTTATGGCCCTTTTCTGGAAGTCTATTTTGTGTGATATGAGTATTGCTACTCTGGCTTTTTTTTCCTATCCATTTGCTTGGAAAATTTGTTCCCAGCCCTTCCCTTTCAGTTTGTGTAGGTCTTTGCTCCTGAGGTGGGTCTCTTGTAGGCAGAATACGTGTGGGTCATGCTTTCTTATCCAATCAGCTAATCTATGTCTTTTAATTTGGGCATTTAATCCACCTATGTTTAAGGTTATTATTGATAGGTACTTATTCATTGCCATTTACATACCTGTGTTTCTGTCTCTTTTTTCCTTCCTTTCCTTAAAGCAGTCCCTTTAGCATCTCTTGTAGTGCTGGTTTGGTGGAGGTGTATTCTTTTAGACTTCTTTTGCCTGGGAACCTTCTTATTTGGCCTTCTATCTTGATTGAGAGCCTTGCTGGGTAAAGTAGCCTTGGTTGCAAACCTCTGGTTCTCATTACTTGGAATATTTTTTGCCAGTCTCTTCTGGCCTGGAGCGTTTCTGTTGAGAAGTCAGCTGCTAGCCTTATTGGGGCTCCCTTGTACATTACTTCCTGTTTCTCCCTTGCTGCCTTTAACATTCTCTCTTTGTCTTGAAATTTTGCCATTTTAATTATGATGTGTCTTGAGGTGGTTCTCTTTGGGTTCCTCTTAATTGGGACTCTGTGTTTCCTGGATTTGTGTGACTTTTTCTCTCATCAAATTAGGGAAGTTTTCCATCATTATTTTTCAAATAGGTTTTCTATTGCTTGCTCTTCTTCTTCTCCTTTAGGTATCCCAATTATACAGATATTATTACGTTTCATATTGTCTTGCATTTCTCTTAATCCATATTCATTCTCTCTGAGCCTCTTTTCCTTTTCTTGCTCTTTCTGTGTGTTTTTTCTACTTTGTCCTCCAATTCGCTGATCCCATCTTCTGCTTCATTGATGCTGCTTTTGATTCCTTCTACTGTGTTCTTCAGTTCAGAAAGTGTGTTCTTCATTTCCTCTTGGCCCTTGTTGATAGCTTCTATTTCCTTTTTCATGTTGATATAGTTTGCAGTGAGTTCATTGTAGCTTCCCTGTAGTTTCTGGTAACTCACTGAGAGTTCGTGGAACTTCCTGAGAATCATTGTTTTGAATTCAGGATCTGATAGTTGAGTTGCCTCTATTTCATTTAGCATTCTTTCTGAGACTTCCTCCCTTCCCTTCATTTAGGGATTGTTTCTTTGTCTTCTCATTGTTCGTGAGACCCTTCTTGCTAGCCTCAGCTTCTTAAATTGATCTGTTCTGGCTCCCTGGGTTTATGGTGTGTACTTCTGTGGTAGAATACCTGTGAGATTCAGTGGTATAGTCTTCTTCTGGTATCCAGGTGTTCACAGCTTCCCCCTACTCTTTTTTATAATCATATGGAGGGGTAAGGCAAAATGGCTCAAGACAGCAAGAGAGTATGCTATGACATTTACAGTAGCCACAAGTAGAGAAGACATAGGAGATTCTTTGGCTGTGTATAATGTTAAATGTGATTTTCCAGCCCTCTAGCCACTTATTAGAAAGAATGGAAAAAAGATAAGACTCTTGTTGGGAAGGAAAGGATTGTGAGTTGGATCTAGACAACAGTAAGGTTGTGGGAGGTCAGATTCTGAGGTAGGGTAAGAGTAAAGAGCAGTAAATAGGTGTAGTGTGTGAGAGAATAAAGTTAACCACTATAGTAATAGAATTCAGTAATCTGAGAAGTGGGCTAAGGTCTGGGAAGGATGTTTCATAGTATTTACAATTGTATGGAATAGCTATTATTTACAGTAATCTTAGAGCAACAATCATATGACAGAATCTAAGAGATCTAGATAACAAGAATAGGAAATATGGAGCCTTGAGAAGTGTATTAATGGAACATGAATGAAGGACAGTTAATTAGCTATACACTATGAATGAGATAACAGGGGAAACCTATTAAATGATACATTATAACTAGCCAAGCAAATAAGACTATACAGAAAGAAGAGGAATACTAAAATACTATTGCAATAAAAAGTGTAGGAATAATGAAATAATAATATAGATATGCTATTACTTGCAGGTTCAAAAAAAAGGAAAAAAGCAGAAGCTGGAAGGAAGAGGTAAATTTGGAAAGAAAGGTAGAAGGATCAACACTAGAAAGAAATAGAAGCATAAAGAATTGAACGATATAACAATAATAAGAATTAAAAAAATTAAAAGTTATTTTATAAAAAGAAAAATCAAGGGGGGAAAAAAAAAACCTTTTGTTGGTTTCAAACTGGCCAAACCAGTTTTTCTGGTTTTGCTGGCTGCAGCAAACCTGTGAGGGGAATGTCTTGGCTTTTTTCCCTTCCTGTTCAGAGCTCCATCAGCCTCTAGGACACTGTCCCTATGTCCAGCCTCTCTGGCCCAATGCCCCTGGAAGGGCCCTGGGCACGGGATCTCTGGGCTCCCAAGCACTCCCTCTGTAGCCCACTGCAGAGTACACGTACGCGAGCCCCTTCCAGGTTCATGGGCGTGTACTCTGTGGATTCCGAGGGGCTCGTATTCCTCCCAAATTCACTGCCTGGGCACCAGGGATCTCTCAGAATGCCTGGGCTCTTTCCGTGCTCACAGTTGTAGGCATCGGGCCTTTACCAAAAATCCTTCTCTCCAGGTTGGAGTGCCGGCGAAATACCAGGTGGTCCCCGGACCCATTGGTTGGACCACGATCTCTCCAAAGCTGGTCTGGGGCCTCTCACCAGGGTGCGGGATCCTGGTGCTCTTCAGCACTCCCTCCTAAGGCTCACTGGGGAGTGCTTGCACCTTATTCCGGGTTCACTAGTGTGTACTCTGTGGATTCTGGGGGGCCTGCAATTTCCCGGAATTCACCTCCTGGGCACTGGGGATCCTGCACAATGCCCACACCTCTTCCATGCTCGAGGCTGTGGACCCTGGGCCTTCCACCAAAAAACACTCTCTCCTGGTTAGGCGCCCACCCAAGGTCTGGCCGTCTTTGGCTCCACTGGCTGGGCTGTGATCTTCCCCAAAGCCCGCTCCAAAGTCCCCGGATCAGTGCTGCTCAGTCCTTGTTTGGCTGGGGAGGGAGCGGTTGACCCAGCTCCCCCACCCCAAAAGCCCTGCGGCAGACCCCAGAGCTCCAGGGCTGGGGCTGCAACCTCCCTGGTCCCTGAGCTGATCCCTGGGTCATTAATATCCTGAAGTAGCCTCCTTACTGTCTGGTCTTTCAATGTCCCCTACATTGATCCCCTAATTTTTGATCTCCTATTTTCATGTATGCTATAATAATCCTCCATAGGATTTGCACTAGTCCTCCGTAGAATGGCTAGGTTTTCCTCCCATGTGAAGAGGGAGGTGGAGTGTGCTCTCTCCTACCACGCTGCCATCTTCCCAAACCCCCTACATCCTCCTGAAAGCTCTTATACATGCCTTCAAAAGAGACCAACACCTGCACTTAAAAAAGACATTACCTATCCTTATTACCTTTTCTTTTAACTATCATTTAGTATTTGTCTGCTCTTCATATTTCAAGCACAGTTTTAGGTGTTTGTTGTTGTTGTTTCTTTTTTTTTTCTTTCTGGCTATAATTTTATATCTTCTTGGCAATGCTTATTCTACTTTCAGGATCTTCAAAGTTTGACCCAGCAACCCTAACCACCATTCCCCTCCAGTCAGCATTTGGTATTCAAACAAAAGAAAGGAAACCGCACATCAGAAATTATACAAAAAGAGCCTGAACTTAGCAGAAAACTTTACCACCTAAAATTTATAATCCCTTTCTTTTTTATTGTTGTTCAAGTACAGTTGTCTCAATTTTCACCCTACCATGCACCCCCACCCCACCCATACCCACCTCCCAACCTCAAACCTACCCCCTTTGGCTTCATCCATGTGTCCTTTATACATGTTCCTTGATGGTTCTTCCCCTATTATACCCCATCATCCCCTTCCCCCTCCCCTCTGGGTACTGTCAGTTTGTTCTTTGTTTTAATGTCTCTGGTTATATTTTGCTTGTTTGTTTTGTTGATTAGGTTCCACTTACAGGTGACATCATATGGTAATTGTCCCTCACCACCTGGTTTATTTCACTTAGCATAATGCTCTCCAGTTCCATCTTTCAAAGTTAAGTCATGTTGTCATCCAAAATTCATTAAAATTGCCATCTCCAGAGAAACACATTTTTTCTTAAGAGCATAATTAAAAGAAAATCTTAAATTTTTTTACTAGTTTTAACCCAAGTAAAATACATTCTTTGTGTAATCACTAAACTAACAATTATTGAGGCAAAGATAGGAAAAAAATCAAGCATGTGTATTAGAGTTTTTCGTACAGGCATTCTACAAAGGCTGACCATTGTTGTGCAGGGGTTTTCAGTTTTATTTTATATTCATTTTCAGATAAACCACAAACAATTTAAAAGTAATATTTAGCGTAAAGATTGTCAATAAAGCACAATATTGTCCACACAGTCTTTTGCAGTTTGTGCTACTTTCTTGAGTGGGGTAATGGGATGGGATTAGAATAAGTGTATTGGCACTGCATTCAGTCCTGGACCCAGGGAGGCTTCTTTCTCCTGTGTGTGGTTGAAGAAAAATCAAGGTTTTTTGCTTGTCATTGTTCATATCATGAATTATCTGTCACCTTGAGATATTCAGTTATTCTCGTTGGTACTAAATTAGGATTCTGTTTAAAACAGGGTAATTCAGTATCCAACAAAAAACTGTAGAAACCATGGGGAGAGGTGAAGGAGGCAGAGCCAGAGCTAGGTAGGGTGGAGGAAGACCAGCCTCTACTTTGTGGCTTCTACAGTGCTTCACTTCCAAGGATTTGGGCACTCCTGCAGGACAGCTGCGAACATGTGCTGAAGGCACAGGGCCATGAGTGAGGGTCCAAAGGAAGCAGAACCCTATGCTGGCAGCTGCTTGGGAGAGATGGCGTGGGCACTGGGCCTGCTGGGATGCAGGAGTAGGCATGCAAGGGGAGGCCTGTGGTTGGATGGCGTCTTCCTTGGTGACTAGATACAAAGGAGGACCTGGTTTTTTTCAGGTCAGCTCTAGTGGCCTGGTTTTCACCCTGATGTGAACCAAGGCCTCATGTCTAGACCATGGTGCCAGGTCAAGTCCATTGACCTTTCCAGCATGCCTCCCTGGTTGGGGACCAGGGCTGGTGCAGCACTTTGAGTGACTGCTACTGGATGAGACCTCACTGCCTAAGGGACTAGCTGGGTCTGGGTTCTCCCACATCACAGCAAGTGTTTCAGTCCCTGGTGGAGTTGACTGCAGGAATCTGGAAACTGTCATCAATGATGATGAAAGCAAACTTCTTGGATCATTGGAAGAGGGGATAATCTGGTCCATGAAACTGTGGAGGAATCATTTTCTATATTTCTGATATTTTCTGGGAGAGCTTGGATAACACCAAGTTCACATTTTGAGACTAATGTAATCTAGCAGTGGTGGGACAGTGTTTGAGCAGCAATCACAAAAGTACTATTCAGACTGTGGAGATGACTAAGCCATGGCACACATTTGTGCACACATTTATCCTCTCCCAAAGTACTTTTGGAAAACACTAAATATTGATGTATCTTGAAATGTACCTGGTATTTCTTGGACATAACCCACCAATCTACATAATGAGATATGCATATAAAAGTTGGAGAAGAAATGAAAACAACTGAAAAGAGTATACTTCAAGTTTAAGGAAACTAATAGACAAAAATAAACAATAGAATGAGTTGAAAAATTACCTCTCTTTATCTCTTCTGAACCTCTTAAATGCCAAAGGAAATAATAATCTTTCTGCAGTATATATCCAGGGTAATTTGACTCTTTTTACAGCTATATATATGAATTTAGCCAATAGTGTTTACTAAGGATAGAGAGTTAAAGACCAATTACTGCAGAAATTTCTTGTTATACCCATCTTTATCTTTATCTTTTTTCTTTGGCTTTTTTGTTTTGTTTTGTTTTACATATGTGTAGCCAAGAGGGACACAGATGTGTGTGCATATATCTGAATGATTCATCTGCTAGAATCACATTTTTTCTTTACTTTTATTGTTGACACTAATTCAGATGTCCCCATTTTCCCTTCTTTTGCTTCCCTTCTCCCAGCTTCACTACCCCCTTCTCTAACCATCCCTGCACTATTATGTGTGTCCATAGGTTATACACAACACGTTCTTTGGCTAACCCCTCTACCTTCATTCATCCACTCCCCCTTCCTCCCTCCTCTTTGACCAATATCAGTCCATGCTTCTCTTTCTATTTTGTTCTTAAGTTTACTTTGTTCATTAGATTCCACACAGAAGTGAGATCATATTGTATTTGTCTCTGACTGGCTTGTTTCACTTAGCATAATTATCTTCAGGTCCATGTATGCTGTCACAAAAGACAAGATTTCCTTCTTTTTTATAGACATGTCGTACTCCATTGTGTAAATGTACCACAGCATTTTAATACACTCATCTACTGATGGGCTGTTTCCAGATCTTGGCTAATGTAAATGCTGCTATGAACATAGGAGTACATATATTCTTTCAAATTGGTGTTTCAGTAGAATCATATTGCTTAATGGAATAATTATTTGTTGTGATTAAGATTTACCTTTAATCAGATGATGAGAAACTAGGTAAATATTCCAAAACCTAGTATTTGAAAATCCTGCTCCTGTTCATATTGATACAAACCCCAAATGCAAAGAGGTTTGTGATATACCTATCTCCATTTATTTATTAACTATTCATGATTTTTCCTGTTCAAATGGTCTCCAACTAAGAGTTTGTTCCTGTTAGCTTACTTGGCATTGATAAACAACTTGTGAGGTTAGGAGAAAACATTATATTGAATTGACTACAATGAAAAAAGTAATTTAGCAAACAAGAGAGAAACAGAAACAAAGATACATAGAAAAACTGACAGCTGTCAGACAAGAGAAGGGTTGGGGGGGCTTGATGAAAAAAAGATGAAGGGATCAAGCAAAATATTGGGTTGCCCAAAAAGTCTGTTTAGTTTTTTCAGTAATATAAAAGATCCATTTTTCACTTTGACAAAATTGTTTCGAATGAAATTAAAAACCAATAAGCACTACTAGAGCCATCTTACAGAAAAAAATTGGTGGGGGGCCAACCCAAATATATATTTATAACATAGACACAGACAACAGTATGGTGATAGCTGGGGAAAGGTGGTAGGGGGAGGTTAGAGAGGGCAAAGGGGGGATAATTGGGATGAAAGGAAACTTTTCTTTGGGTGATAGATGTACAATGCAGTGTGCAAATTTTGTTGAGTTGTGCACTTGAAATTTGTGTTTTTTAACCAATGTGACCCCAATAAATTCAATAAGAAAAAGCCTGAGTGCTAAGTGTCAAATTTTATTGAGTAAAAATATTAATTATTTTATTGGGATTTTTATTGCGTCAATAGTGAATGACAGCTCTGGTTGGTGTGGTTCAGTGGATTGGGTGTCAACCTGCAAACCAAAGTGTCACTGGTTTGACTCGCAGTCAGGGCACATGCTTGGGTTGCAGGCCAGGTACCTGATAGGGAGCTCTCAAGAGGCAACCACACATTAATGTTTTTCTCCTTCTCTTTCTCCCTCCCTCCCCCTCTCTCTACAAATAAATAAATAAATAAATTTAAAAGAACTAAAAGAAACCCAAAATAATAAATGATACTAAATAAGAAATCAAATCATGTATAAAAAAGAAAATGCATGAATTGTTCAATGATATTTAATATATGTTGTTCTGTTTAGATGTATTTGAAACAAAATTTCTGGTTCTGTCCTTTTCTTCACTTTAAGTTTCCTCAATGTCATTATTTACAATATTTGTGCCCTTACCCTCAAAGATTTTAACTGATTTAGAAAATGAATAACAGATTGAGTAAGTGGAAGTTCTCAGAAAAAGTCCTGCATTTTCACAGATTGAAAAGATGATTTTATAATCTTTGGACATCTTCAATAATTTAAAAAGTGTACTCCACTGGTTGAGAAAAATAATTTAAATGATGTCCCCAAGCATGTTGAGAATTTGGAACATGAACCAAGTTTTAAGAAATTGAAAAATAGCTCTTTCTTAAATTTTTATTTTTGTATTTACAGAGTTTTTTTTTACAGAGTTTTTTTTTTCTCTTCAGTTAAATACTCCTTGTCCTGCACCCAATTCAACCTCATTTTTAGAATATTCTCTTGTAGGGATAGGAGTGCAGTTAAATATGGACAAAGGGCTAATAAAAATATTCCAATGGGGTTTTAGAAGCTTAATTTGTGGCATAAATCTCTGTTCTTAGCTCTTTGCTCTCAGACCCCACAAGGCTGTCAAGTGGTGCTGGAGGGCAGTGGGACTTACTCATAAATTTTAACTTTTATAGCATTTCATATGACTCCAAGACAATTGTTTTCCTCTAGATTTCAGATGATTCAGAAGTCCCGCATCTGGGTTTCTATTAATCTTAGTAACAGACTCAAATTCTTTCACACTCAAATGCTTTGTCTGCATCTGAAACAGGGTGATGATAGTGAAGGGAACAAATTATTATCTTATTGTATTCTGGTATCCTCACTCATTACAAAAGCTCTCATAAAAGATGCTACCTTGTATATGGGCTTTGTAAAAATAGCAAAACCAGTAATAACTTAAAGACATAAAAAGGTAAACATTCACTTTTGTATTAAAATACATTTTTCTAAAAAGATCTTTGTTCATGTGTGGAGGTATGTGTAGGAGTGGGTTAACTTCAAGGTTATTGAAGTTCACTTGATATAGAGAAACTTACCCTTTATAGTTGTATACATTTTTAAATAAGGTATAGCTCACATACAGCAAAATCCATCCTTTTTAGTGAATAAAGCAAGTTCAAGTTTTTACACACATGAACAATCATGTAGCCACCACTGAAATCAAGGTATAGAATATTTCTATCTCTCTAAAAATATTCTTGTGCTCTGAGAGAAAAGAAAAGTAATTCTTTTCTCTCACCTTAGCTGCTAGCAACCACTGATCTGATTTTGGCCACCATAGTTTTTGCAAGGTATGAGCATTCCAAGATTTTGGTATTTTGTTTCATGTTTGTTTTTTTCTTTGTCTTTCTCTGTATGTAGTAATATCTCATTGTGGTTTCAATTAGAATTTGCCTAATGACTAGCATTGTTTTATATATGTGTATGTGTGCCTATGTGTAATGGTGATACACATTTATTTAAGATGAGCGTTATAATCCACATACTCTTATATTATAAAGACATATATAATAATGACCCCTTGGGGGATTGCATTTCACATAGTAGAA
This sequence comes from Trachops cirrhosus, assembly GCA_028533065.1. Taxonomy (NCBI): domain Eukaryota; kingdom Metazoa; phylum Chordata; class Mammalia; order Chiroptera; family Phyllostomidae; genus Trachops; species Trachops cirrhosus. Next base: position 49,405,806 of record CM052549.1, on the reverse strand, counting down.
AAAGTAAGAACTTTGGATTTAGTTAGATAAGGGTTTGAATTCTAACTAGTTGTGTAGATTTCTGTACTCCTGTTTCCTCTTTTATTAAGTGAGAATACCAGCCTTATACAGCTTTTAGGAGAATTACATAAGATAATGTATCTAACACAGCTAGAGAATGCTGCAGTCCCTTTTCCCTGTACCAGGGGTGTCCAAACTTTTGGTGTCTCTAGGCCACACTGGAAGAAGTGTTTGTTGTCTTGGGTCACACATTAAACACAAACACTAATGAAGACTGATGAGCAAAAAAAGGTTTTGAGTGAATTTACAGTTTTGTGTTTGGCCACATTCACAGCCATCCTGGGCCACATGTGACCCACAACCATGGATTGGACACCCCTGCTAGACAATTCTGGTCTTACTATATGTGAATCTTCTGCAAAGGTATCCTGCATAGAGATCTGGTATCTAAAATTTCAGGAGTCAAAGACTTTAATCTCTTGAATGCCCTGGGTGAAAAGAGGTATTGGGAGTGTAAAAGGAAACAAACAGTAATCCTCCAAAGGGATGGTTAGTCCTGTGGGGTGTTAAGCATCATTCAGCTCATATCTTCACTATTGTTCCACTTTTTAATTGTAAGAGGAAATAGTTGGCCCTCTCACTAGACCATATGCTTCATAGGGATATGGACTATGTGTTATTTACCTCTATGGTCCTCTTGCTGGATGATATGTATGAGTTGGGCTCACTCGGTACCTTAGCCATATTGTACCTACAGCCTGAAGATTGATAGAAGTAAGCAATAGTCTGTAATAGGACTGACAACTACCAGTCTTTGGGCATTTAAATTTATGTTCTGTCAGAGGTTTAAGGTTTAATGTCAGATTTACATTCTCTCCAGTTGGTGTTTATGTATTCAGCATGGCAAACTTAGCTGGAGAGCACCATGAGACAGTGGGAGAGTATGTATTTCACTTTCTTCTTCCTCAAACCAAGAGCACACTTAGTTCTGCTGTCTCAAAACTCAAATAGCCCAGGTATTCCAAGGAATCCTGTGCTTTCAGAGGCAGGATGAAACTGACTCAAACCCTAAACCATATATAGAGGAACTTGTATTTGCTAATTCATTTTGATTTATGGATTATCATAGCTACACCATGTAAACTCTTTCAGTGTCAAACTGAGCCGATTTCTTTTATTTCCACAGAAAAGCAAACAAAATAAGCAACCACAAACTTAAAGCCCACCACATTAAATATCATAGCAATACAAACCACTTAAAGGTATATTAGACATCCCCATGCTCATAAAAATCCCTGTTTCTTCAAATTCAGTTGAACATCCTGGTGTGTTGCTTAGATTTTTTTATTCTGCATCTCTATTTAGAATAAACTAAATAAAATGGTAAAGTTTGTCTTATAAAACCAAAAAGATTGTTTCTATTTTCTTAAAAGTAAAAAAGAATATGCCATTTTATAATAAATGTATATACTTTTATATTATTAAAAAAGTATTTGATTCTTGTCTTTGTTCTTTTTTCTCCTGTGCATCAAATTCCATTTCCATGACTCTGGTTCTAGACCTTGTCATCTCTTTTCAGACACTCGTATAACCTCTGTTTTAGATCCTTTTAATCCAACAAGATGTCTTTATGAAATATAGACATGGTCACAGATTCTTTGGGGGGAAAGACGATGCTTCATGGACCTTATTTATAAAATAATCATGAGTTTCTTTTTATTAAATCTATGACCCTTCAGAATCCAGCTACAAATTAACTTTTTTCAATGGTCTTTTTCATTTATACATACGAAAATGACTGAAATCTCTTTGAGCATATTCCTAACAGCCAAATGCCTTAGAGCTAATTCTTAATGAATGTCTCTTGCAAACACTTGAATATTAAAATGTTCCTTATTAAATTAATTATTTTTTGTTATTTATCCTCCTAAAACAATCCTCAAAAGGTTAGTAAGTGATAGCCATGTTGTAAGAAGAGACACATAACTTAATAGCAAGCATATCATCAGAGTTTGTTTTCCAGTGGCCCAGGAATATATGGATGTATGAATTGAAGATAATTCTGATACTATTAACTAGAATATTTCTTGTTGGATTTTGCATATTTTGGGGTGGGAAGAGTAATCTGGTTAAACAGATTTTAAATTTTTATCATTGATTGATAGATTATTTCAATGAGTGAGTGAAAGTGACATAATTCGGCAGTTAATGTTAAGTCTAAGTTGAAAGCATCTCGAGTGGCCTTTTTAAACTACGAGAATGACAAGCAAGTTGTTATGCACAGCTTTAACACACAGATGTTGTAGCTTGTCAAATGGTATCCTTCTCAATAGTTATTTTATGCAGAGCTCGTTGCTGGGAAGAGGCAGGTATGAATTTGCTTAGGAACCAAGGGACTTTCAGGGAAGAAATGAATTGAGTCCACAACCATTATATTTTAAGTTTTTGTATTATTAGATGTTTCCTGAATGATTTCCACTTATGCAAATGAAAGCAATTGATAGGAAAAGAATGCTTTCATGTGCCTTAATCCTCCTTTGTCCTTAAAAGGATAACAAAAGTGTATCTTATGATAAAAGGAGGAGACTATGCACTGGCTACTGGAATCAAAGCCAGAGCCTACTTTGTCTATTGTGTGAACAGGTTGTTCTGCAGGCAGCATGTGGGTCCCGACTTCTCCTATGACCCAGCGAGGCTAGTATAGTGGGTATGTTTGGCAAAAGTGGCTTAGCCCCATGTAACATGGGGATGTAAATTAATGAGGTAACATATATTAGTGGTTAAGTGCATAGAGTCTGCAGCCAGATTGCTGACTTCAAATCCCATCTGGGTCAAGTTACTTGTCCATGGTTCAGTTGACCTACCTACATAATATGAGGATACTAATACATATTTCCCTGGATTGTTATGAGGATTAAATAAGTTAATATTTATAAAGTACTTAGAATAATTTCTTATACACATTGTAAGTGCTATATACGTGCTTGTTAAGTAAAATGAAATCTTAGCAAGCCAGTAGTATAGCAATCTTGCTCAAGTATGTCAGTGACTGAACTGTCATCTGCCTAGGAACTAGATTTATTTTGTAAAGATTAAAATATCTAATGCTTTAGTTATCTAATAAATAATACACTGTTCTACTAAAATACACTCTTATTTTAAATTGTTTCCTTGTGCATTCATGGATATTTAAAAATTATAGTACATAATGGATGATCACAGCCATTTTTATTTAAAACTTCATAACTGAGTATCTTCTAACAACACAAACAATTTTTCCCAGTAATTACTTTTAAAACAATTATACAAATATAAATACAGGTATTTTGATACTGCTACATAAGACTTTATCTTTTGGCTTATGTATCTAAGTAGTCAGGAATATATATGTAAGTCTAACAGATTGCAATCACTATTTTATAATCAACATCAAAACAGAAAAGTGGACTGTTTCCTAGAGTCTTACCCCATTAGAAATGGCATATCACATTTATTACTCTGTTTTGTTTTGTGGCCTGAAACTGGGCATCATCCAACTGGGCTTCTCATTAACATCAGAGATTCCATCAGACATTTGCTCATCTCTTTTCACTAAAACTAAAAAATTACTTTTCATTTAAAACAAATTCATTGTTGACCCCTCCCATTAATGATAATGAAATGCAACTCCAAAGAAATAAACAGCATTAGCAAATTCAAACAGTGTTTCCTTTCATTGCTTCAGGCATCTGAAAGACTGGGTGATATTATATTCCTGGATTGGATCAGCTACTGTAAGAAAACCAGAGACTTTAAAATGTATGATATTTCTCCATTTGGTAATCATTCTCAGCAGATCATTGTGATGAAATAGAATGAAGTGTCTTTTATATCTGAAACATAAATGAAAAAATATATTACTTTTTCAAAATATGAATGCTTTATCTAAATTTTAGGAAAAACTTCTTTGATTATCTCATTTATCCATGAGTCACTTATTTAGCAATTCAGATCTTTGGAATATGACCACAAATCTGAAATAAACAAAAAGGTGACCAATGACAACCACAAAGTATATATACTTTTTTCAGGTCCCCACTTAGCATCTATGTAATCTTATTTTAAATCTAATTCCAAGTTTGAAAACCTGGCTTCTCACCCCATGAAGATTACAGTTTGTGTATTTTAGGAGGGTAGAGTCAGAAGACATAAATATAGATAGGTCCTCACCTGATAGGATTAGCAATGAAAACCATAAAAAAAACTGATTTGGCATCTCAGAAAAGAGTGTAAGTTTAAGGACAATTAGTCACTTGTACTTCAACAGCACTGAAGAATATTCTACAAAACACTTAACAACTATTTTTCCTGTGTCATTAAAATACATTAAATTATGCTTAGAATAATTTTAATACATTTTAGAAAGTTCCCATGAAAAATACAAATAGTGTCCATCAGTAAATGAGTGGATAAATCATTGATGGCATATTTACAAATGGAGTATTACTCGGCCATAAAAAAGAAGAAAAGTTTACCCTTTGTGACAGTATAGGTGGACCTAGAGAACATTATGCTAAGTGAAATAAGCCAGGCAGAGAAAGACAAATACCATATGATTTCACTCATATGTGGAATGTAATGAACAAATGCAGCTAACAAGGAAATGGGGACAGACTCACAGATGGAGGGCAGGATGATGGCTGATGGTGGAGATAAGGGGGTAGAGGGATTGAACAAACAGGAAAAAGGACTCATGGACATGGACAGTGCAGTGGTTGCTTGGGGCAGGAGGTATAAGGGTTAAATGATAGTAGAAAAACACAATAAACATTAAATAGAAAAATAAACACATAAACATACATAAAAATATAAATAAATAAGTAGTTAAAATGGGAAAATACAAATATTTTTGAGAGGGGGTGTTTTACAGTGGAAAACTCATATAAGTTAACAACTACTAATATTCAATAACTCATTCTCTGTAGCTATCTGGTACTTGTGGTTCTATCTAAAAAAACAGTTATGAAACATCTTTGTACAATGTTTCCTAATACTTTATCCTCTTTTATAACTCAGAAATTTAGAATAATATCTGTAACATATTGATTATTTTGACAGAATAAGCTGAATTCTAGTCTAACAGTTAATGAAGTTATGTTAGAAAAAAATATTATATATTTTCAGTGTCAAAAAGAAAGATGGAAGATGATTCTTCTCATTTATCACCTTCTTAATTTTCAACTAACCCATATTTGAGAAACTATGTGTAGTGCTTTATCCTCCCTCTAAATCCACCCTCACTTGATGGAACCAAAACACTTAAAAAGGCACAGCTTAAATGCAGACAGCTAGAATCATGGTAAATAAAAAGGAAGCCAGCTGTCCTTTCTACAATGTATTAGGAAGAAAGATGTGAAAGAAGTGATGACATTTGCCAATTAAAACTAAATTTCAAAGATTATATATAAATAGATGCTGGGATGTCCAATTTTATATGGCTGAGGAAAACTCCAGAAATTCATTTGCCAGCCTATCACAACCTAATACGAATGATGTATTTTTCCTCCTCTAGTGTACATTTTAGCAAATAGCCCTCCACAAATTCAAGGGCAAGACAGTGAAAACTAGTGATACATTCAGTTATGCCATTGGCCGTATCATTGATCTGGCTTCTCACAGTGTCCTTATTACATATAATTGATATTTTCTTTCCTAAGGACAATTATGGCCTTTAAAACACAAAGGAACATCAGTAGACAGACTATTTTGTTTTGTTAAATTTAAAATTGTCCTCTTAAGATATGAAAATATCTTGTACAAAACACTTATTACTCACTGATTTTATTTATAATTATTATAAATCCAAATTACTTGTTCCTTTACAGGAATCATTAAGCTAACCCTTTACACATGTACAGGCATGATAATCACATGTTTTTCTCCACTGTCATTTTTAATGCACTTGGAGAAAACATAAAAGTGATTTGGATTGTGAGAGCTATGGCATAATACTCTCATATTCACTTCTGAAAGATAACTTTGCATTCTGAAAGATAATTTTGATTAGAATTCTTATTATGTTGTTAATATTTATTGTTGATGGGACTTATCTGAACTAAACTTAAGAATGTGTTTTTAGTAATTTACAACTAATTTGTTGCAGATGTTTTAAATTTAATTTCAGGGAGACTGAATAAAAGTTTCTTATGAAAAATCTTATGAAGTTTATATTTTATTATAATTTTAATTTTTTTCACCTTGAACAACACAAGCTACCAGCACAAGAAGCATGTGGGTCATTTTGCATCACATTGTCATTGAGTAGATGCTAGAGTTTCATTAGTACAAGTCTTGGATAAAACTGGCATAGGTGACATTTGGCTTTGCTATTCACAAACTCATCTTTTATTGTTGTTGTTGTTGTTTGTTTGCTTGTTTTCCTTCCTCTGAAATTTGCTACAGCTGGTGTTCCTTCTGGCCTCAAGCACCCCGTGTGCTCTTTCCTCCTATCAACCCATACTTGCTGCCTTAGGAAATGTCTGATCTCAGTTTTCATTTCTCTGTGTGAATTTAGTTCTAGGTGTTACTCATATTGTGGAGGCAAAATTGATTGATTGGTCTCCTACTTAAAGTATTTCAGGCATCACTGAAGGTGGGAGAGGGGGCAGAGGGCCTTTCCAATGACCTAGGGGTAAGATCAGCCTTGATCACAGGAACTCAAGTAGTCCAAGGGAGAAAAATAAAAAAGAAAGAAATCTGAATCAAACATCAAATATGAATGAGGTTGGTAGAATTGACTTTTTATCATAAAATTTATTGCACTAAAATTGGCAGGCTGAAAGTCAAATACTGATGTGTCTCTTTCCTGTTACAGACATTACTTTGATCCAGGAAAACTGCTTTGCAAATCCATCCAGAATTTCTGTGCTTTCAAAGTGAAGTTGATTTTTTCCGCCTGCCCATCATAAGTCCTAAGAACATGTGTTAAGTAAGGTGTGCTATTAAATCCCTGAGTCAGATATGTGTGAAAGTAACAGAAAGTTTAGTGAGGAAAAAATTAATGGTTAGAAAGGTAAAAGATAGCATCTTCATTAGGAAAATGTTGGTCAAATAATCTATCTGTTCTTTATATTGTCAACTTTTTGCATGATTACATTGTATCTCAAAACACATGATATGAAAAAAGATTATTTTGATAAATTTATAGAAATATGTATCTGATCTCATTGCCTCATTGATCAGAATTCTCCATAAACTAAGCCCAGCTTTCATTTTCAGCCTTATCGCTAGACATGATTTAACTATACCTATTTATTTTTTGGGTTCATGCTTGTCAAATGGAATAGAATGGCATACAGTCTATAAGTAGGTAGGGGATATACAAAGTTTATGAAGTTGCCAAGATACACAGAAGGCCATAGGATGTACTTTGAAACATTTTTCTAAAATCCAACAAACAAGGAGTTAAAGAAACATTCATCCAGACTGGTAGGAGGGGTGGAGACCAGCAGATGGGGTGGAGAGGACATGCGGCAATACATGGAGGCTGACAAAGAGGGTGATCCAGTCACATCTGCATGCAGATAAGCTGGGAGGAACTACGGATAAGCAAGACAGACTAAGAAACCCAGGGTTTCAGTGTGGGAAACTAAAGAATCAAAACCTCTACCTGTAAAAAAAATCTGTATGGGTTACAGTGACAGGAGAAAATCTGAGCCTCACAAGACAGTGCATTGGAAGGCCCACAAGGTCATGAAACATACACAAACCCACCCACTTGTGAATCAGCACCGTAAAGGGCACAATCCACTTGTGAGAAGAGAGGGAAGTGATGGAAAGTGGGACCAGAGAGGAGCCAACGGCATTGTTCTTTCTCTGACCCCACCATCACAGACAGCACCACAACTCAGCAAAGAGTTCCCACTCTGAAGAATACCTAATGCTCTGTCCCTTACAACATAACAGACATGCTGAGACAAAGAAAATGAAAGAACAAATGAAAACTCCAGAAAAAGAACTAAGTAATGAGGAAAGAGACATCCTGTCTGATACACAGTTCAAAACATTGATAACTAGGATGCTTACAGAATTGATTGAGCTGAGTCACAAAATAAAAGAAGAAATGGAGGCTACAGAAAGTGAAATAAAGGAAAATGTGCAGGGAACCAACAGTGAAGGGAAGGAAACCATGACTCAAATCAAAGATTTGAAACAAAAGGAAGAAATAAGCTTCCAAATGGAAAAAAATTGAAGAACTAAAAATGCAAAAAATGAGGAGAGACTCAGAAATCTCTGGGATAACTTCAAGTGTTCCAACACCTGAATCATGGGAGTGCTGGAAGGAGAAAAGGAAGAGCAAGATATTGAAAACTTATTTGAACAAATAATAAAGGAAAACTTCCCCAATCTGGCAAAGAAAATAGACTTCCAGGAAGCTCAAAGAGTCCCAAAGAAGTTGGACCCAAGGAAGTACACACCAAGACACATCATTATTACCCAAGATTAAAGATAAGGAGAGAATTTTTTTTCAGAAGTATTCACTATTTAATGGATATTCCAAGATTTTTTCTTTACTTTAATATATTTATGTAATACAGGTATATATACACAGTTTGTATTTTGTGCACATTGAAATGTACTGTGAGTATTCTCTGAAAAATGCTTTTCCCCATGATCATACATGCTTTAGTAATTTTTTTCTTTTCTGCACATATAGACCTACCACATTCTTTTTATTTATTTATTTTTTAATTTATTTTTTCTTTGTTCTTAATTTTAGTTTATTAAGTACAGTTTCTATCCTTTATTCCCATTCCAGCCCACTACCCATCCCTCCCCTCCTCCCTCCCATTTCCAATCCCCCTAGTTTTGTCCATGTGTCCTCTATATTTGTTCCTGTAAACCCTTCCCTTCTCCCCTGAAATTCCCTCCACTCTCCCCTCTGGTCAATGACTACCTGTCCTCTATCTCAGTGTCCTTTGTTATATTTTACTTGTTTCTTTGTTTTGTTGTTTAGGTTCCTGTTAAAGGTGAGATTATAAGTCAGTGTCTGGCTTATTTCGCTTACCATAATGCTTTCTTGCTCCATCCATGCTGTTGCAAAGGGTATGAGCTCCTTCTTTCTTTCGGCTGCAGCAAAGGCAGTCCTGAGAGGGAAGTTCATAGCGATACAGGCCTACCTAAAAAAGACAGAAACATTTCAAACAAACAACCTAACCCTACATCTACAAGAACTCGAGAAAGAACACCAAAGACA
>CM052549.1:49339529-49396471 GCA_028533065.1 Trachops cirrhosus | reverse complement strand
AACTGTATGCCAAGAAATTAGAAAACCTAGGTGAAATGGACAAATTCCTAGAAAAATATAATCTTCCAAAACTCAGTGAAGAAGAAACAGGAGAGAATATTAAAAGCAGCAAGAGAAAAGGAGACAGTTACCTACAAAGGAGTTCCCATAAGACTATCAGCTGATTTCTCAAAAGAAACCTTGCAGGCAAGAAGGGAATGGAAAGAAGTATTCCAAGTCATGAAAGGCAAGGACCTACATCCAAGATTACTCCATCCAGCAAAGCTATCATGTAGAATGGAAGGGCAGATAGTATGCTCCCCAGATATGGTCTAGTTAAAAGAGTTCATGATCACCAAGCGCTTTTTATATGAAATGTTCAAGGGACTTATCCCTTGTCTCCTTTTTCTCTTGCTGCTTTTAACATTCTCTCCTTATCTTTAATCTTGGGTAATGTAATTATGATGGGCCTTGGTGTGTGCTTTCTTGGGTCCAACTTCTTTGGGACACTTTGGACTTCATGGACTTCCTGGAAGTCTATTTCCTTTGCCAGATTAGGCATGTTCTCCTTCATTATTTTTTCAAATAAGTTTTAATATCTTGCTCTTCCTCTTCTCCTCCTGGCACCCCTGTGATTTGGATATTGGAATGTTTAAAGTTATCCCAGAGGTTCGTAAGCCTCTCCTCATTTTTTGAATTCTTGTTTCTTCATTCTGTTCTGGTTGAATGTTTATTTCTTCCTTCTGCTCCAAAACGTTGTTTTGAGTCCCAGTTTCCTTCCTGTCACTGTTGGTTCCCTGTGCATTTTTCTTTATTTCACTTTCTGTAGCCTTCATTTCTTCTTTTATTTTGTGACCCAGCTCAGTCAATTCTGTGAGCATCCTGAATACCAATAATTTGAACTGCGCACCTGATAAGTTGGCTATCCCTTCATTGCTCAGTTTTATATCCTCTAGAGCTTTGATCTGTTCTTTCATTTGGGCCATTTTTTTGGTCTCAGCATGCCTGTTATATAGTAAGGAGTGGAGCCTTAGGTATTCACCATAGCAGGGCAACCCACATTGCTGCTTTGTGACACTGTATGTAGGGGAGGGGTCCGAGAGGGAACAATGCTGCCTGCTCAGCTGTGGGCCAGCTTTCAGTCACTTCCTCCACTACCCATGAGTAAATTTGGCCTTTCTGGTGCTGATTCCCCAGTGGGTGGTTTTGTGTACGTTCTAGGACCATGTCGGTGTCTCCAATGAACTCTATTGTGAGCTTGGGTGTTTCTTATGCCACCTCAACCCCCACAGGTTTTTTCAGTCAGAGGTTTTGAGGCTTTATTTTCCCACACTGGAACCCTGTGTTGCATGGTCTGTCTAGCTCCCCAGTTGTTCCTCCCAGTTTATCTGCTGCATGCAAATGTGGGACTGATCTCTCCACCAGCTGCTGCCTTCCCACGGGTCTTCTCTATCTGGTTGCCCATCCTACTGGTCTGGATGAATGTTCCTTCTTTATCTCCTTAGTTGTCAGACTTCTATACATTTTTGTTTTCTGTTAGTTCCAGTTGTTTTTTGTTTTTAAATTTGTTGTTGTCCTTCCTTTGGTTGTGTGAGGAGGGACAGTATATGTATCTATGCCTCAATATTGGCCAGAAGTTCTCAAGGGTTTACCTTTCTTCGAAGCAGCTTTCACTCCTCTCAGGAAAAGCAATGAGTCTGTTATAGCTCTCAAGATATTTAGAGATGTATCCAAAAATATACCCCTAAACCTTTGTGCATTATATTTCCTCTTTGGGTGATTGTGGACATTTGTTTATCTGATTATTTTTCTGAATTAGTAAAATCTGCTTTAAGAAAAGCATGGCATTTTATCAGAGATTGTATCAAATTTAAAACATGATAGCAACATCTATTCTCAATCCAGCAAAAGTGAGAGCCTCATGGAAGAAGAAAAAGAATATGTGAATTTTGAGACAGAAGGGATTTGGGGACTTCTCTCCCCATATGATAGGTGGAAAAAGTGAGCCCTGAGCTTCAATGAATTCCTGGAGAAATTGAAAAAAGAAGAATGTGGTATCATGCAATAGAAGATAAATATTGGAAAAAACACATTTGCCAAGGCTCTTTCAGCTTATACAACCCATGGGGAGAATGGGAGTCTCTGCTTGGAACCCAATTCATTTGGATGAAAATTAAAATAGTTCATCGACTCAGTGGAAATACATTAAAAGGAAACTAAATTAGAATTTTTGAAGGATTGTTTCTACATGTTCTTGTTCTTTCTCTTTTGCTTTTGAAGACAAGCCCAAATTGTAGTCAGTTTGGTATAATCTTGCATCTACACCATTCTTCTATGGCTTTCATTCTCATTCTCTTTTCTCCTTCCATCTCCCTTCTGCTTCACAACACTTACACACAGGCAATTCAGCAAGGTGAAGCTGTGTTCTCCCTCTATCAAGGCACAAAATGGAATGCAGACAAATAACTTCCCTTTTCTATCTACCCCTTCTCCTAACTCTACACCCAGAATTCCTATTTATCCTTTTCCTATCTCCACTAACTCTAGTGTTTTTAATAGTATGTCCACTAACATCTACTATTATATGATATTTAAATATCCCTTCTTGAAAAATATACAAATTTCAACTGATTAATATAAAATAATTAATATAAAGCTTATAGACTAGACAAGAATGGCATTAAATAAGAACATTATTCAACAGAATAAGGATAAACTTGCTCATTAACCACCAATTCTTCCAGAAAAATGTTACCATATGTCACACTGAATCTCTGCAAATGATACTTTGCTTTGGTTAGAGGTAGAGGTGCTTTAAGGTAACAAGTTGTTCCACAAATGTCTAGTTACCCATAAGAGTTCAGAAAAAATACTATGTTTTTGTTATTGCCATATAGGCTAAGTCAGAAAACTTTTCAATAAAATTAAATAATACTGTTTTGATTTCACCTACAAATGTAACTGGCATCACATTTGCCTCTTAGAAAATGTAGTCATTCCAAGCATGGAAAAACAAAATAAAGTACTTGTGAATTAAATGGCAAAGCAATGCAATAAGATACATATCTTGAAAACACATTTGCTGAAAAATCCCATAATGTTACATAGAATTTAGTGATAACTTGGTATAATTTTAAGCAATCACTGACTTAATCAACTTCAAAAGACTTTGTAGGATCATCTAATTAAACTCCTTCTCATCAAACATAGAAGGCCCAAGATAAATTATTTTCTCATTCTGCTAAACATATTTTTGACCAGAGATTTTGCACCTGCCTTCAGTAAAACAGTATGAGGTAGCTGAGTCATTCCTTGACTTTAGTGAGTAACAGGGGATCTGCATTGCAGAGGCTGGGACTGGTCTGCTCCCTTTCTGCTACAGAAATTAGCAAGGAGGGGGAGAATAGTCTGCAAGAATGAGAAGGAGATGTATGGCTGTCCCCTGTGGAAAGGCTAAGTTTTGCCTGAATTGCTGAAGTTTATTACTTGGAGGAGTTAAGATCATGCTTGGCATTTATCACAGATAACTTGATTTGATTTAAATATATGAGCACTGCCACCCACTGTTACTACTACCCACTGTCAGTGGGGGATGTGGTTCCACACCCAGGCAGCTCATGCTTCTTGTGTATAATTTCATGAAATTACTGTCACGTGCAAAACTGCAATTTTGGATCAGTGGCACTTTACTGGTAGCTTGAAATTCTTCCTGCCAGGGGGTCTTGGTTCAGTTTGTGTCACTGTGACCTCTGAGTGTCTCCTGACATCCTTGATACTCTATGACAAGAGTTCTTCCTCTTTTTTTGGAGTTTAACCTCCTTGAACATTATGAATGTATATACATAATGTACAGGAAACTATGCTGACAGTTACAGGAGGTGTGCAGACCCCTTGATGCCCATCAGTTAATGCCGGAGTCACCTCTGCCCAGACATTACAGAAAGTAGTAAGTGTAGCTGGCTGGACTGAAGGCCTCACATTTTCATCTTCTTTCCTTTTTATTTCTGTCTCTCATTTTAGAAACAGCACTACAGGAGCAGGGACTTTTGCATATACAATAAAAATGTACAGTATCTTCGATGCATAACTGGATGGGTGCCAAACCCCTCCTTTCCCCCCACTCGGAAGCATCTTCATTTGAATTTAAAGGGGTGGATGAGTGACAGCAAGACTCTGTTCTCCTTCTGACAGGGCTTTGGCAGATCATTGGTTGTCATCAAACCTATTCCATTTCTTGCTCCCTGCCAGGAATTCCACCTACATGCCTGATGGCAATTAGTCCTTTGTAGGTGCTAATGAATAAAACTGAGCACTTAGACTTCACAAGGATGAAAAAACCTACAATCCGGATCCAGAGAGTCACTCCCAGCATTAGCCCCCACTCCAGTCTCTCCTTAAAGGGACAATTCTCACTGTGTCCAGCACTTTCTGGGGCCAGCCAGGCCACCCACTTCCTATGTGCACTGAGGCATGGAAAATAAAAAAGGTTACCTAATGAGGACACAACTCAGCAGAAATTATGATTTTAGACACTGAAGTGTTACTTGTTTTTCTGTTACTGTAACATGTTGTGATCCAGCTTAGGATAGTCTGTTTTGGAGGTGAGCTGAACCTCCAAACCTAAATGTGCTTTGGAATAAATGTTTACAGACCTCACAAGAGAGCTTTTTGCACTGAGTGAGGGTTTGTACTATCAGTGGTTCCCAAGGTTTGCTGATAATTAGAGGTACCTAAGCAACCTCTAAAAGTATAGTTCCTTGGCCCTATGCCTAGAGATTCCCAATCAGGAGGCTTAAGATAGAACCTGAAATCTAAATTTAAAAAGTCTTCCCAAATAAATCTGATACTTATGCCAGGTTTCATACTGAAGGATCAGATGAGCTCCTGTATCACATTTAACTTGAACACTCCAGGACTAGGTGTCAATTCAAAGGTTTTCAATGATTGCGTTCACTATTCATCTATCTGTACCCTGATTAAGTTTTGAGCATTTAAAACAAGCAAGCAATTCTTTTTTTTTTTGTAATCTGATCACCTTGAGAGGTAACTCAATGGTCAAGGATTTTTTTGGAATAATTCTATAGGTGATTTAAGTATTTATACTTTTATTATAATTTCCAAATTTTATATCTTTATTGAATAATGAGTATGTATTTTATAACAAAAAGATCTTCTGCATCCCAAAAGAAAATAATTTGCTCACAGGGAAAAAACGTATTTCAATATGATATTTGTTCTTTAAATCCTATGTTTTAACTTACACACTTAAAAATCTCACTTAGACAAGAGGTACATAGACCTCACTTTGACAGGTTGCAGGGGTAAAAAAAATGTGTAACTACCCCTGGTAAACTGAAGACCTGTTTATGATTCACATTTTGCATGTACACAAATATGGTCTTTCTAAGATCGCAAAACATGTTATAAAACAATTGAAACTGAAGCCTCGATATGACACGTACTTGCAGTTTGCTCGCCTCTGATGGTGGCAAACCAAAGAAAGTGGCAAAAAAGAAATTTTTCTTTCAGTTTTTATGAGCTACAAAAGTTAAGATAGTCTGAATAAGATTTCATGGAGCATTCAAACTTCATCATGTTTATCAGAAAGAGAACTTAATCCAAAGTCTTTGAGGTTTGTTCTTCTCTAGTCTATATCTATTACGGCAAAACAATCATGGTTCTAAAGAATAACAGTGAAGCAAGGAAGAAAAGAGAGATGTTTCTTTCTGATAGTGAAATGGGCAGGTGCAGTTGAGACTGAAAGGCCATAATTAAAACATTGTTCTGCCAAGGCACTGTAGAAGTTCATGCAAGACTGCACAAATCCTCCCCCTTCTCCACACTCCCAAATTCAATGTTTTGGAAGGAAAGGGAGCTGAAGGTGCACTGCCATTCAAGAAACAGAACCATGGAGCCTAAACTTTAGTACCCTTCAGGGACACATGGAAGAAATTCTATACTGCTGGACCAGTAAAACTGGCTTGTTTAAACCCATACATTTTAAACTACATAAGAAAAAAACCCAGAAAACACCATTTAATCAAACATATACTTATGTGGTAGGACTTACACACATATTGGATTTCTAAAGATCTAAAGAAATGAGTATTATTATTTTTATTATATAGATGAGAAATAAAATCTAGAATATTATATAACTTTTACAATGTCAGGCTGTAATGTATTTTATTTTAACTGGCTGAATTTTAAGATGGACAGTGATTGTATCTCTATATGATCACATTAGAACAAGCAGATTAGGAAAGTGATGAGAACAAGGTTGGAAAATTCCTGGAAACTGGCAGACCTCATAAACTGAGGACTGTGTTTTTTTCCTTTCTAGCCCAGAAACCTAGCCAATGAAACATTCAGGTAAATCACTGCATATCAATAGGAGTTAACACATAGGTGACAGTGCCAGGGCAGCTAGCAGCAGTGGGCAGGGTGAAATTCCAGAGACAGGCAGGTGCTCTTGATGGAGAACTCTGGTCTCTTAACCTCTCCCCTCGCACCCCAGGATCTGTAAAGGCACAAAACTACAGGAAGTGTTGCAGTCCACCAGCCTGCGGTGATCGCAAATGTTGTAGATGCTCGCAAGTCACGAGAAAAACATACACACAGACTACCGAGTCCTGTGGAAGAATAGGGACGACATGGCTACCCTCTCAAGGGGAGGGTGCCTCGGAGTGGCCTGGCCAGTCTCTCAAAGGAGAGAGCCCCAAACCGCCGCCTTAATAGGCTTTTATTAGGTAGTATTGGGTAAGTGAACAGATACAGAATGTGGATTCATCATCTAGCAGAAAAGATCAAAACAGGTAGATGATTTACATAGAGTTCAAAAGTCTCACACTGGGTTTTGGGGCTGGTATCACCTAACAGGTACAGGATTAGTCTAGTTTCCTGCTAGAGCCTACACATCTGAGAGCATCCTAGCAAGCAGGTCTCACAGGATTTTACATATCTTATGCCCCAGGTCTAATTTACCCCAGGTGTCCCTCGACTCTAGTCTGAGCCTCACCACCCCTGCTATTTCCGCAGGCCCTGAGTTGGATGGAGGAGACAAAAGCAGCCAGGAGACTTGGATTTTTCACATCCAGAACAAGGACTCAGGCTATTGTCAAAGCCAAGGGGGCAGGGGTGATGTCAATCACTCCCTCACTTCCACAGCCCCCTGTGTCTCTTCCCTGATGGCTTATTCCCATGTGATCGTGTCTGTCTTAGGTCCATTCTTTCCAGAGAATGGTTGCCCGTCATTGACTATCTGACCAAGCTGAAGGGAATAGCAGAGCAGGCAGTGCCCATGTTCAGGGATATAGGTTTTATCTCCTTAGGCCTCCCAGTTCTCAGAGATTTCTCACTCAGCCTTAGCCACGGGGGGTTACGGCTCCTGAAACCAGGCAGGGCAGACAGCACAAGGAAGTCCTTATAGCCTTTAATAGATCAACTAAATAATTGATAAGATACTATCCTCTGATAAAAGTTGATTGTGTTAACTGTCCCATAGAATCATTTGCAGGCTTTGGATTAAAAAGAAATAGATTGCTTTAACACAAGGTATTTAATCTCTGTGGAAAAAATAACTTACTCCTTAACAAGAGGTTAAGACAGATTTCTTTCTTCTTTTGTTTTATTTATTTATTTTAATTTGGTAGAGTTTTCCCACATCCCTCTGTGGGTAGCTGCCTCCTCTGCATATGTGTAAACCAGCTGTCTTTTGGAATGACACAGGCCCCCACAGTGTCAAGGGGTAAGACCGGTAGGAGTTGACTGAGAACCTTGAACATGGATGGTAGGTGGGGTTGTGGGGTTGTCACAACTAGCAGTTGTGAGCCAGGTAATACTTTGCTAGGATTCAATGCCAGAAGGCCAAGACTTTTGACCTGGACCACCATCTTTCACGCTGCAGGCCAAGGATTACTGAGGCCTAATATACGCAGGGAGTCAATCAGGAGAGCTTAAGAGGGGAAAAAAAAAGAGACTCTGCCTTTGCTTAGTTCTCCAGATTGGCTCTCCAGATGGCCTTCTTTTCTCTGGTAAATTATGCAACAAGCTGCTTCATCTGAGTTTTGCAGACCTGGATGATCTTGAACTGATTTCAACAAACAGGCGGACTCGTGGGGTTGCAGGGCTTTCTCCCAGTCCTCTCATCTGAGAAGGAATACTGGGGAAAGAAAAACATAATTTCTGGTACCAGTCTGAAATAGAGCAATACACATACAAAAAATACTGTTGCTTTATGTTCACCTTCTTAAATGATTTTGAAGAAGCTAAGAACCTGTCCTATTGGGAAAGGTTAGAGTTCATTCTTAATACTCCTAAAGGAAGGAATTTGACCTTTCATATTCTCACTGATGAAATGCCAGAGTCATTATCTAGTAATACTGCTGGAACTGAAACAGGAGAAGGGTTACTCTTCAGCATAAAGATGTATGAGGGTCTCACTCTCTGTTTCTATTAATATTTCCTGGAACAAAAATCAATAGTGCATGCAACTCATGCATGCAGAGTCTCTTATTATTTCTTTGATTTGCAAAATGTCTCCTCCCACTGTGCTTTTGTGGCTGAGGGGAAATGGATTAGTTCATCAAGCCCTAGAACTTTGCCTAATGCTAAGGAAGACAAGGGAGGAGTCAGTGGGAGTCAGGGCCACTCTGTGCCTTCCCTCCCCCAGAAGCAGAATCACAGTCATGACACAGCTTCTTTCCATCCTTACAGAAAGTAGAGGCACTGGGGCCTGATTTGTCACTGAGCAGGATGAAAGCAGAGTCAATAGGCCAGGGGGCAGGGGGAGCCCATGGGTAGGTGGTGGCTTATCCCAAAGCTAAAAAATGAAGAGTTTTACGAAAGGAGACTGACACACTAAGATGTGTAGTTTGAGAACCAAAAGGGAAGAGAAAACAAATAGAAGCTTCTATGGCAAAATTATTCCTTGAGATGGTGAGAGTTACAAAAAACATCAAATAATTCACCCAATCATTTGTTCAAAAAAAGCATATTAAGCACCTTTCAGACCATGCACTGTGTATTAGACTGAAAATAGGAACAAGATATGGTTTCTGCTCATAGTCTAGTACATGGGTGAGACCTTTAAAAGAGAATTAAAATATGATTTGATAAATTGCCTAAGGAAAAATGCTGGATGTTAGCAGAACACAGAGGGGAAACCAACTCAGCAAGTAAAGTTTAGGAAAGCTCAACAGAAGAGGAAGTACTTTTGTTAGTTTATGAAGTTGATCAGGGTTTCTCAGATGCCAAGAGAACATTTCTGGTGACGGGAGAAGGAAAGCAATGGTATGGATGAAGGAGTGGAAGAGCCCACTTGTGTGTGTAACAGCAATACTCCTGAGATAGCAATGCTGCCTGAGAACAGCCCGTGGGGACAGGATGTGATCATTCAAGAACATGTAAAGAGGCTGGTACCTGCCCTACACGTCATGCTAACAACTTCAGATTTTCCTTTGGAAAATAGAGCTCACTTGAAAGAGCTAAAAATAAAAAATATAAGATTAGTAAAGGGAAGAGAAGGTAGGTTTGTAAGGGCTCAGTGACTTTAAATTCTGATTTGCCAAACCACAGTGTCATTAGTTTTTCTTCAAGCATAAAGCCAATAACTATCTAGTAGAGTGGGGCTGGTTTCATTTGGTAACTCCAAATAAACTAACAGCTGACTTGGTTATTAGTTATGCCTCTGAGAATGACCATTGTAATCTAACAATGAGAAAAATGCTAGTGTGAATTAATCACCATTCAGTTATTCAAACACTACCTCTAGTTGCACATTCTACAAGCCAAGTGCTGTGAATGACACTGGTTAAATGATAAAGACCGTTACAATTAAGTTCCCATTACAATTAAGAACTGTTGAAGTTTTTGCTGAAAAGGGAAAAAGGTAAACATATAAATAGAACTCATGATACATCAGATGAAGGAAAAGACCGAAAAACCAAAAGAAGAATAACAGAGTAGAGAGAAGACCAATTTTATATGATTTGTGGGTAGGATTTTAATAAAAAGGGTAAGGTTGTAGTGTAAGGGGGAGTGGGGTGGGGGTCCCTGAAAATATTCCCCACAGCCCATGGATGGGGGAAGTGAATGATATAGTGCTTAAGATACTTTACATTATAAAAAGCAAGTTAATAGCTGTGCTACTGTCCTAGGTGAAATATGGACATGATTCTGAGAGTATTCAGTAACTCAGAAGTATGGGGGTGGTACTTATACTGCACTTGCTCAAGAGGCAGGGAGTTGGAGGCTTTGTGTCATGGGATACTCATGCCATGACTAAAAATGGAGCCAAAAGAAGGTAGAAGATACAGGGGAACTGGTAAAGTGGCACATTGTAGGAGGAGCCAGATGTGAGGTCATGTAGGAAGCTCTGGGTAACCATTTAAAATAATGGCCACCAGGGAGAGAAGGGGAGTCAACCATGCAGAGCAGTAGTAAGGAAGAGGAGCAGCCATGAGGAGGGAGCCTTAAAGTAGGAATTTGGCCATGAGGTCTGAGAAAGGAAGCAGCAAGCAGCTATGCAGTCTGTAGTGAAGCTGTCCACCATGAGGGCTGGTGTAGAAAGTGGAAGCCATGCCAGCCAGGAGTCAGGATTCCACCATGCTGTCTATAGTGAAAGAGAAGCTACTTCTGCTCCTCTGAGAATTCTGCCATGAGGTATATTCTTTCATGGGGTACTGAGGAAGCAACAAGCAGCTCTGCCAATCTGCAGAGGGACTTCCCTGAAAAGGGAAGCCATGTGAGAGGGACTCTGACATGCTGCCTATAGTGAGGGAGGAGCTACCTTTGCTCCTCTGAGGATTTGGTCATGTGGCCTTGTATACTAAGGAAACAGGCATGCAGTCTCTAGTGTAGTAGCAGCTGTGCAGGAGGAAAGGGTGTAAAGAGAGACCTGATGGAATTATGCAGGGATCTGGCAAAGCTGATGGAGCTGTGCAAGAACCTGCCAAACCAAGCACAAACTTGTGGGAGATGCCTGGCATGCTAAACTGTGATGGGAGAATGCTGACTTGTGCTACTCTGAAGGACATAATGGAGAGGCCATACTCTCTTGGGATGTGTACCTTTATGGACTTCAGCACAATCCAGTGTAACATGGCACATGTTTTCCTGGCATACTGTGGAGGCTAAGGAAAATATACCCCAGATCCTGAAGCAAAGAGCTGCTACAAGAGGATGGCGCCTTTGAAACCCATGAGTGTACCTTCCAGAGGAGTTGGAGAACTTAAAAACAGATAAACATATGGGCGTAGTTTTGGCTTATAGCCTGATGAGGAGCAAAGGAAACACTGGGACTCATGTGGGAACAAGGCTGAGTCCCCTGAGGTTGGAAACCTATAAATAGAAACCTGTTTTCCTCAGTTCTAATTGTTGGGTCATGCACGAACCCAGATGCATGAGCCTTGGTTTTTCTCAGTTACAGTAGGAGGTGGGAGGACAAAGGTGTGGGATAGAAAGAGTGAAATGATGTTGGAGAAAGAGTGAGAGGCCAAATTATCCATGATCTTTTAGACAGCTTAAGGAGTTAGTCTACAGTTTTACATAGAATTAAAAGACATTAAATAGGATGTTTTAATTTCTTAAAGATCACTCTGGCAACTGTGTTAAAAGATCAAAAGAAAGAAAGATTAGAGGTGAAGAACACCAACTAGAGGGCTGTGATCCAGGGAAGAAGAAATAATGGCCTTAGAAAATACTTGCTCATGAGGAGTTGAAAAACAGATGAATATGAGTATTTCTGAGGATCCAATGTGAAAAAAAGAAACTAGAAAGCACTATATTTAAAGTAGAGAAAATTTAATCTGTGGAGTTGCTAGTCAGGCAGTGGAAGAAGTAAACCAATAGGGGAGGGTGAAACAAACTTGAACTTAAACAAGACATTTTCATCCTTTTTGTATGAGGGGACCAAGAGACAAGGTGGAACCACTGGAGGTCCTGAGCTGGAGTCACTTGGTTGGAAGCAATAGCCTCACCTGAAAATGGAGTGGGGAAGAAATAACTTGTTCTCTCATTTCCTCCTGTTCATTATCCTATCAAGGGCTGTATTCATGGAATACAGCCAGAATCTTGGAAACATAACTTTCAGGACTATTTCTCCTATATTACAAAACAGAGAAGATAAAAGGTGAATAATGAATCTGAGTGCAAATGGACCCAAGATTGATATTATACCTGTGTTTTAAGGTAAAATTGAGTTGGTGATGAGTAGGATGTGGAGAAATAAGCGGGGAAGAAACATCAAGAATGTTGACTAGATTCTTGGCTTGAGCAACTGGTACCTTATAAAGAATAAGGAAGTCATGATCCAGAAGTAGATTTGGTGAGGAACAGTACAAAAAATTCAATTTGGGAGAGGTTAAATGTAAGATGCCTATTAAGTGTATATTCAAGAAGCCATCTAAATCAGAAAGTTGTATTTACAGATCTTGAGCTCAAAAGAGAAGCAGTCAGAACTTTTGGTTTGGAAATTGCCAGCATTTAGATTGTATCTACAGCCATAAGAGTCAATAAAGTCATCAAGTGTGGAGAGCAGGACTGAACTAAGATGGCATCAGTCCTGTCAACTTAGAAGCCATGTTTAGTATATGCACAATATAGCAATGACTCAGATGATGTCATTGACTCAATGACTCAAGCAGATGATGCAACCCCTCAAGCGTGCACATGTGCACATTACAATATAGTACACAACATGTGCTTATCTGAAGGGTAACATCACCCTCTCAGTGCTTATTGAGGTGGCACAAAACAACATATACTAATCAAAGGCTGGTGAAACATTCTGTCATACAAGCAAAAGTCTTTGAACAGACAGCTGAGACTGCCAAAAGACACTCTGCTTCTCTGACCAACCCTGCTCTAGCTGACTCTGAAGCCTTTGCAGACTCTGCCTTGCAAAATGCTGGCTGGCTGCCTCCTGGACTTGGACCTGATTTGGACTCTGAGGACTCGGGTTCGTTATCTCCCAATTCTTTTGAGTAATGTTATTACTGATTGTTTCTGACTGATTATTGCTATTGTTATTATATATTTGGATTGAAACTTCATTAATAAAACTGAGTGAATAGCATAGTCATCTGTGTCAACTCATTGTCATTCCTTGGTGCCTATGTTGCCTGTAGGGATGGTGGCCGTATAGGAGGCCCAGTGCTTCAAGTTAGTGACAAAGGCTGGAGGCTGGCTTAAATGAAAGACTGTAGTGCACATTTTCATAGGGTTAGAGTATTACTCATGGCATCAAGGAAGAGAATTTAGAATAAGAGAGCTAGAACTTACCTCTGAAGAAGCCCAACATTTAGAGGGAAAACAAAAGAGGAGAGATTGAAAAGATGATGTGGCAGTTCATCTTACCAAAACAAACAAACAAAAAAAACTCCTACCACTCTGGACTCACGGAAATTTCCCCTTCAGCTGTCACTTACTTTTATGTTCCCTTTTGAAACAGAACTTCTTGATTCATTTATCTTTACTCATTGTCTCCATTTTCTTCCCTTATTCTACTCTGCATCCTCTCTGCTCAGGCTATTATCCCCATGTCCTCAACCACAATTTATTACTTCAAAGTTGTTAATAACTTTCACATTTTAAGTGTAATAGTCCATTCTTAGTTGATATTATGCAACCTGTCATTTGGTTACCTCTTCACTTATGAAAATAAAGGAGGTACTATTAATAATTATCCTGACAAAAAAAGCTGTAAGTATGTGTGGTGATAGATGTTAACTAAACTTACTGTGTTGATTATTTGGTGGTATCAAATTATTATGTTATATACCTGAAACTATCTTAGTTTAGGTAGTGTAGACATCAACTATATCTCAACAAAAAATATATTTAAAATTGAAAAAGGTTGTGCTGAAACTACAGGTGTAATTGAAGGCTGTCCTGCTCAAACTAAGACTTGTAGTAATGTAGTATCTTATCTAGTAACAGTAGACACAGGTTTTCACTCCCTCCTTTTTTATGTATTTATATTATTTGACTTTCAGTACACCACATTTTCTTTTCTTCCTGCCTCACTTTCAGTTGTTCTCAGTCTTCTGTGATATTCCTATCATCAACCAGACTACTTAATTTGAAGTACCCTAGTATTCAGACTTTCTTTCTCTATTGAAATTCATTTTCTTGGTGATATCATCTGATATCATTGCTTCAAATCCACCCATACTAGCTTCTCTCAAATGTACCCTTTAGTGTGAAACTTTCTTCAAATTCAAGCATTTGATTACATAATACAGCATCATTACACCTAAGACTCTGATTATCCTTTCCAAATCTGTTTTGTCATCTTTCCGATTTTAGTTAATATAACTCTATCTTAGATTTCCTCTGGTCAAAAAACCTTGGGGTCATCCTTGACTTTCTCTCTCTCTCTCTCTCTCTCTCTCTCTCTCTCTCTCTCTCTCTCTCTCACTCTCAATATACACATCCAACCCATAAAAAAATACTAGTATCTGTATTTAAGGTACTCTCCAGAATATAGATGCTTCTTACTACATCTGCCATAACAACCCTGGTCTAATGACTGAACAACAGTAACTACCTCTTTGCATCTATCCTTACCCCCAGCTACTCATCTCAAATCCAAAACAAGCATGATTCTTTGAAACATGTTGGATCTTTCCATTTATGTGATAAACATATCTATATTTCTATCTCACTTAGAATATAAAGTCAAAGCCTACCAAGGCCTTAAACAAATTTTCTTCTCATCAGCCAAACCATATCCCTCGATGATGCCATCTCAACCTTCTTTTTGTTGCTCATACTCAAACAAGCCAAGAATTCTCCTATACTGGGCATTTGCTTTGGCTATTTTCTCTGCCTGAACAGATCTTCCACCATTTACTCACATGGAAACCTCCTTCATCTTTTTTGCTCAAATATTAACTCAGTGAGGACTTCCCTACCTCCCTCTTTAAATTAAATTACTTCATACTCCTTCAGAGTTTTATTTTCCTCCTATATCTTATGTGTTTAATTTATTGCTTTCCCACATTAGCACACGAGCTCTGTGATACCAACGTTTTTTAGTGTCGTTTACTTCTATGTCTTAGCTGTTAAAACTATGCCTAATGCATAGTGTGAAATCAATAAGTATTGTTGAATAAATGATGAATAAGAAAGGTGGACTATAGAAGAAGAAAGAAAACTAAAAGGAAATTGTGTCACAAAAGCCAAGAGAAGAGAGTGTGGAGAGAGAGAGAGAGAGAGAGAGAGAGAGAGAGAGAGAGAGAGAGAGAGAATCAGTGGTTTCTAGTGCTGTTGAGACATCTCCTGAGATTGGATTTGACATTGTGGAGGTCTCTGATTATTTTAGGTAGAGCAGTATCAACAAAGTGGAGGAAGAATACAGACAAGAAGAAGATGCAGAATGGAATTAGCAAAGATTGAATGGGAGATGATAAAGGGGCCTCATCATGCATAGCTAAGCTTGGAAGTGACAGACAAAGCAGGGAGAGAGGGCTTAGCTGGACAATCAATGCTCTCAATACCCAATTAGTCAAGCTCCAAAACAAAATAAAACAAAACAAAACCTTTTTTAAATTCTTGACTTATCCAATTATAAATTTCTAACAAATTTCAATTCTAATTTTCCTATTGTCACAATTCTAGCTCTTATTTTATCATTGATATTTCCATAGATTCCTTACCATGAATATAATGGCTAGCTTCAGGTTTGCTACACTTTTGAAGTTCCTCTCAAGAAAAGTAAATAAGACATATTCACAACATTAACAAAGGTAAGAGATGAAGATAATGACCAGAATAATCTAACAGCCCTTACTCCATCAACCCAATCATGGGTTGAACATCCAAAACCATGTTCAAAGAGGCATATCAAATTTAGGTTCAACCCTTACCAGATGGGTACTCAGTGGACAATGAGGGTAGGAAAGATTTGTGTGGTGTTCAGATTTCCAGGTGGCAACTACTTTTAGCATGAAGTGATTTTGCAAGCCAGGGAAGGGCATTCAAATAAAGATGTGATAATATGGCTGCATGGTCTATTCCTGGATAAAAAGAAACTGACAGGAGTAAATGGAGACCTATTGTTCTTAGCTGATAGGCTGGAGCAATGAAATGGGTACTAAGAAACAGAAATGAAAGAATAAGTGGATACCTAGAACCTGAATAGAGACTGCAGGTACAGATGGGTCATAGGGGATTCTGGCAGACAGGGAGACTATAAGTCCAGGCTCCCATGAGCATAGGACCCCAGGATCAGGGTAACAAGATATTTTCAGATCGCATTCACTGGAAGCAAGGAGATGATGAGTGCATCACCTGGTCTAGTTGTATTAAACCAGACTTCTGAGGTATGAAACCTAACCATGGCTTTTAAGCTGAGGCTAAAGCAAGGTGGGGCTGACACATGTCTTCACACCTATATTCTCCCCTTTAGTTCTATTCCATACTCTTCAGGGACACAAGAATTATCTTCCAAAGGCACATTCTGATCACGCCAATCTATGACTTGAGTCACTGAATAATTTTCCATTTCACAACATGAGTCTTACTTAGCTTTCAAACCCTCATGGCCTTTTTGCATTTTTCATTCTCTAAGCATGCAAATAGGGCCAAGCTCTCTTCTTTACTTCTCTGAGTTCATGTAATACCATTGCTACTATAATCCCCACTGCTGCAATGCTTTGCCTTTTTTCTTCTCTATTGAGTGAATTCTTACTCATATTTCAAAGTCCTTTCTACCAGCAGTTTCCTTTCCAACCATGGAATAACATTAACCATTTTTCTTATGTTCTTTTTTTGTTTTGTTGTGTGTTACTATTATAAGAGCTTATAAACAGTTATAAAATACAACATAATGATATAAACATTACCCTTGGCTGGTATGGCTCAGTGGATTGAGCACAAGCCTGGGAAACAAAGGGTCATTGGTTCAACTCCCAACCAGGGCACATGTCTGGGTTGTGGGGCAGGTCCCCATTGGGGGCATGTGAGAGGCAACCATACATTGATGTCTTTTTCCCTGTCTTTCTTCTTCCTTTCCCCTCTCTCCAAAAATAAATGAATAATATAAAAATAAAAATAAAAAATAGTATAAACATTAGAATTTTATTAAAAAGAAAGAAAACAACCCTGGGGACTGAAAATGGAGCTAAGGACGAGACTGATATAAATATGCCTATTACAAAGCACTATACAATTGCTAATGGGTGGGCCACAAATTTCACCTTAAGTGTTCCAGCAGCCAAGCTGAGGAGACAAGTTTTCAATTACACAATTTTCTACCCATAAAATAAACAACAAACAATTGGATGCATAACTATTCTTCATACCCACACCAGAAGAGAATTTTTCCAAAGATTCACCCATAAAGAGTAACCTGTAGAATGTAACAAAAAACACTCTCAATACAAGTTCTGGGCAAGATGGAGGTATAGTTAGAAATGCTTTGCTTCCTCAACCAGGATAACAACCAGTTTAAAAACAAAACAAACAAACAAAAAAAACAACCAGAACTGCCAGAATATCAAACTGCATGGAAGTCTGACAACCAAGGAGTTAAAGAAACAGTCATCCAGATGGATGGGAGGGACAGAGATGTGTAGCCCAGCAGAGAGAACACACAGCAAGGCAGCAGACCACCCAGAAGAGGTGGGGGCTGGCTGACTGGGAAACTAAAGGCTCAGAACCTCTGGCTGTAAAACCCTGTGAGGGTTGCAAAGATGGGAGAAACAACCAGCTTCACAGGGAAGTTCATTGGAGATGCCCACGGGATCCTAGAATGTGCACAAAACCACCCATCTGGGAATCAGTGCCTGAAATGGCAAAACCTGCTTTTGGGAAGCAAAGGAAGTGATGGAAAGTGGAGCAAGAGCCCAGCAAGTGGCATTGTTCCCTCTCTGACCCCTCCTTACAGACAGCACCACAATGCTGCTCAGAGGGTTGCCCCATCCTGATGAATACCTATAGCTCTGCACCTTACAATATAACAGATATGCCAAGATGAAAAAATATGGCCCAAATGAAAGAACAGATCAAAACTCCAGAAAAAGTACTAAATGACAAGGAAATAAACAACCTCTTAGATGTAGAGTTCAAAACACTGGTAATCAGGATGCTCACAGAAATGGTTGAGTACAGCCACAAAATGAAGGATAAATGGAGGCTATACAAAGTGAAATAAAGAAAAATATACAGGGAACCAACAGTGAAGAAAAGGAAACTGGGACTCAAATCAATTACTTGGAACAGAAGGAAAAAATAAACACTCAACTGGAACAGAATGAAAAGAAAAAGAATTCAAAAAAAAATAAATGAGGAGAGGCTTAGGAACCTCTGGGACAACTTTAAATGTTCCAATATCCAAATTATAGGGGTGCCAGAAGGAGAAGAGTAAGAGCAAGAAATTGAAATCTTATGTGAAAAAAATAATGAAGTAAAACTTCCTTAATCTGCCAAAGGAAATAGACTTCCAGGAATTCCAGGAAGTCCAGAGAGTCCCAGAGAAATTGGACCCAGGGAGGAACACCCCAAGACACATCATAATCAAACTGCCAAAATTGAGGATTAGGAGAGGATCTTAAAAGAAGCAAGAAAAAAGAAGACAGTTACCTATGAAGGAGTTCCCATAAGCCTATCAGCTAATTTCTCAAAAGAAATATTGTAGGCAAAAAAGGGCTGGAAAGAAGTGTTTGAAGTCATGAAAGGCAAGGACCTACATCCAAGATTACTCTATCCAGCAAAGCTATCATTTAGAATGGAAGGACAGATAAAGTGCTTCCCAGATAAGGTCAAGTTAAAGGACTTCATCATTATCAAGGCCTTTTTATATGAAATGTTAGAGGGACTTATTTAAGAAACAAAAGATCAAGAAATATGAACTGTAAAAGGACAACAAACTCACAACTATCAACAACTGAACCTAAGAGACAAAAACAAAAACTAAACGAACAACTAGAACAGAATTGGAGATCGCATGGGGGCTTATTAGTGAGGAGAGGGAGGGGAGGGAAGTGGGGAAAGGTACAAGGAATAAGAAGCATAATCAGTAGGAGTAAAATAGACAGGGAGAAGTTAAGAATAGGAGAGGAAATTGAGAAGCCAATGATTGTATATATACAACCCATGAACACAAACTAAGAGGAGAGGAATCCTGGAATATGGGGGCCGTGCAGAGCAGACAGGGATAAATATGAGAAAAATTGAGACAACTCTAATAGCATAATTAATAAAATATACTTTAAAAAACTCTCAGTGAAATCTTCACAAGAAAAGTAACTATTAGTATCATAGAGTATGCCTTAAGGATTTATGGCATGTCAGCAAAAATAAGTTGTATAAAGCAATTCCATATGGGAGACTAGTCCAGGTTATACAATTCTAATTTCCTCTGACTTGGTCTAGAAGGGCAATATATGTATACAAAGACATCCGAAAAGCTCTCTAGTTTCCTAACTTCTCCAAATTCAACACACATTTTTTGCATTCATTTTCCATTTCTTTGTGTTCATAAGCCTTTTAAAACATGTAGGCATCACAGCTTAAGAATCCATAGGGGAATGAATAATCTATCCTTAGGAGGACCTTCATACATGTTGTTTTTCTCATATACTTGGAATGGAGATATTGTGGTCCCAGTGAAGGACAAAAACATATGTCATAATATCCAGTCCAGTAGTTTAGTCATGGGTGGGAATAACACCATTTGATGAAAAACTGAGTCACTTATCAAGGACACATAACTAAATAAAAGATCATCCTACCTTAACTGAGTAGGGGGAGAAAAAGAACTTTTTAATTAGCCTTAAAATTATAAAAATTAACCACTGGGGTCTCAGATATCCTTTTTCACTTTATGTGATCAAAATAATTTGTCTTATAAAGCTTAAAGACAAATGAAAAGATTAATTGCCTTAGCTATAAAATAGTATTGATAAAGAAGCAATGAGATGCCTAGCTTTGACCATGGCTAAATGTTCTATGCCCTTGAGAATTTCTATAACATAAAACCATAAAAGTCTTGACTAACTCAAATGATTGTAATTCTTTCAGAAAAAAATACTGTTTCTGCAAATATCTAACTGGAGCTTATTATGTTGAGAGATAAAAAATAAAGTATTTAGTCAGATAAATTATATGTTACAAGTTAGTTGTGCAAACAAAAATCTTAATTAATTAATCTATTTAACTTTTAGTTTCAGTCAGGAGACAGAAATCACTCTAGTTATTTTAACGGAGGATTCAACATAAAGAATTGTTAACCACTTATGGAAGAACCTAAAGAGTAAAACGAAAAACTTCTAAGGTATTATGGAGGTAACAACTGCAGGAAACAGTCACCACCCATGGGACTGGGGGAAATGAGGAAAGCAGTTGGAATTATTAACCCTTCCGAGTTTAAAGGAACAGCCTAGTGGGGCCAGATCCTAGGACTATTGGAAGGGCATCATTCAGTGAGTGCTGATATGCTGAAGGACTTTATTAGCCTGACTCTGTCAGTGCAGGAAAAGCTGATGCTATAGGAAGGAAGTGTAATGGTTTGGGTGAAGAAGCATTGATTGGGCAATATTGTCAGGGAGAGAAAATCAAGTCCTTCTTCTCCAGCCTTGCAGTGTCCCTCTAGCACTCACTGTCAGCCAAAGCTAATACAGAGCCTTCAACAGGCACAAGTAGGGTTTAGAGTCCAGGGCCTAGAACGCAAAGTTGATGGTAGAAAGTAGAAGGTGAGTTTGAAGCAGAGAGACAAAAGCTTCATAACTGGCACAATCTATAAGGATAATAAAATATGCTTCAGCAGCATTTGGGGAATGTAATGGACAGAAGTCTAAGAAAAGCCTTTGCTGAAAAGAAACAGTTTTTCATAAAAAATTATTGGCCTTCTTCCAGTGAAAATTCTACCTAGGATGTTGCCTGAAGCAATGGTAGAGATGCTTAGGTCTTGCTGGTCTCTCAGGAAACCTTAGTGATTGGTTCCCATTTGGATCAATGTGATGCTCTATTAGACGACACCAAATCAACTTCCTAAGCTTAAGCTGTAATTATTTACTTCTAGGCTGTTCCCTGCAATTAAAATTTTCCCTTCTCTTTTATAATTTGTCTTCATAGAATGTCATTTTCAGCTGTTGTCCGCCTTCAAAACCCATATTCTTTTTCCCCTGGGAAAAATTTTCAGCATAACGTGATTTTTCAGTATTCTTAGTTTCTGGTACATTTACTGTTTTTCCTTCCTTTTCCAAATAATGGTGATATGCTTTATAATGTGATTAGGGTCTCTAGCCAGGTTCAAATCTCTCTGCACTAGTGAAAAAACTGAAAGGATTTAGAAGGACATGTGAAGGAATTGGTGGGGAAAACTTGTGGCCAGAGCAGAAGGGCTAGCCACGCAGCCTGCATTTTATGGTGGGACTTGAAAGTGAAGCTGAAGTAGAATGTGCTCACTCATACCAAGTACCCCATTCATCTCCAAGCTCTTGGATCTTAGGGAAGCAGGACACTAATAAACTATCTCTAGTCCCTCACTATTCATGAAGAAGGGGTTATGACTCTCCTGCCAATCTAAATTTGCTTTTATTCCAGGACTGGGTATGTTTAAGGTTGTGCTTGAATATTTTTATGGGTTTCTGGAGTTGGGCTAAATTTGACATTGCTCAGATTAGACAATGCTTTGTATCCTCATGGGTTTTAACCTAGTCTTTTCATAAGCTACTATGCATAGAAGAATTATATTGATTCTTCCCTATGAAGATGGCCTTCCTATGGAATGAGAAGAAGAATTTTTTTATCTTTTATCAAATTTATCCCAGGATTAAACCTAAATTTTTCTCTGAATACAAATCTAAGTTATCTCATTGTATAGAATCTCCATAATTAACTATGGGCCATCATTAGCAAAGACCATTCTACTCATGGTAGAATCCAGAAACTATATGAAAGGGCAAAATGTTTTACAGATGAACACTACATTCTTCCTGGAATAAACCCTACTCATGGAAAGATTTCTTGTGACAGGTGATATAAATCATCCCTAATCACTTGTAAAAGTAAGTTGACTGTACAAAATTTCTTTTGAAATCTATTTTATTAAGTACATTTTATCCAATGTTTACTGTCAAGCCAAGAATTTATGCCAAAACTTCCTTTATTAACCTATTATTATTAGCATCAGGTAAACAACCAGGTTGCAAAAAATATTCATTAATATTCACACATTACAAAAGTCAAATATTTTATCTCCCAATGAAAAATATAACTACCATTTTTCATGCTATATACCAGGTCCTGTGTTAAATGATTTATGCAGATATTTGATACTGAGATCAAATACTTTGAAATCCATGGCCCTTTATCATTTTCAAGCTATGTTCTGCATGCCAAGTGTGCTCATTATTTATTGGTTTTGCTAGAAATAATTGTTGAATATAGTTATTTCTTCTTAGTTTCTTGGTTTCTCCTTTCTAGGCAAGCAATGAGTAGTGAAATGTGGAGAGATGGTTTCAAAACATACAAAACCTGTTCCTTGTGTAGATACAGCTTAAAGAATATAAACAGATGGGTTTCTCCCACAAGGACAGGTCATCATACCATCAGGAGAAAATGAGTTGGCTGCTGAGTTAAGAAGCAATGAAGTCATTTCT
The DNA here is from genome assembly GCA_028533065.1 of Trachops cirrhosus. Taxonomy (NCBI): domain Eukaryota; kingdom Metazoa; phylum Chordata; class Mammalia; order Chiroptera; family Phyllostomidae; genus Trachops; species Trachops cirrhosus. The sequence continues at coordinate 49,373,885 of CM052549.1, read as the reverse complement.
ATGCACCTAATTAAAGTGTGATATTTCAAGAAAAGTGAATCCAAGGAAAAAAGAAGAAAAATTACAGATAATACATATTGTGATTGTGGCTTTGAATTAGTTATGTGCCCAGGTGCAGAAGCAATGCAAACAAATGCCAGCCATTAAAAACAGGTAAAATGGCAAAACGCTAAACATGTAACCTTCTCCACCAAACCCCACTTAACAGACACACTTAAGGGTAGTGTTATTTACTTTTGCTAAGCTCTCTTAAAATATGGGTTGTTAGTATAGTGGATTGAACTTAGAATATGTACAATAGCTTGAGGCACACCATTCTGATGACCAATAGAAGCCCTAGTCAGTGTATAAGACAAACCAATCCAGAAAATGTAGGTCTGGGTCTGCCTCTCTTGATGTTGCAATGATAGATCTTGCTTCTATATCTGAATTACAAAGTGGACCAGTTCAGGAAAGAAGCTCTTTTTGTCATTACCATTATTTGGCTTACACAAGTATTCTTTTAAGTGGTCTCAGGCCTAAATAAAGAAGAGAACATTTAAGGATTTTGAACAATGGGTCCTGTGCCCTTCCGGTCCATGAAGCTGCCTAGTGAAGAGAAAAGAGCAGATGTACAAGCAACTGTTATCTTGAGTTAAAAGAGTTGCTTTTCTTGGGACCATATTAGTTTTGTATCTGTATGATGACAGGTTTTCTGGTAAAAACTGAGAAATTTAGTTGCAAATCTGAATGCTACAAAATGTGTGGCTATTTGGCAAAGGGAGGATGAAGCATCTGGATCTTTGCCTCAGTTTTTTCCATTTTCACCCAATGTTTTCATATCAAGAAAAACACCTATTAATAAAAGAAGCTAATCTGGTGTTTTGGCTCTTTCAACAGCCAATTTGTGCCTCCGAATGGTTGGTCCAATTGATTGTTCTGCTTTAGATGGCCAAAATGAACAGATCAAGGTAAAAATCTTTGGTTAGGTAGCTCCTCTGATTTGTTTCAGTTGGTATGGTGGTAAACTAACCAAGTAGTACTTTACAAATGCAAATGTTTCTCACACCTCAGAATTCAGTAATCCATCAGGAAGGAGGCAACTGTCATTTCTCTCCAGTTTTCCTGATAAAGAAATGGCACTGAAAGTAACATAACTCGCTTTGAGAAAAACACAGCAAGTTGGTGTTCATTCCCTGCTAGAACTTGTGGGTTACTCTGCTGGTGAGGTCACAAACTCTCAAAATTAGACCAAACTATCATTGAGCACTCACAAACAGCAATTACAATTTACTTTTGAGGCTCTTTGAAATAGAAATACTGCAAGACTGGGAAAGAAAAGATAGAAAGTAAGAAAATCTTATTAAAATCCTGTTTTACTGTGTGCTAGATTGAAGTTTCCAGGTACTCTCATTCTGGAAAACAGTCTACTATCAGGCTATTAATCAGAGTTCATATATTAAATGTATTTTATTTATAAAATTAAGGGGTATGTAGATGAGGATAAAAAATACTGAAGTTAGATACAGGTTATGTTAATTGTGCTTATTAATAAGTCTAATATAAAAATGGTAGAAACCCTAGTCAGAGAATAGATTGATTTTTGGAAATACTTATGTATTCAAGAATTGTTTTAAAAATGTAATTATATACTTATGTCACCTTTGCTCATATATATCATTCTTTACAAATAAAGTTGACCTAAATCTATAAATACGAGTGTAACTGTTTTTATAGGTCTGCATCTAGGTTTCCATATGATAATAATTCTATAGCTGCCTTCGAGATGGCATTTTTTCCCTCTGGCAATGAATTTGGTGCTATAAAAAGATTTAAAAAGAAAAAGAATACTAAGTCAAAGAACAAAATTGAAATAATATTTAAGGAAAATTATTTTTTTCCATGTATTTTTAAATTTTACAGCTTTCAAAATAACTCAGCATACAGTACCCCTCAGATTAACTGACTCATCTTCATGTCCACACACTTTCTTTAAAAACAGAAAAATCATTTTTGAAAATGATCAAAACATAACATTTTGCTGGAACAGATGCCTTGCCTGCACTCTGCGCAACATTTTTGTAGTATTTAAAATGAACATTTCAGTTTTAAACACCATGTCATGACTAATCGCCAATGAGGAGGAAAAGAAGGTCCTGGCAGAGTCCAAGACCTCTGCCTTGTTTGTGAAAAGCACCACAGCTTTTGATCTGGGCATAACTAGCACTTGTCATGGACTGCCTTTCTCATGAATGCTTAACAAGAAGTATTTTTGAAAATTTGTCTTGAGTGCAAAGGAAGGAGGTAATTTTTAAATATCTGAGGCCAATATTCACTTTGAGGTAATTGGTTTGTTATTTTATTTTACTTTATTTCATTATATTCCATTCATTCTTTAAATTATCAGCTGAATTTTAACATTCACAACACATTCTAAATTTCAATTTAGTGTAGTGTGATGTCCCAATTTATGTCAGTTGTTCCAGCATAAGTATTAACAATAGTCCCTTTACCTATTAAACTGGATTTGGAAGAAAAATGATATAGTGACTCAGTGTATAAAGATCTTCACTTCAGGGGAAAATTTACATAGTACTTTATTTTTCTTGTTACATTTTCTATATTAGAGATTTAGTGACAAATGGATAAAAGTAGATGATGTTTTAAATCAGGTATTTTAAACAAGTTTTGGAAACTGGCCAGGTGATCTTTTACATTTCACATGGGTAAGAAATTAATCTGGCTTTGTCCTATAAATTTCTGCTGATTGTCATATTACAGATGGCTGCTGGGACTAGCCCAGTGACTATCCTCTTCTTCCCTCACTATCAGATTCATGTGTAAACCTCTGAAACCGGAAAGATCAGTTAAAGAAAATATTTCTCAAAATAGAGGTTTTGTAGGTCATTGCAGCATACTAAGGTCAATGGACATATTAACAGCAATAATAACAACTATAAATATTCTTCAATATCGAGCTATATGCAGTAGGATAAAAGTGTCTCTTTTATTAATAGATTTTTGTTCATTTCTAATCTTAACACAAGTATGTTTGGGCTTGCTATGAGCTCCAGAGATTTTCGCCTGCAGATGTGACTCAAACTCTCTAACTTCTGATCTTTGAAATAAAATGTGGGATTCATGGACAAGTTTCAATTTTGAAATGTTTCTAAATGTGTAAAGCAATTGGAAAGATCTTAGAATCTGCCATTATGATGTGCCAGTCCACTGAAATTTTGTAATAATTATTGAGTCAGTTTACTAAAAAGGAAACAATGGAAATATAGAATGTGGGCTCAAAAATGTCATTTCATTATCCAAACTGTTGGGATTAATGATGAACCACTGATACATCATCTTCCTTACATAGAGTGTTAGTGTAACCTTTAGTCTACAGTCTTTGTCAGGGACTCAATCACACATTACATAATGCTGAGTTTTCCAAAGAGGACTCATGGCTCACACCCTAACAGCAATATGGTGAATGGATAGAGGGATATAGCCAGGAGTGGAAACAGACAGGAGTTAGGGCTATGCATTTTTATTGCTTTGTATCATCCTGATTTATCATATTTTTGGGAAAGTACTGCTTAAGTAGATTCCTGAATTGCACAAGTCACCCTGTGTGTCTCCTTAATTGAAAGCATCTAGTAAGTGAGGGAAGAGATTAGTTGTAAGATAAAATGTGGAAATGAAGAAATCAATAAAACAGTAACAAAAGCAGAAACTGCCTATCTCAATTGTTCCTACTGCAACTCTGAAATATAAACTGATCAATTTATTTTTAAAGTGTTTAAAATTTAATTTATTTTGTACATTTTTAATGCTAGAAAACATTTGAGAAGCTTACACATGTACAAGAGGAAGTCAGAAGGGCTAAAAATACAACTCTTTGGCATCTAATGACTTATAATGCTGTTGAGAGTCAGCAAATGTATATGAGAATAAATAATTTTTCCTGAATTACGTCACATGAGAATATATCACACATATCTAAGACTGTTCCAGATATTCTGGAATAACTCAGATATTTAAGAACTACAATAATTTTTAATATTTTATGTCATTATTTTACAAGTCCTTTTTCATTAAATTAAAGATTTGTGTTTTGGATTAGAAAATATAATCAGCATTGATAAATCTTTGAAATCTCTAAGGTGTCTAGAGAGCAATTACATGAATAAATCTGTGTATATTCAGTAAATACTTCAGGAAAGATAAGAAAAATTTGGATTTTTAAGAATTATAGATTGGTTCAAGGAGAAAAGTTGAATATTCCAGGCAATCAAAATAGGACAGGAAAAACCTGGGAAATTATGAGATGGAAAGAACCCTAGCTTGCAATTTCATGAATTAGGGAAATAGAGGAAAATAAAGTTGGGTACATAGGAATTCTGCAACATCTCTAAAACAAGATTTAGGGGCTGCTCAAGGCTTTGATCTCACTGAATTTAGAAAGGTTGGTCTGGGGATGATGTGGACTAAAGCAGAGAAAGAGCAGAACTATAGGATCCAGGCCATAAATTGGTATAATAATCAAATTATGGAATGATAAAGACTTTAAAATATTTTTCCAGTTATTAAAGGTACTTTGCTGCTGACTTGTAATGGTATGGCTTAATCAGTCACCTCATTCAACAGACATAGGCCTAAGTAAAGGCAATTTATAAAAAACAAACCACTTCAAGGCATAAAGTTTTACAATACCTTGTAATGTTCCATAGAACATCACATAGCATCTTAAAGCAACATGAGCAAAGTAAAATATGGGTGTCAGAAATGTTTTAAGCATTGGCATTATCAAATCTAAGAACATTTTGTCCTGCTCCATGACCTAACTGTCACAGCACAGTGTATCAGCATTTCTCTAGGTGTATATTTTATGGAGTATTGATTCCTTGGAGTATTAGTAAGTGTTGGAGTGGAAAAGATGATTTCATGTTCAAACAAACATATTTGGAATGCTAGAGTCAGTAAAATTAAGCAAAATCTGTACTGCAGGAATTTCCAGCTCATCTGTACTGCAAGAATATGGCAATGTCCTTTGTGCATAGCAATGAGGGGGTTCTAGCATGTGGCATTTACAAACAGATTTAACCATTGCACTTTTCTTTTATGTAGCCTCCTCTGAGACTGGTGTGTCACTGAACATACATTAGGAAATGTTCCCATTTGTAAATAAAAATATAATATAGTCCAATGTGTGATACAGATATATAGATATAGATAAAATTTCATTAGGATGGAATGATTTCATAACTGCAAGGAATTCAAGTAATTTAGCCTTTGCTAATTGCCTTTGGCTTTAAGACTTGTCAGAATTCCTCTGCTCATTAAATTCATAATCTCTCCTTATGAGGGAGCATTGAGGATGACTTCACTGGAGTGTCTCACCCACTCACAGCCCCGAAATCAGGCTGTTCATCATCTGAGTTTTTTTCTTCAAGATCAAAAAAAACTATTTTTTCCTGGGTAGGGGCTTCCCCTGACCTCCCGCCCACCCCTGTTAGGTAGAGAGTCATCTCAAAAGCAATGTGTCATTCTTGGAACAAAACATCCCTTGTCAAAGATTCACTGAGTAATCATTCAGCTAGAAGCATAAATCTACCCTGAGGGTTGTAAAAACCCACAGTGATAGAGACTAATGGGCAAAGGGGATAGCATTCCAGGTTATTAAAACAGACACAGGCTCTGAAATTAATGTGTTGAGATGAAACAAAGGGAATTCTCTAAAATTAAAACATAAAACTCTAGGTGAAAAACTCTTGCCCAGTCATGATTAACTCTTCAGTCACTCAGGAAGATATTGTCCTGCCCTTTTACTCAGGATAATGAAGTGATTGATCTACACTGAGCCATTTCCTGTTGACTTCACTGGGCTGATAAGAAATACCAACTTTCTTCCTTTTTCTCTTTGCTTTCTTCCATGGTCTCCTTCCGTTTGTGGTTATTATGTTGACCCTGCAAAAGATATTAGACAAAGAATTAGTCAGAACTCAGGATTCTCCCATGACTCAGAGCAGCCTACCTACAGCCAGACAGGCCTAGGGCAGGGAGCAGAGTTGGCACCAGCCTTGCTCTGTAGGTTGGAACAGGAGCTGAGAGAGCTGTCCTTGCTGTAGAGGCTGGCAAAGAAGTTACTGCTGTGTGGGCTAGGCATGGGTCCAATAGGGATCAACATGTTCCCGTCACGATTCAAGCAGACGCCTGGCACCAGGAGGAATCCAAGCTGGAGCTGCCCAACAGGTGGGCAGAGAATTACTCAGAAGTTCAGACCAGTATGGGGCTTGATTATCAAAAGGGCAAGATATGAAAGGTTAGAATATGGGCTCCTGGTCTTATTTATCTCCTAACTGCATGATCATGGACAAGTTACTCAATCTTTATGAACTTCAGTTTCAGATAATGTGACTAAGGCTTTTATTTTTTTAAGGATGAAGTGAAATAATATCTAACATTTATTTAGCACTAACTATATATTAGGTACTGCGCAAAGAGCTTGGTATACTTAATCCTTACGACAACCTGGTAAGATCAATGTCATTATTTCCATTTCATTTGTGAGTAAACTAAAACTCTGGTTACTGGTTGTTAAATAATAAATTCAAGTCTGACATCAAGGCTTGACATCAAGATTTCAGCCAAATGCATACTACCTTTCAAAAACCTCTCTCTCTTGGTAGTAGAATAATGCCACTACTGCTGCTGCTTATTGAGGGTTGGAATGATGTTCTTTGTCCAAGTTACTAGTCTACAACTCCATTCCTTGGGGTAGGAGAGAAGGTAAAGTGATAGCAAGGCTGTAATCATCTTGTTAGTCGAAAGAGTGAGCTGGGGACCTTATCAATTTATTAGACTGGCCACCTAAAGCAAAGCTCAGCCCCGTAAATGCCGCACACAGGACACTTGAGCACAGGGAGTCATCTATATGATTCAGTCTTCAAAATGGGGTACCATGATGGTGGGAAAATGACAATGGAAAATCCCAGAGAACATTCCTGGGACAATGACACTGGGTCATAATCCAACACAATTCAGAAAGTTAGGAAAGAGTAGGGGTGTCTGCTATATGGAAGCTCACTGCAGGAAATTCAAGATAAAGATAGGGTTAGTATCAGCTGAAGAACTAGAGCTGAACTGAGCTTGCAGGTCAGAGATATTAGTGGACTGCTGTGTAATACATCTAGAAGGTTGGAGGTTAAAACTATTGCAGGTTATTTCTTTAATAACAGTTTTTGTAGTTTAGTGTACTGTAGTATAGTATATTACAGTGCAAAATAGTGAGTGCAGAGTAGTATAGTAGTGTGTGGGATAGTATAATGCAGTGTAGTATTGTGCTGTGTGGTGTAGTTTTTTTGTAGTATAGCATAGTACAAAATAATGAAATGTCATATAGTGTGATATATTCTAACAATATAGGGTAGCACACTGCAGTGTAGAACAGTGTTTTCTAGTATTGTATGGTATAGTACAGTTTGGTGTAGTATACTGTAGTGTAATGTAGTGAAACAATCACTAAACTGGAAGTCAAGAAATATGAATTCTCCTCTTTTCTGTGCCACTAATAGCTGTATTGTCTTAAATAAATCACTTAGCCTTTTTTGGCTATAGTTTTTTGTAACATGAAAAATAAGGGTTTGACAAAGATAAACTTGAAGGTCAATTCTAAAACATCTTACAGTTTGTTCTTACTCATAAAACCTCTAACAACTTATATTTTCTGTCAAGATTTAAAGGTTCCTTATACAGAATTTTCCCAAGTTTAGAATGCCAGATAATATTCCTGGTAGAAAGTTAGAAAAGGGAAAAGCCTGTAAATAGAGTTTAGTACCAGTCTAATTTAAGAAATTAAATTAAATGAAAGGTTAAATTATTGCAATCCAACTCTTTTTGAAATTCTTTGTCAAGTAAAAGACATTCTTAGCCAAAATACTGGGGTGTCTGGATACCTGGAATTCAGCTCCAGAAAGTTTCCTTTATCATACCCTTGGTGTAGGAACAACTGCAATATTTGGAGGGTAAGCAATCAATTTGCTTAAAATTGATGGATCAGATGATCCTATCAATCCAGACATTCATGATAACTGTTATTAGCAGTAAATTTACATGATTTCTCTGCTGGAGGAAGTATAAATTCACTACAGATTTCAACTGAATTATTAATTAATCTAAAAATAAATGTATAAAGTATAAAGTTAAATCGTACTAAGAAGCTTGTTGAAAAACTTACAGGTTCATTACCCTAGTCCTTTTACTTTCTCTAGTCCTTCTGTTACAAGACAACCACTTTGACTCTTCTACCTGTTACTTCTGGTATGTTTTTTTAATCCTCACCCAAGGACATTGTTTTTTATTGCTTTGACAGAGAGAAAAAAAGAAGGGGGGTAGAGAGAGACATCAATGTACAAAAGATACATTGATTGGTTGCTTTCTTGTATGCACCCTGACAGAGGATCTAACCTATGACCTAGGTAGGTGCCCTGATCAGGAATCAAACCCACAACCTTTTGGTCTATGGAACGACACTCTAACAAACTGAGTGTCGTTCCACTCTAACAAACCATACCAGTCAAGGTTACTTCTGGTATTTATACATTTTCATATTTCTTGAATAATGTTATGCTACTGACTTTTGATTCATCAATCTTAGACATTATCTATTGACTTCCTGTATAGATTAGGCTTTAGCTCTCTAATAGCAATGTTCCTTTCATGTGCACCCTCCATTACTAATAGTATGTATAATAATGTATTATGAGGTTGAATCAATATTCAGTTTTAGCACTATTATGCCTTTGAAAATATGATTCACACCTGAGCATTATGGTGTACTATTATTCTATTTTCTTTTTTTAGTTTTTCCTGAAGTTAATGCATGCCTTAGATTTTTACTTATTTAGTTTTGTTTGTATGTATTATCAATTATTTAAACACCTTCCAAAAACTAGCTACATTAGTTTTTCACAATATAAATCATATTGGTAATCCTTCAATTCCTTGGTTCTGTTTTGTTTTGATACATCTCTAGGCCTATTTCATAACTGTCATCCTGAGACTTGTCTTTGTCCATCATCCTTAGAATTCCCTTTTCCTTTATCCTTGTTTGGGTTTTCTATGTTCTGTGACTCACAACTCCCTCTGTAATGACATACTTCCTTGATTTGCAGGAGCAAATTCTTTAGCCAGTCTGTCAGATTCAAATGTATATGTAGTATTAGTGCAGAAATCATGATGAAAACAGCCCTCAGCATGCCTGTCTTTTGAGTCACAATGTTCCAATGTGGACTGATTTCCTTAACCCTAGGGACACTATTGTCATTCTGGAATTTCCCTTGTTTAGTATCCTGAACATTTTCTTGCTTCTCTGTTGGGTTGACTCTCCTATTTTCTGAATCCTGAGTCTTCCTCTTTATAGATTATTAACTCCTTTGTTAGAGAACATCTGCTATTGGCTTCCTGAAAAAGAGTATAAGAAAAGCAAAATGTTTGAGACCTTGCATGTTTGAAAATGTCTTCCTTTTTACCCTTACAATTAATTGATAGTTTGGTGAGGTATAGAATCCTAGCAGAGAATTCCTTTTCCTTTAAAGTTTTAAAAGAATCTCTCAATCACTTTCTTGCCTCTAGAACAATGTAGAAAAGTCATATTCCATTTTTATCCTTGATTCTTTGTGTATATGCTCTTTTTTCTCTTGGGAGGTTTATAAAATTGCTTCTTTCTCCAGCGCTCTGAAATCTAACAATGATGTTTCTTGGTTTGGATTTATTTTTATCATTTTATAGGAAACTGTGTGGGTCTTTCAATCTAGAAACTCAGGTGATTTAATTCTGAAAAACACTAACTATTTATTTAATAACTTTCTTCAACTGATTTGGTATGTTGTCTCTTTCAGGAGAAAAGTTATTCATATGTTGGGTCTTCAGTGTCTTGTCTTTTACTTTCTTAAACCTACTATCCTGGTTTCCATTCTTTTTACTTTTTTTCCCTTTTCCTGGAAGAGTTCCTAAACTTTATTTTGTAACCTATTATTGAGTTTCCATTAGTGTTATCTATAATGTTTTTAATTTCCAAGAGCTATCTTTTTAGTTGTGTGAATACACACACAGAGAAAACTGATCTCATTATTCACAGATTTTTTAATGGTACTTTCACAATTACTCATAGATATGTAGAACTCTGAAAAATTTGAGTCAAGTGGTGCACATTCTCAGTTTTGGTCAAATGACTGGATGCTCTGCCTTTTTATTTAAGCTCTCATACTATAAACAAGTATCTTTTGGCACTTATGTGCAGTGCCACATTTTTGGTGCTTTTTGTTGGTTATATGTTATTGATCAGTTAACAAAAATGTCACCAAAGGCTCATGGGAACCTAACCCTGTACTTTCCCCTAGGAGCAATGGTTCAATATTCTCTAATTCAATATTGTAGAAATAGAACATAACTATAAGTAGAGAATCAACTTTATATGTATATCCTCAAGTAATGAGAATCAACTATATATATACATAAATAATGCAACATAAATATATAAATATATAATATATATAGTTTATTCTCATTACTTATAGTTGTTATGTTCTATCAAATTTCTACAATATTGCGTGTGTGTGTGTGTGTGTGTGTGTGTGTGTGTGTGTTTTGACCATTCAAACCTGGGCAGGTCCATGGTATTCTGGCATTGAGCAGATAGAAAATATTCACGGAGTCGTTGGGATGTCTGGCATGCCTTTGTTCATGGGTCGGTGAGCCATGCACATTGAAAGCTGTGTGTCTTCTTGCATGTCTCTGCATTACACGTCATGGCCCTTGATCCCCAGCTTGGCACCCATTATGGCACCTGTCCCTTTGTGTGTGTCTCTCCATCATCCCCCCCAGCAGGGAGTCCCTTCTTATTTAAATACTAGAGGGGAACAAAGCCAGAAAACTGTCAGAACATTACATAACAGCATAATTCTGTGCATGCAAGCCCACTTCATGTTATGGGAACAGTTTATTGGGCCCAGTCTCAAAGCTATGAAAACACTGGTTATCAGACCCCTCCAAGGCTATGGGAATACTGCCTCCCTTAGTTACCCAGACATCTGGGTGAGGAAGCCAGACTGTCTCCACTTACCCTACCATCCACCCCTTTTGGGTTCCTTACCTTATAATCTACACAAGGATGTCTTCTGCAATGTTCCCTTGGTGAGGAGGGAAAAGCCCTGCACCCATAACCCACAACAACAGTACAGGCTAGAGTAACATTGCAAGCAAAACAGAAGTGCTGCCACAGCAGAAGTACAAGCTTCAACAACACACAGCTAAAACACAGGTAATCAGGCCACTCCTAGGTACAATAGCCAGTCCAATTTCCATACAAGTAAGGCCATTCATGTGGGCTACCCACCCATAAGGTCCCAGTGGAAACTGCAGGCCATGCACCATTCTGTGCCTCTTCACAATGTCCAAGAATATGGGTCTGACACAGACCGATTGGAGTCCAGCCCATCTGGGCATGTCCTTCATAGTTCTCAATGCAAAGGAAAGTTGGACCAGCCAGCTTCACAGCCTCAGCTGTGAGCCACCCCAAACCATCCCATATGGAGTAGCTGCTAAATGGCTTGGGCTGGACCACTGCTTTGCACCAGCATAGATGTCAGTCCAGATAGCATTCCACAAGGGGTGTTCACTGTTCCACTGGTTCTGAGGCCAAGTCCAATTTAAGACAGAAGCAAGCGAGATGCACCATGGGAGGCCAGCCGAAGTGCTCAGGGGAAGTTGAGTGCAGACCCAGCATGCTGATTGGTCAACCACTGAGGCATAGGTATGACCCCAGTCCCCTAAGGTATTACCTTGCACTCTAAAGGTGAAAAGACAGAGCAGTTATAGGCACCAGTAAAGGCAAGTCACAACCCATAAGCAATATACAAGCAAGCTTCTGGTCAGCTGATAAGACAGTGGCTGGCAGAGGGGGTCTTCCTGGGCATGAATACCAGACCTTTCATGACTCAGCTGGGGATTCAGCATCTACTTGCAGTAAGAGGGGAAAACTCATAATGGGCCATAGAGAAATCACAAAGGTGTCATGAAGAAGCATTCTGTGGTTTGCTGGCCCTGGATATATCACCTTTAAGACAGGGGCCATGTCCCAATCACCCAGGCACTCTTTGTAAGTTTTTCTCCACCCCTTGGGCCCAAGGAGCAACAAGACCAACTCAATATATGTGGGGGCTTTTATTTACCAAGGCCACATCCAAGTGGCTGTTCTCCCTTGCTCCAGGCCCTCTGGAACCAGCAAGAGAATATTCCACTGTTTTCCCATGCTGGTTTCAGCAAGACATCCTTAGTCTATACCTGCAGCTGAATTGGAGCTATAGTCTGGTGCAGCAAGGCTTCCACCAGAGCTTCCCCTTCACCTCTGAGTCAGGATGACAGTCTATAAGCGTTTCATCCAATCTTTCAGCTTAGAGGTGGTAGCTGTAGCTTGCAGGCCCTGCTTTAAGAGACCATTGTACTGTTCAATCATTCCAACAGCTTGGGGATGATAGGCCACATGAAATTTCAAGTCATTCTGCAAGTCCTGAGCCCACTGTTATACTATGGTTCTAGTAAAATGTGTTCCCTGATCACTGTCAATAATTAAAGGTCACCCATAAGCAACACATAACAGCTCCAGCGCAGCAATCACATCTTCCTGATCTGGGTTCCATGCAGAATAAGCAGCTAAATGTCCTGTGGCCATGTCCACAACTGTAATAGCATACTTATACCCCTCTGAACTAGGTAGGGGCCCAATTACATCCACCTACCACTGGGTTAGCAGTACCTGTCCCAGCACTACCTGTCCAGAAGCTCCCACAGGCCGTTGGAGATGCTCTCAAGAGCAGACAACACAGGTCTCACAAGCTTCTTGTGTCTCTGCCAATGTAACAGGTAACCCTCAGGTTTTGATAGTGGACTACATAGGTTTTTGCCCAGCATGTAAGATGTGATGGGCTACTTTCTTTCCTGAGGGTCTAGCAGGTACTGTTTCTAGCCACCGTACCTTGGCTAGAGTGTCAGCCTCATCATTCCCAGGAGAAGCAAGAGGTACATGTCCAGTAACATGATATGCAGTGATTTGTTTCTGGTGGCCTAAGTGCCATAAGTCTTGCCACAAAGCCTGTCTCCACAGTGTTCTATGCATAACCGTCCATTTTTGTATGCCATGTAGAGATGTATAATGTCAGCCACTGGTACACCGTCCAACTATCAGTGAAAATGTTGGGAGTAGGGTTTCCATTTACCCTACAGTGTATATTTGTATTAATATAAATACAGTTTTCTTCTTCCTGCATAGTCTCTATTTCTTCTGAGTTGCTCTTTTTTCTACCATATTAGGTGCTTTTGTCAGTTTTTGATAGCTTTTGGGTCTTTTGTTAATGATCAAGTTGAAAACTAAAAGCTGATTATATTCCTTTGTGTTTGTTGGGATCATGTCGACTCTGAGCTTCACTTTGCTATAAAATCCAAGTGTGTCAATATTCATTCCTACAGTTATATTTTGGTTGGTCAGATTACCTGGATCATTTCTTTCAAACAAAACACTCTTATTTTATCCATAGATGTAAATATTTTCATCTACTAATTTTTCTTTTGAAAATAAATGTTTAGAAAGAATAAAAAGATGCAAAAATTTAAGCAATGAAAATATTGATTGCAGTATAACCATTTAAAAAAATTATCAAAATCTATACTTTTAATGGTCAATTAAGAAGAATATTCACTTCCAGCGAAGATGGAGGTATAGATAGATGTGCTTTGCTTCCTTGCACAACCAAAAGAAGGACAACAACACATCTGAAAAAGAAAAAAAAAGAACCAGAACTGCTAGAAAATTGAACTATATGGAAGTCTGAAAACCAAGGAGTTAAAAATGAAACATTCATCCATACTGGTAGCAAATGCAGAGATGGGTATAAGGCAAGGAGAAAGAATAAGCAGGCAAGGCAGCTGCTAACTGACTGGGTGGTCCCACATTTGAGTGCAGATAGGCTGGAAGGAACAACTGCAGAAAGAGAGAGACCATGCAACACAAGGTTTCAGCTGGGAGACTAAAGTTTCAAAACATCTGGCAATAAAATCCTGTCAGGGTTACCCAGCCTCACAGGAGTGTTCACTGGAGAGACCCACAAGGTCCTAGAATGTACACAAAGTTACCCACCCTGGAATTAGCACCATAGGAGACCAATTTGCTTGTGGGTAGCATGGGAAATGACTGAAAGTGGACAAGAGCTAAGCAAGTGGCATTGGGCCCTCTCTGACCCCTCCCCCACATAAAGACCCACATGAAGCAAAGACAAACCTAAGGCTTCACCCCTTATAATCTAACAGGTGTGCTGAGACAAAGAAATATGGCCTAAATGAGAGAACAGATCAAAACTCCAGAAAAAGAACTAAGCAACAAGGAGATAGACAACCTATCAGATGCAGAGTTCAAAACACTGGTAATCAGGATGCTAACAGAAATGATTGAGTATGACTGTAAAATAGAGGAAGCAGTGAAGGCTATGCAAAGTAAAATAAAGAAAAATATACAGGGATCCAACAGGGAAGGAAAAGAAACTGGGATGCAAGTCAATGATTTGGAACAGAAAGAAGAAACAAACATTCAACTGGAACAGAATAAAGAAAAAGAATAAAAAAATGAAGAGAGGCTCAGGAAGCTCTGGAACAACCTTAAACATTCTAATATCCAAATCATAGCGGTGCCAGAAGGATAGGAGGAAGAGAAAGAAATCGAAAATTTACTTGAAAAAATAATGAAAGAACACTTCCTTAATCTGGCAAAAGGAATAGACTTCCAGGAACTCCCAAAGAAATTGGGCCCAAGGAAGAACACACCGAGACACATCATGATTAAATTGCCAAAGATTAAAGATAAGGAGAGTATCTTAAAAGCAGCAAGAGAAAAAGAGTTACCTACAAAGGATTTCCGATAAGACTATCAGATGATCTCTTGAAGGAAATCTTACAGCAAGAAGGGGCTGGCAATCAGTATCCAAACTCATGAAAGGCAAGGACCTACATCCAAAATTACTCTACCCAGTAAAGCTATCATTTAGAATGGAAGAGCAGATAAAGTGTTGTCCAGATAATGTCAAGTTAAAGGACTTCATCATCACCAAGCCCTTATTATATGAAATTTTAAAGGGACTGATCTAAGAAATTGAAGAAGATCAAAAACTATGAATAGTAAAGTGACAACAAACTTACAACCATCAACAAATAGACCAAAAAAACAAAAGCAAACACAAAAACAAACTAAGCAAACAACTAGAGCAGGAACAGAATCACAGACCTGAACATTGTATACAGGGTTATCAGTGGGAAGGGGAGAATGGGGGAAAAGGTACAGGGAATAAGAAGCATAAATAGTAGGTACAAAATAGGCAGGGGGAAGTTAAGAATAGTATGGGAAATGGAGAAGCCAAAGAACTTGTATGTACAATTCATGGACATGAATTAAGTGTGGGGAATGCTGGTGGGAGGGTGGATAGAGGGTGAAGGGTGATAAAGGGGAAAAAAAGGACAACTGTAATAGTAGAACCATTCAAATATACTTGAAAATAAAAAAAAATGAGTTCCTTGTTTAAAAAAAGAATATTCAAAAAATTCCGGTGGAATATTATGCAATCATCAACTTTTATGTTTACAAACAAACATTAACGTACAAACAAATGCTTATATTATAAAAATATAAAGAGAACAATATAAGATATAGTCAGATTTAACAGTGTCATAAAATATGCATACATGGAGATGTCCC
Source organism: Trachops cirrhosus (assembly GCA_028533065.1). Lineage (NCBI taxonomy): Eukaryota > Metazoa > Chordata > Mammalia > Chiroptera > Phyllostomidae > Trachops > Trachops cirrhosus. The sequence goes on along the minus strand of CM052549.1, from coordinate 49,358,116 downwards.
CAAAGAATAAAAAACCTTTTGTCTAACTAGTAAGATATGAGTGTCTTTTCTGCTTTTATGTATGTTTTATTGTTTAGCAAGTTTTCTACAATAAGCATGCTTTAAAAACAAGAAACATTTATATCTAAGAAGTAAGTACTAATAGTATCTCTATTCCTTTGCTTCCAAGTTTCTTTAGGTCATATTAGTATCAAAAACTAGGATTATCAACCACCTTGGTTTGCCCAGGATCAAGGGATTTCTCAGGATGTAAGTATTTTATTGCTAAAACTGGGACAGCTGGACAAACTGGTTGTTGGTCACCCTATAACCAGAATTCTTTTTTATTTAATTTATTGTGGTAACATTGGTTAAGAAATATAGAGGTTTCATGGATACACTTCTATAATGCACCATTTGCATATTTTATTGTGTATTCACCACCTGAAGTAAAATCTCCTTCTATCAGCATTTATCCTCCTTTACCCTCTTCTACTTCACCTGAACTTCCCTCTGGTAATCACCATACTGCTGTCTTGTCTATAATGTTTTGTTTGTTTGTTTGTTTTTATTTTTCTTAATCACTACACTTTTTTACTTATAAATCTTAACAAAAGGATACAAAAATATATGAAATTAAATATATAGCTGGGTTATATACATATATATACAAATAAAACAACAAAAATATATTGACTATTTGCACAGAAAACCTGTTTTATTGAATTATACATACAAACTCAATCAATAGTTGCTAAAATTATCGTATTGAATATTTATGTAAAGGTTTAATTGTATTTTATATTTTACTTTCTATTTAACTGTATTTTATGGTTAATATGACACAGAAAGATTATGTGGTTGTGTTTTGTAATACTAGAAAAAGTAGGGAGCTTTCTTCCATCCTCTCATCATTTCATCTCAAATTCCTTCTCTTGCTTTGTGCTTCACACCCAATTCCAAGGTCCTTCCCTGCAATCAGATCAAAAACTCTTCCTCTTATCAGTGACCCAAAGTGGTAACTTAAGGTCTCACCTTTACACTGGAACTCTCAAATTTATTCTTTTTTCTGAATTCCAGGATTTAATTTGTATCTCTCTGTTTCCTGTCATTCGCCATATTCCAAACTACATTCCTCTTCTCAAAGAGCCAAGATCCTGCAATTCCCCTCTCATATTAATCACTCCACCAATATTCAGATTACCATTCATTTTCATTTGTTCTGCTCTCTTCCCTTTCTCAAGGCAATCAATTGTTCTTATCGATTTTAACTTTATAATGTCGCTCTTCTTTGTCTCTTTATTTTTATCCTTCCTGACTCCATTGGTCACTGTGCCTAACACTACTAAGAAGGCAAGTATTTTGTCCTTTTAAGTAGTCAGATGACAATAAGTTATTGTTTCTCCAAATTCAGCAAAGTCTTCCTGTTTTCCTGACTTCTTGTAGTTTCTGTACTTGACTTCTATTCAATTCTAATTTTTCTGTCTACACTAGTAAATGCTGGACTGATCTTTGTTTTTCCCTACTACTCTGCTAGTGTTTCATGTACTGTATTACCAAACAAACAAAATGTACTTCTGTAGATACAATCTATGCCTCTACTTGCTACCTTGATGAATGTCATATCTTGTTTGCCTGAGTATATGAGATGCTTGAAAGGGACAGCAAGACACATTTAAGATTCCCCATGTCATTTTGATTTACCTATACATGAAAGTCAGGAGATTCTTTTCTTATTCTTTCCACTGGATCTTAGAGTAGGAGAATTGTTAATAGCTTCTACCAGAGTCTTCTACCAGAGTAGTATAGTCCCTTCTTAAAAGAGTTCCAGAAGTATGTGAAGACATTTCTAAGTGGTAAATTTTCAACTAAGCCAGCTTCATCAAAGGTAAATCACAAACCAAAAGAGTACTATTATTGTTTCCCTCTTTTCCTAGCACCTGAAGCAGAAAATTTCCTCTCAATGAGCCATATCAGAAGACTCAGATGGATCATTCCATACAATGAAATAACAGCCTACAAAACTTTATAAGTTGGAAAGGAGTCACAACACTTCATATGGTCTCTTATGAATTTAGCACCTATGATTAGACTACTTGGTCTTCCTAGATAGAAAAAAAAAAACTATTGAGATCTCAGGATCAAATTATAAGTTCTATTCTCAAGCATACGTATAGAAAAATCTTGCCTTCTAGCAAATAAAAAGGTGGTTTTCTTTCTGTTTTTAAGTATATTATTTATTATGCTATTACAGTTGCCCCATTTTTTTCTCCCCTTTATTCCTCTCTGCACTGTACCCCACTCCCACCTGCATTCCCCACCACCACTGCTTCATCTCCATAGGTAATACATATAAGTTCTTTGGCTTCTTCATTTCCTATACTATTATTAGCCACTCCCAGTCTATTTTGTATGTTTCATCTATGCTTTTTATTCCCTGTATCTTTTCCCCCATTCTTTCACCTCCCTGCTAACAACCCTCCCTACGATCTCAATTTCTTTATTTCTGTTCTCATTCTAGTTGTTTGCTTACTTTGATTTTGCTTTCCTTTAGGTTCAGTTGTTGATAGTTGTAAGTTTGTTGTCATTTTACTGTTCATATTTTTTTATCTTCTTCTTTTTCTTAGATTAGTCCCTTTAAATTTCACATAATAAGGTTTTGGGGATTGTGAACTCCTTTTACTCGGCCTTATCTGGGCAGCACTTTGTCTGTCCTTCCATTCTAAATGATAGCTTTTCTGGATAGAGTAATCTTGGATGTAGGTCATTGCCTTTCATGACTTTGACTAGTTCCTTCCAGTTCCTTCTTGCTCCAAGGTTTCTTTTGAGAAAACAGCTGATAGTCTTATGGAACCTCCTTTGCAGGTTACTGTCTCCTTTTCTCTTGCTGCTTTTCAGATTCACTCCTTATCTTTAATCTTGGGTAACTTAATGATGATGTGCCTTGGTGTGTGCTTCCTTAGGTCCAACTTCTTTGGGATTCTCTGGACTTCCTGGAAGTCTATTTCCTTTACCAGGTTAGGAAGTTCTAACTTTATTATTTTTTCAAATAAGTTTTTCAAATACAATATGATCTCACCTTTAACAGGAACCTAAACAACAAGACAAACAAATAAGCAAGCAAAATATAACCAGAGACACTGAAATAGAGAACAGGCTGACAGTGACCAAAGGGAAGAGGGGAGGGAATTTCAGGGGGGAAGAGGAATGGTTTTCAGGAACAAGTATAAAGGATATATGGACAAAAACTAAGGGGGGTGAAATCAGAGGGAGGTGGGGAGGGCTTGGGGGTGGGCTGGGATGGGAGTAAAAGACAGAAAACTGTACTTGAACAATTAAAATAAAATTTTAAAAAAATTTTTTTAAAGTTTTTCAAATAAGTTTTTCAAATTTCTTGTTCTTCCTCTTCTCCTGGCACCCCTGTAATTTGGATATTGGAACATTTAAAATTGTCCCAGGTGTTCTTAAGCCTCTCTTTATTTTTTTGAATTCTTATTCTTTATTCTGTTCTGATTAAATGTTTTTTTTTCACTCTTATTCCAAATCATTGATTTGAGTCCATGTTTTCCTCCCTTCACTGTTGGGAATATTTTTCTTTATTTCACCTTGCATAGCCTTCACTTCTTCTATTTCATGGTTGTACTCAACCATTTCTGTGAGCATCCTGATAACAAGTGTTTTGAAATGTACATTTGATAGGTTGACTATCTCCTTGTCCTTTAGGTTTTTTTTCTGGGGTTTTGATCTGTTCTTTCATTTGGGCCATTTTTCTTTGTCTTGACCCATCTTTTACATTGTAAGGAGCAAAGCCTTAGGTATTCGTCAGGGTAGGGCAACACACTTCACACAGTTGTGGTTCTACATGTGGGGAGAGGTGTCAGAAAGGGAGCAAGGCCCCTTGCTTGGCTCTTGCCCCACTGTCTTTCACTTTCTTCACTTCCCATAAGCCGATTGTGCCCTTTCAGGTGATGATTCCCAGGTGAATGGGTTTGTGTACATTCTAGAACTCTGTAGGCCTCTCCAAAAGACTTTCCTGTGAGACTGGGAGTTTCTCCCACCTTTGCAAGTCCCACAGAATTTTACTGCTGGAGGTTTTGAGTCTTTAGTTTCCTTCACTGAAACCCTTTCAAGGTCTGACTGGCTCCCCAGTTGCTCCTCCCAGTTTATCCACACACCAATGTAGGACCACCAGGTCTGCCAGTCATCATCTTGCCATGTGTTCTTCCCACCCCCGCTGCTTGTCTCTGCCTCTCCTACCTGTCTGGATTAATATTTCTCCTTCAATTCCTTGGATTTTTGACTTCCATACAGTTCAATTTTCAGGGAGTTCTGGTTGTTTTTTGTTTGTAAATTGGTCATTTCATTCTGATTGTGTAAAGAGGTAAAATGTATCCACTTATGCCTCCATCTTGGCAACAGCTTCCTTATTAGAGGTTCTTAATGCACATAAGTATATTAAGGGCTGGAAGAAGAATATTTAACTTTTCTTGGTGTAATTTTTTTCCCAAACTAATTTGACCATGAAACACATTTTGCTTCTGTTTTTATTTTTTATTTTTGTAGAATATCTATCACCTTATTATCTGTGTAGAGATGTTTGAGTTATGCTTGCTGAGTTATTTAATGGTATTGGAATTACTTGTTAATTGTCTGCTTGGGGAGGTACCACCTCCACCAGACTACAAACACCTCTTGAGAAGTGGTTTTCTATAGGACTTTTTTGAAGCAATGGAACTTTTAAGTTACTTGAAATCAAGATGTAAAACAAATAAGGTTGAAACTATTTTGCTTAAAGCTGGCTAGGTGTCTCCATATAGGTTCCATTATAACCTTTAGAGAACTTTAGTGAGTTTTCTAGAAAATAATTTAAATTGTCATAATAAAGATAATCTATATCTGCATTTTCATGTAGGAAATATTATATATATATAGGTGTTTCCAAAATTAACTCTGTCATCTTTCTCCAAATATCTTAATGACAAATTTATGATGATTTAGATTTAGCATACATAAGCTGATTGGATTGGTGGCTTATGGCATCTTTCAAACCTCCAGAATCTAAGTCAATGGGTCTACACTGACCTACAAATTGACATCCGATCTCAGGGTCTGTGTGAGTTCTAGTTATTCTGAATTCTAGTTATTTCAATTTAGCCCCATGCATGTGCAACAATCAAACAAGTTATTTTTAATAAGAAAAGACTACCTTATATTCATAGAAACTGAGATTTATTTTATGTCACAACATTAAACCAGAAAGTACCTATGCTGCTGAAGAATATTTGTGATCAAAGAAATGTCCAAATTTTATTTCCTTAAAATTGATGTCAGGCAAAAAGCATATAGTGCAATTATGTCCAAGGTTTAGACCCTTAGAAATACATTCTTCTAGAAATTGTATTTCTTTTCCTCCTTCAAGTTTACCTTGCCAGACCAATAAATGGCATATCTTTAGAAAATGTAAACATACAGAAGTTTCTCTTCAGAAAATTTATTCTAAAAGCACAGTGATAAAATGTATCAACTCAACCAAATCACCTGTTTGTACCTATAAATTCTGGTCTTATGTCAAAAGTTAGTGTTGTAGACTTTGGATGAATGACCTAATAAAATGTGAATTCAAGTCCCCTTTCAATTCAGTTGGCCTCAATTCTTAGAGCTGATGATCCCATAAGCATTATTAGTAACTCATAAATTATATTCTACTTAATATCAAGGGGTCAACAGTCCTTTCTTATTAATATATTTAATTTCAGAATAAAATATAAACATCCTTTGTAGAAGAGGGTGTTAAAAGTAAAGTTTCTACTGATGTAGCAAAATAGAGTTTTAAATCTCAAAACAAAGGTGCACATCAGAACATATAATTCTCAAAAGAAATGGTGGAAATCCAGCTTCCAAAAGTTTTCAGCAAGCTAAGGTTAGAAAAGGGGATCAGAGTATGTAGGGAAGAAGTTGTGAGGTATTGTGTTTCAACAGAATTGCTATGTAGATGAGCTAATCCCAACCTCATGGGGATTTGTTGGAATAGGGACATCTGGGTGTGGGTTGTTGGTATCTACTCTGCCTCAAGATATTCCTGGAATATGACCCCACAATATGACCCCACTGAATAAAAATTTGGAAAGAAAGAAAGAGTAAACTAGGCATACTCCTTCTCAGATGGTAGGGGGCTGTTTAAACTAGGCATTAACATAAGGAAGAGATGGAGGTGTCTTAACATGAAATGAAAACTGAGATTATACTTACTATCTTAATCTGAACACAGTAATTTCTTAATTGACTGATTTGTAATTTAAAGTGATTTTAGTCTGTGACCTAAGACTGACTGGCAAAGTCTTGGTGGTGGGAAAATAACTCTCTACCCCACATACACTTTAAAAAAACAAAAGAAGACAAAGCAAAGTTGTATTTGGTTACATTTTAGTTGCATTTTGGTCATGACTTTTCACATATTCATTACATTTAGATTGTTGAATTCAATTCAGTGAGTATTTATTAACTCCTTACTATAAGTAAAATTAATGTTGTTGGGTAGAAAAAGTATGTGGCTTAGGATCAGAAAATCTGGTTTTTTGAACACCAGATCTTCATATAACTCACAGCATTATCCTGAGGACCTTGACCTTTCTCTGAGCCTCCATTTCCTCATATGTTGACTGAGGATAATAAATTGAGAGTATTTTTAGGATTGAATGAGATAGTAGAAATACAAGCAACTCTGGTTACTGGCTCTTGGAAAGCACAATAGTCACTATACAGCTCATAGTCACACATATGCACTCTTTTAGTGAGCTTAAAGATGAAATGTGGATATTTGTATTAGGAGATCATTTCTTTGTAATTTTGAACAAGTTCCTTCTTCTTTTTGGAGAAATTACTTTTTAAATGCAGAATTAGGTAGTCTGTGGACTTCTCTCCATAGTCATATTCAGAACACATGTATACAGAATAACAGTAATTATCAGTCATACTAATATTGGTTAGCCACAATGACACAAAACTTTAAAATGGATATTTAAACAAACTTTAGAAAATATCTTTTTAAATACATGTCTCATAATAATGACTTCATCTTGAGTAGTACCTAAAGTAGACTGACCTTGTGCTTTTTTAGTATCCCAAAAATATACATTCAGCACATCCAAAACCTCAGATGACTCCTTCCAGGGTGTTGAAACCCTCATCAGTGAAAAACATTCACCTTTTGGTGAAGGATGAACCTACAAATTCTGTTGATTTTCTTCTACATTTAAGAACCTGAGTTATAACTGTGTGGACATTAACATGACTAATACAAACTCTACAGTCCTCAAGGAACTTAACAACAAAGTTGAGTAAACACAGCCTGGATAAACACAGTAGCAAAGATATTTTATGCCAAATTCCAAAGTGGGCTGGAGTGTTAGGAAGACAGGTAAGAATGTACCACAAAAGTTCTAAAAGAGGCAGTTATTATCCAAACCAACCACTTCTCTCACCCAAGGCTTTATAATAATATGATCCTCCCAAGGTAGAAATTTCCAAAATATCATGGAAATACTCTACTGTGGACAAGTTCATCATTTGGCATTACTCACAGTACTTACAGTCTTCCCTAAACAAGGAATCGGATGACTGGAATGTGATTTAGGCCTGTCTGGAGAATGCTGTTCTTTGTCTGATCTGTCTGAGCACTTCACAGTCCTCAGCCCCCTTTTTACTTCCCTCGCCATCTCCATATACAAGAAATGCTAACCATAATTTATATGTAGTCTTATTAAGCCCTTATAGAGACCTGAAATAATTTTTTTGCATTTGCATGTACTCAGACTCTCTTTTTTTGGTACCAAGTCTTCTCTTTATATTATTTATTCTAAATCTGTGCTGGAAACTTGAACATGTATATTTTCAGTCCCTCAGAATTCTCTCCCTGCTAATGCTGCTAGGCTTTATATAGATACTTTTTCTAGAACTCTGACCCTGTCTTTATTATTTGACATTTCTTCACATGGAATTTTATTAGCCAGTTACCATGAGATGCTTTCATTGGTCTTTTCACAGCATGTTAATTTTTTTCACTGGTCTTCTTTTCTGTAAGACCTAATTCTTTTTACTTTCATCACCTTATTACATACACCTTTTCTTGGGCAAAGTATTCACAGGAAACACATTTAAACATACCGTTATTCCTCTTTCCAATCACCTTCCATTTTCTCTCTATATTTAGAACAAGTCAAGAGAAAATTAACTTTCTCCAAAAGCAAAAGCATGCCCTATATTTTTATTTTTAAATGTAAAGATCTTTCCTTAAATGTTCCTGATATCCTCAGGCATTATTCTTCCAGAAAAAAAAAAATTTAAAGGAGTCTTTATATGAAATACCATTTTTAGAAATTTCATCAACATCTGTATGCCTTTTTCTCTTAAATATTTTACTATGACCATTTTCAGTAATTTATTCATGGTTTGCAGGCATCCCTAATATGCAAAAGTACTTTTTTCAATCAGTAAAGTTCAAATACTTTGTGTCCTTTTTTCAAAGTATATTTTATTGATTATGCTATTATAGTTGTCCTAATTTTTTTCTCCCATTTATAACCCCTCCACCCTGCATATCCTCCAACCTCCAGGATTCCCCTTCCCTTAATTCATGTCCATGGGTTGTACATATAAGTTCTTGGACTTCTCTATTTCTTATACTATTCTTAATCTCATCTTGTCTATTTTGAGCCTACTAATTATGATTCTTATCCCCTCTACCTTCTCTCTCTTCTCTCTCCCCATTGAAAATCCTCCATGTGATCTCCATTTCTGTGATTCTGTTCCTGTTCTAGTTGTTTGCTTAGTTTGTTTTTGTTTTTAGATTCAGTTGTTGATAGTTGTGAGTTTGTTGTCATTTTCCTGTTGATATTTTTTGTCTTCTTCTTAGATAAGTCTCTTCTTCTTCTTAGATAAATCCCTTAGGTATTTCACATAACAAGGACATGGTGATGGTGAACTCCTTTAACTTGACCTTATCTAGGAAGTACTTTATCTGCCCTTCCATTCTAAATGATAGCTTTGCTGGATAGAGTAATTTTGGATGTAGGTCCTTGCCTTTCAGGACTTGGAATATGTCTTTCCAGTCCCTTATTGCTTACAATATTTCTTTTGAGAAATCCTCTGATAGGCTTGTGGGAACTCCTTTGTAGGTAACTATCTCCTTTTCTCTTGCTGCTTTTAAGACTGTCTCCTTATCTTTAATGTTGGATACCTTAATTATGATGTGTCTTGAAGTGGGCCTCTTTGGGTTCCTCTCAATTGGGAATCTCTGTGTATCCTGGATTTGTGTGACTTTTTCTCTCATCACATTAGGGACATTTTCCATCATTCCTTTTTCAAACAGGTTTTCTATCCTTTGCTCTTTTTCTTCTCCTTCTGGTATCCCTATTATACAAATATTATTATGTTTCATATTGCCCTGCCATTCCCTTAACACCTCTTGATTCCTTCTGAGTCTCTTCCTTTTCTTGGTCTTTCTGCGTGTTTTGTCTACCTTGTCCTCCAGTTCGCTGATCTGATCCTCTCTATCTAGCCTGCTTTTGATTCCTCCTACTGTGTTCTTCAATTCAGAAATTGTATTCTTCATTTCCTCTTGGCCCTTATTGATCATTTCTATTTCCTTTTTCATGTTGATATAGTTTGTAGTGAGTTCATTGTAGTTTCTCTGTCATTTTTGATAGTTCTCTGTGAGCTCATTGAGCTTCCTTATTACTATTGCTTTGAACTCAATATCTCATAGTTGACTTGCTTCTATTTCATTTAGAATTCTTTCTGAGGCTTCCTCCTTTACTTTCACTTGGGTTTTGTTTCTTTGCCTTTCCATTGTTTATAAAATTCTTCCTGTTAGCCTCTGCTACTTAAATTGATCTGTTCTCTCTCCCTGGGTTCATGGTGTGAGCTTCTATGGTAGAAGACCCGTGAGATTCAATAGTGCAGTCTCCTTGATTTCCTGAGCTAACTGGCTTTGGGCTGTCATTTATGTTGGCTCTCTGTATGTCTTTAGGTTTTGATTGTTGTTGGGTCTTTCTTTGGTGGGTCCTTCCCTCCAGCTGGTTAACTGAGGGTCACTCTGCCCAACACATCTTATATTCTGTTGTGCACGTGCATACAGATTGCGTTGAAGCTCGTTCTTCTGTCTGTCTGAGATTTTGAGGTTTCTCCCTCACTATTCTTCAGTTGTTTGTTCAGGGTATTTCTCCACTGTTTAGTTGTAATTCCAGATTGGCCCTTGGTGGAGGTTATTGTGTCTCTCACTCACTTCTTCACCTTCTTCCATTATTTTCTGTTGGAGGTTCCTTTGTTGGTGGGTTCTCTCTTCCAGCAGGTATACTGGTGTTCATAGCTTCCACCTACTCTTTTACATGATCATTTGGAGGAGGAAGGCAAAATTGATTAAGTCAGTGGGAGCGTATCTTATGGGACTTAAAGTACCCACCTGTAAAGAAGAGTTTGGGGATCCTTTGGATAAAGATAGTGTTAACTGTGATATTTCACCCAACTAGTCTTTTTATGACAGGGTGGAAAAAAGATAAGACTCTTATTGGGGGGAGGAGGATTGTGATTTGGATCCAGAAAACAGTGAGTTTGTGCATGTTCAGATTACAAGATGCAGTGAGAGTAAAGGATAGAAAGTAGATGTAGTGTGTGAGAGAATAGAGTTAACCACAAAAGTAATAAAATTCAGGAAACAGTGAAATGGGCTAAGATCAGGGATGGGTGTGGTGTAGTATTTACAATTGTATAGAACAACAATTATTTACAGTAGTAATGGAGCAACAATCATTTGACAGAACCTGTGTGATCTGAATAACAAAAATAGGAAGTACACGACCTAGAGTAGTGTGCTACTGGAACACAAGTGAAGTGAAAGGAGGCAAATTAAAAATACACTATGAAAGAGAGAACATAGAAAACCAGTAAAACAATGCAATTAAACAAACAAAACAAACAAAACTAAACAGAAAGAGGAGAAATAAAAAAATACTAACAAATAAAAGAAGTAAAAATAATGAAAAAAGGTAATACAAATAAACAATAACCTGAAATTTCTCTGGAATAACAAAGTGAAATTTGTCCCAGTCTCTCAGTTGTTGGCATGACCCTTATTTGGGTCGGACTCTGGTCCTTTCATAGCTCCAGGTTTTATTGTCTCACCTGTAGGGAAAAAAAAAACAGAGAAAAAAGAAAGAAGGAAGGAAAAAAAGCCTTCTGCTGGCTTTGAATTGGACAAGAGAGTTCTGATGGTATTCCTGACTGCTACAGCAAGCTGAGGAGTGATGGGTTTCGCTTTTCTCCCTTCCTGTGGTTTTGTGTGAATGGGGGGCCAGGTCTGAGCCACAATCTTCACAGTTACCCAGCTTTCAGCCCAGTTCCTCAGTTCGCTGCCAGGTCCCTAGTGCCTTTCTGTACCAGGCCTATGCCTTCAGTCCACCAGTTGTGATGTCCTTGAGGTACACCAATTAGGGGCAATACACACACTGTCTTCTTGCTCTTTGCTGTCCTAGGTGCTAGGGACTCTAAGATTCTCTTCAGTGTAGTTCAGCTTCCCCACTGATTTATGTCTTTCTGGGGACTACTGACTCCCTGAGCCCTGATGCGGGGGCTCTCCACCTTACTCTTAGGGAACCAGTCAGGTCCACAGGACTGAGTTGCCACCATGGCTGCAGCAGTGGACGCAGGTGCGCACCTCTGGGGTGGTGGGAGTCTGTGCATGGCCTTCTCTGCCACTGCTGCCAGGGTAGTGTGGTGGGGTGTGCACCACCCCCAAGGTTGCGGGTATGAGCATGTAACCTCCAATGCTGCAGCAGTAGGTGCAGGGTGGGAGGTAGTTGCGCAGCCTTGGGGGCAGCTCAGTCAGGCCCACACCACTGGGGCAAGGGCGTGGGCGGGCACCCTCTGCAGCTGTGGCTGGGGGTAAGGTAGGGGCATGGGTGCAGTCCATGCCTTGGCAGCAGGAGCAGGCCTGTGGCTGAGTCTGAAGAGGCTGCACCAGGCATGGCTGGAGGAGGTAGGGGTGGCTGCTGAGGGAGAATTCCCTAAACAGCCACCAAGTGTCTTTTGTTTTGTTTTGTTTTGTTTTAATTCCTCCTGTACAAGCCTGCCACTCCAAACAAGTACCCAACCTCTCACACAGTCCAATTTTCCAACCAGACCAGAGACTATCCGTGTCAGGGTCTGTCATGGCCCAACTCTTCAGGGGAGGAAGCCATTGACCTGGTTTTCTTCCGAGAATCCTGGGGCTGCAGCTGCTCTGGTCCCTGTGTTGGTCCCAGGGATCTTATTGTCCCAAAGCAATCTCCTTACTGCCTGATTTTTCAGTGTCTTCTACAATTTTGGCCTCCAACTTTCATATATGCTGGGATACCATTGGTTGTTCACTCTTTTTCTCAGATGATCAGGTAGGTGTCCCACCTGTGTGCAGTGGGAAGTGGATTTCACTCCCACCTATCTTTCTACCATCTTCTGTCTCCTCAATCACATTTTTCACAGAACTGGATGGCTCCACACTTTGGGTTTGGCTGGGGCCAAACTGTCCAGTCAGTGGTCAGTTCTGTTTGCTTTTTCTTCTTCTGCAGCAGCTGCAGGGGCTCGGCCTGATCTGCCAGCAGCTGAAGGTAGCTGTAGTCCTTTTAAAAGCTAGGTTGGAGCACAGGAGAATTTGTCCAAAATGAGAATATGTCCTTTGGGAGTTTGTATACCTAGTCAGTCCTGTTGGGATAGTTTGAGTAGTATTAGGATTGATCCAGATCTCTCCCAGTTTGCATAAATCACTTCCTGCTGATCCTAAAGTGCCCATGTATAGATAGAGCCTGAGCATTCCAGTTAGAGTTTTTGAGTCTTTAGTTTCCTAATCAGCTAGCCCCACCTGGCTTGCCTGGTCCTCCAGATGCTGCCTTGTAGCACATACTCTCCTCCAGTCTGCCTGTCTTCACCCCTCCTGGTTTGGGTGAATGTTTCCTTAACTCCTTGGTTGTCAGAGTTCCATACAACTTGATTTTCTGGCAATTCTGGTTGTTTATTATTTTTAAATTTGTTATCTTTCTTTTGGTTGTGCAAGGAAGCAAAGCATTTCCACCTTGGCCAAAACTCCCTTTCTGTCCTTTTTAGATTCAGTAAAATTCTGATAACTCCTTTAACCTCTTAGCAGCATTGCAGAGTTGAATATTGGTCTTGCTTCTTTATCACCACCTTTAGCTATTCATCCCTTTAATTCCCAACCACTCTTATCTTAATCTCTTGTTGGTTTCTTCTTATCTACCTGATTTAAATGATGGAGTCCTTGAGGCTTATGTCTAAACCCCATTTTCTATGCATATTTTCTCCTTTGATGCTTTCACTTTGTGATAGCTTTAAATACCATTTATATGCTTATGTCTGTCAAGTTAATGTGTAAATCTCTCCCTTTGATGCAATATGAAAGCTTTTCTTATTATTAAAATTTACTTGAAAGATAATTGATTATTTTTAAAATACTGAAAATAAATTGTGATGTTTATAACATATTAAAAGTAAAACATATTAAACACTAGCAAAGACAAAAACTGAAGAAATGGAAGTATATTATTAAGTAAGTTTCTTATATTGTTTTTAAAGAGCTGTAATATTACTTGAATACTGTGCTAATTTGAAAATGTATGTCATAACCTCTAAAGAAACCACTAGTACTAAAGTTATAGTCGATAAACCTACAGAGAAGATGAAATGGAATCAGAAAATTCCTCAATGAATCCAAGGGAAAGAACTAAGAGAGGAAATATGATGAATATATAAAAGCAATCTCAAGATTGTCTATTTAAAGCCAACTACCTCACTAATCACATTAGATGAAATTGGTTTATATACTCCAGTAGAAAGATTTCAGATTGTATCAAAAAAGAGACTTTCAACATCACTAGTCATTATAAAAATGTAAACTGAAACCATAATAATTTCTCTATACCTATTGGAATGGCTGAAATTAAAAAGCCTGATCTTTTAAGAAGTACTTACCAAGTACTTCTGAGGATGTGGAATAATTAGAAACCTTATGTACTGCTGGCACAAGTATAAAATGGTGCACATACTTCAGAAAAAGTTGGTAATGTCTTAAAAATTTAAATGTACACTTACCTATTGGTAATAATGAACATAAAAGGATGAGACCAATACTTTAGAAACTTAATTATTTGAGGTTGTTTTCCCCTAGGCAGAAGCCTTCCTTTAGGCAGAGTAATACTGAAACTATTTCTTCAAAATCTTTGCCACTGTCTTTTATTGAATGCCATCTCTGTTAATCAATAGTTATTAACAATAATTTATTACGCACTTACTCTCTGGCACTGTGCTAGATATTTAAGATATAAAAGTAAGTAAAAGTCTCAGTCTCCAGAAGTTCTATGTGGAGGGATATAGATGTACACATAAACAAATTAAATCAAGGTTGTTGATTTTTTTATCATAAAAGAATATGCTAAATTCATGCAAAATAAATGTGGGGGGGCTCTGCCTGCAGGGCCCCCTACCACCACCATGGATGAGAATAAGTCTACCAAGACATGATCTGCTTGGGGAGGAAAGGTGGCCAATCTCTCAAAGGAGAAGGGCCAGGAGCCTTTTCCTCAATGGGCTTTTATTGGGTTCATTTGCACAGGATTACAGATAAAGCTCATTAATCATTGTCAAGCAGTAAGGATCAAACAATAGATAACAAAGAAGTCTGAGGGCCTATTGAGTCAGGACCAGATAGCTAGAGAGCTGTAAAGCTTTGAGGAACAAACTCACTTCTTGCTTGGACCTTTATCATTTAATTGAGAGCATTCTAAACAAAGTAGGTTTCACAGGATTTTACATATTCTTTCTTAGGCCTGATTGCCCCGGGAACCCGCCCTTTCCTGCACAGGGCTGCACCACCCTGCCATTGTTTCAGGCTTAGGTGCAGTAAGGGAAGTGAGGCAACCAAGAGATTAGGAGACTTCTCCCAGACAGAATGAGGACTCAGGCTTTGTCAAAGCTGAGTGGTGAGGGTACATCACTTCCTTTTGCTCTACCCGCCAATATCCTTCCTTAGGGGCCTCCCATGTGATCGTGCCTGTCTTAGGTTGTGCCCCCCTTGGGGAATCTTACCCGTCATTGGCTAACTGACCAAGCACTGGGACTCAGTTATGGAAAGAGGAGCAGAAGCAGCGCTCCTGCCAGGGAGGTAAGCTTTTGTCTCCTTGGTGGCTTACGGTCCAAGGTCACTCCCTCAGCCTTAGCCTTGGCAGGGGTTACAGCTTCTAAAACCAGGCAGGGCGGTTCCCAACAAATAAAGAGTGATTAATTTTATTTTAAGAGTCTTTAGAGAGACATTTGCATAATATCTTTAAAAAGGAGTTAAAAGGTCTTCACAGAGAAGATACAGAAAATAGGGAGCATTAGGCAAAAGCCTCACAGAAGACTGAAATACATAAACAAAAAGATAAGGAGTGCAATGAAACTGGACACATGCAATATGTCAGAGGATGGAATGTGAAGTGTAGTGGTTCTGTGCCTGTAGTATAGTATTACTTAGACAATTTGCCCGTATCCCACATTTTGGATCACATCTTAGTGGGTCATTTCTATCACTTAAAAATTGAAACAGAACACAAAATTTTATAATAAGAATATTAGAGTGAAGTACATGTAATAGGGTTATTATTATTTTATAAAATTTTTTGTGCTACATTGGTGTGTGTGTTTATGAATATGCTTATGCATGCACCCACTAAGTGGCTTTTAAGATCCACTAATGAATCATAACCAGCAGTTTATAAAACATTGCTATACAATATCAAAGCTATTAAATGTTTAAACACAGTCATATCATCTGGAAACAGGGCATAAGGGGAAGGTCTCAAAATACCTATTATAATAGTCTAAGCATGATGTTGGAAGTTTAGATTAAGCCTGTGGAAGTGAGAATAAATATCAACATCAGGAATCAAGCGACACATTAGGCATAATTAATGAAACTTGTTTACTAATTATATTTAGAGAGTTAGGGGCTGCAAGAGTAAAAGATAACACCCATTTTACCAATTTAGTTTACAGACAAATTGGTTGGAGAACTAGAAGAACACAGGATAAAAGGCTTAGAGTAGTAAGAGTCTGTCTGCTCCGCCTATAACATACTGAGCATGAGATATTTGTATAAACCAAAGCAAAGCTATTTAAAAGAAGTCAAAGCTCTAGGGAGCAGGCATATCAGAGATACATATTATTGATCTGACTCATGAGTAATTATACATATTATTAAATTTATACAAAAGATATAAATATGCTTATAAAGTATACAACTATATATAATGTTAATGGTTATTATTAAGTCAATATATACTACTAAACAAGCATAACCAAAAGAATGAAAAAGCATGCCCCAAAGCATACCCCAGGAAAGTCTTACAGAAGACAAGAGTCCTTATTACTCACAATCATACTGTTTGCATATGTATCAACTTTTTTGAGCTATTTTTCACTAAGTTGTTTGTTTAATGAAGTAAAATGTCTGGTTTTATATACACAATGGATGGAAATTTTCATGGATTTTATATAATACTAATGCGTTAGTCAGAGTCCTGGCAGGAAACAAAAGTTACTTGATAAGACTGTTTTTAGAAGTGTGAGTAGGATAAGCGAAACAAGACATGGCAAGGCACATACAGATTGCAATCAAAGAGAAGCCAAACACACCCCTAGGTCTGAATGGTGCAAAAGAAAGAAATATTTGTACATGAGGTACAGCTGGAAGTGAGGGTCTAGGACTGCCTAAAAGGAGCTCTCTACATAATTGAAGCATCAAGGTCAGAGAAAGTTGGAAACACCTCTCCCACACTGATTCTTCTCTGTTTCTAATGTCATGGTGTCAGCTTCCATTAGCCAAACCCAACAGAAACCAGGGACATGTCTAATCAACATTACTAGCCTGTAAGCCTGATTTATAAACTAGTTTAATATCTAGATTTTGTAATTATTTTAATCAAACAATCAGTTGTTTCTATTAGAGTTTAAAACTAATGTCTTCCTCTTGCAAGATTTAATTTCAAGTTATGTATGGGACTTCTGGTTCCCAATACAGCATATAAGGAACTTGGAAGTTGTCATTCAATCCAAAAACAATTAAAAAGCCAAACAAACTGAAAAAAAATTTTTTTTCTTATGTCGATCCAAAAAGTGAGGTCACAAGGAAAACAATCTTCCCCCAAAGCTGGAGAGTTAGGAGGATACACAGAATCACAAGTTACTAGAGCATAAATCCATGATTAGAAACTGAGGGGAACAAAAGTTATGGCATTCTGAAGTTGCTTTTTTGGGAGCCTATTTTTCAATAGATTTGAGAGAGAGAAAGAGTAACAGAGAGAGAGAGAGAAGCAGATAGACAAGCATTGATTTGTACTTTCACTTATTTGTGCATTCATTGGTTGACTGATGTATGTTCCCTGACCAAAGATAGAACTTGCAATCTTGGCATATAGGGACAATGCTGTAACCAACCAAGCTACCAGGCCAGTGCCTGGGATACTAATTTTAAGCTTTTAATTAAGGAAATAAGAGTCAAAGCTAACATTTGGCCCTCCCCATTTTCTTCCCTCTTTTCCTGCCCAAGAGATTCAGAAAAACAAACCTGCTTCTGGAAGGAGATTTTAGATGTTGCAATAGCTTAATTTGAATTAAATATGGTAAATAGGAAGGCTTCAAACTAAGCAATGAAGAGAAACACAACCTATCAGATGCAGAGTTCAAAACACTGGTAATCAGGGTGCTCACAGAAGTGGTTGAGTATGGTTTCAAAATAGAGGAAAAAGTGAAGGCTATGAAAAGTGAAATAAAGGAAAATGCACAGGGAACCAACAATGTTGGGAAGGAAACCAGGACTCAAAACAATGGTTTGGAGCAGAAGGAAGATAAACATTCAACCAGAACAGAATGAAGAAACAAAAATTTAAAAAAATGAGGAGAGGCTTATGAACCTCTGGGACAACCTTAAACATTCCAACATCCAAACCATATGGGGTGCCAGGAGGGGAAAAGGAAGAGCAAGATATTAAAACTTATTTGAAAAAATAATGAAGGAGAACTTCCCCAATCTGGCAAAGGAAATATACTTCCAGGAAGTCCAGGAAGCTCAGAGAGTCCCAAAGAAGTTGGACCCAAGGAAGCACACACCAAGGCCCATCATAATTACATTAGCCAAGATCAAAGATAAGGAGTGAATCTTAAAAGCAGCAAGAGAAAAGGAGACAGTTACCTACAAAAGAGTTTCCATAAGCCTATCAGATGATTTCTCAAAAGAAACCTCACAGGCAAGAAGGGGCTGGCAAGAAGTATTCAAAGTCATGAAAGGCAAAGACCTACATCTAAGATTACTCTATCCAGCAACGCTATCCTTTAGAATGAAAGGGCAGATAATGTACTCTCCAGATAAGGTCTAGTTAAAAGAGTTCATCATCACCAAGCCCTTATTATATGAAATGTTAAAGGGACTTATCTAAGAAATTAAAGAAGATCAAAAATATGAACAGTAAAATGACAACAAACTCACAACTGTCAACAACTGAACCTGAAAAAAAAATGAACTTAGCAAACAA
>CM052549.1:49261621-49339029 GCA_028533065.1 Trachops cirrhosus | reverse complement strand
CCAACAGTATCAGTAAACCCTTTGAATGTCATTGGTATAAATACAACTTTAAAAGACAAAAATTGGGACTTCCAGCCAAGATGGAGGCATAGGTAGACACACTGTCCCTCCTTGCACAACCAAGATAGGGACAACAATGATATAGAAACAAAATAACAACCAGAACTGACAGAAAATTGAACTGTATGGAAGTCGGACAACCAAGGAGTTAAAATAGACACATTCACCCAGACCAGAAGGAGGGGTGGATTCTGGCAGCTGGGCAGAGAGGGATCATGACACAAAGAGCTTGGGACTGGGTGGGTAAGACCACAGCGAGAAGACCGTGGGTGGCTGGCAGACCCTGGCTGAGGGGTGGCACCTACAGACCCAGTGAGGTGGCCATTGTGAAGCAAGGCACTGCACACAACCCAGGATCCCAGTGCTAGGCAATAGAGCCTTGGGGCACTGATTGAAAACACCTGTGGGGATTGACGCACAGGGAGAGACTCCCAGCCTTACAGGAGTGGTTGTTGGAAAGACCCAGGGAGTGCACAAGCCCACCCACATGGGAATCAGCACCAGAAAGGTCCAGTTTGCTTGGCGGAAGGGGTGGAAGGAACTGAAGTCCCACGGAGAGCTGAGCAAACACCATTGTTCCCTCTCAGACCCTGCCCCCACATACAGCGTCACAACCCAGCGACTGGGGTGCCCTGCCCTGGTGAACACCTAAGGTTCTGCCCCTCATGTGTAACAGACTTGACAACACCAAAAAAAAAAAAAAAAGAAAAGATGGCTGAAACAAAAGAACAAATGAAAGCTCTAGAACTAATCTTTTTAAGTGACCTAGAGATAGCCAGCCTATCAGATGCACAGTTCAAAACACTGGTGATCAGAATGCTCACAGAATTGGTTATTATGGTCACAAATTAGATGAAAAAATGAAAGCTACAATAAGTGAAATGAAGAAAAATGCACAGGGAACCAACAGTGATGGAAAGAAAGCTGGGTCTCAGATCAATGGAGTGGACCAGAAGGAAGGAAAAAACATAGAATCATAAAACAATGAAGAAATAAGAATTCAAAAAAAAGGAGGAGAGGCTTAGGAACCTCTGGGACATCTTTAAACATCCCAACATCTGAATTATAGGGGTACCAGAAGGAGAAGAGGAAGAGCAACAAGTAGAAAACTTATTTGAACAAATAATAAAGGAGAACTTCCCCAATCTGGCAAAGGAAATAGACTTCCAGGGAGTCCAGGAAGCTCACAGAGTCCCAAAGAAGTTGGACCCAAGGAGGAACACACCAAGACACATCATGATTACATTAGCCAAGGTAAAAATGAAGGAAAGAATCCTAGAAGCAGCAAGAGATAAAGAGACAGTTACCTACAAAGGAGTTCACATCAGACTGTCAGCTGATTTCTCAAAAGAGACCTTACAGGCAAGAAGGGGCTGGAAAGAAGTATTCCAAGTCATGAAAGGCAAGGACCTACATCCAAGATTCCTCTATCCAGCAAAGCTTTCATTTAGAATGGAAGGGCAGATCACGTGCTTCTCAGATAAGGTCAAGTTAAAGGAGTTCATCATCACCAAGCCCTTATTATATGAAATGTTAAAGGGACTTATCTAAGAAAAAGAAGATAAAAAACATGTATAGTAAAATGACAGCAAACCCACAATCAGTAACAACCACACTTAAAACAAAAACAAAAACAAACTAAGCAAACTAGAATAGGAACAGAACCACAGAAATGGAGATCACATGGAGGGTTAGCAACAGGGGGGTAGGAGGAGGAAAGAGGGGGAAAAGGTACAGAGAATAAGTAGCATAGGCAGTAGATAGAAAATAGAAAATAGACGGGGAGGGCAAGAATAGTATTGGAAATGTAGAAGCTAAAGAACTTATGATACATGGACATGAACTAAAGGGGGGGAAGGTGGGTGGGAGAGTGTGTGCAGGGGGAAGGGGAATGAAGGGGAGGGTAATGGGACAACTGTAATAGCATAATCAATAAAATATATTAAAAATAAATAAATATGACAGAAATTGTCAGAGTGGATCAAAAAACAACAAACTATGTATGTTGTCTACAAGAAATCCACTTTCAGTATGACATATAAATGAATAGTAAATGAATAGAGAAAAATATACTATGCTAAATGAATTAAAAGAAAGAAAGCTGGAATGGCTATATTAATTTCAAGAGAACAGCTTTCAGACCAAGCCAAGTTATCAGAGACAAATATTGGCTTCACATAATGATAAATGAGTCCATTCTTATAGAGGACAACAATCCTTAAGGTGCGTTGTCACCCGTGAAAACAGGGTCCTTTCATGGAGTTGCAAGAAAAGCATTTTGGGGACCCATGAATGGGGGGATGAGATGTAGTGGTCAGATTTATTGGAGTAGAAATAAAAGACTGCCCTTGGGTTTAGAGGGTCTCATCTCCATCCATTCACACAGTGTAAGAAGTCCAGCCTTGTCTTCACCAAAACCAGAAGAAGGGCCAGGGGCTAGGGATTCTGTGCCATTAGTTCAATCTATGCCAAAGCTTAGTCCATTCAGTCTCTGTCCACATCCAGCTGATTTAGTCTCTGTTCTTCCTGGCTGAGCTCTGGCAAGCACTGCATTGCTATACCCAGGCTCGAACCTGGAGCTGGCACTTGGAGCCTGCATTTTGTCCTGAGTGGCTGCTAGACCCTCATGGCTGCTATAGAGAGAGAATATGTGAATGAACAGGTGAAAAAATGCATGTTGCTAAGTGAAAGGCTTTTGTTAAACTGAGATTACATTACCTCAGGCTTTCAAATTGATCGATCTCTTTCCCAGTCTTTCACTGGCAAGTACTGGGCCCTCACCCTAAGGAATTCTGTTTCCCAAATTTAACACCTCCCTTTATGGTTGCCATCATGGCTTCTATCACACATATTCAAAGTAAAAGGACCTCTCCTTGCATCATCTTGGTTTCTATTGCACCCATGCTCAGCAGAGGAAATTTTCCTACTGTTTTAATTCCACCCTCAGTAATCCCAGCTAATGCCTGGTAAGGATCCTTCCTGCCTGCTTCTGGGATTAGATTCTGGTGGGTAGCAGATGCAGCAAACTGCCAGGGAGTCTATGAATGCTGCAACTGTCTAGATTAGTAGGCTTTATGTCTGATTTTCTTTGCTTCCTTCCTTTATTACTACTAACTAGCTACCTATGCTCACATGTAATAGTAGAGCATTAAAATACATAAAGCAAAAACTGATAGAACTGCAAGGAGAATTAGTTGAAACCACTAGTATAGGTGGTGGCCTCAGTACTCCATCAAAGATGGAGAAAGCAGAAAATTGCTAAGGACATAGTGCAACTCAACAGTATCAGTGATCAACTAACAAAAATTCATAGGTGAACTACCTCATCCAACAAGACCACAATACACATTCTTTTCAAACTCATATGAAACATTCATCATGATAGACCACATTCTGGCCATGGAACACACCTCAATGAATGTAAAAGAAAAGAAATTATATAATGCTTGCTCACAAACTCCGGTAAACTAGAAATCAGTAACAGAAAGATAACTGGAAAATCCCAAAATCCTCAGAGATTAAAAAACACACTTTTAGATAATACATTAGCACCATCCCCCCAAAAAAACGCAATAGAAATTTTAAAATATTTTGAAATAAATAAAAATGAAAATATAACAATCAAATATTAAGTGGTGCAACAAAAGTAGTGCTTAGAGGGAAATTTATAAACCTGGATCACATATTAGAAAAAAAAAGATCTAAAATCAACAACCTAAGCTTCCACCTTTGGAAAAATGGAAAAACAGGAGCAAACTAAATCCAAAGTAAACAGAAGAAAAGAAGTAATAAAAAATAGAACAGAAATCAATGAAATAAGAAATCAACAGAGAAAATTTGATCATTTGAGAGGATCAATATAAGTGATAAGCATTTATCCAGGCTAAGAATAAAAAAGAGAGGATACGCAAAATACTAATTTTAGAAATAAAGAGGAGGCATCACTACAAATCCCATAGATGTTAAAATGATAATAAAAAATATTATGAACAACTCAATGTCCATGAATATGATAGATAATGTAGATGAAATGAACAAACTACTTGAAATACTGAACCTGCCAAAATTCACACAGGAAATAAAAAATTCAAATGAGCTTTTATCTATTAAAGAAATTGAATTAAAAATTAATGGAGGGATTGAGCAAAAAAGAAAAAGGACTCATGGACATGAATTACTGTGATAGAGGGGTATAAGGGGACTAAATGGTAATGGATAAAAATACAATAAAAGGGTTTTTTTTAATTAATTACCTTCATAAACAAAAAGCCCCAGTCCCAGGTAGTTTCACTGGTGAATTCTATCAAATATTGAAGGAAAAAAATTATACCAACTCTCTACTCTCTCTAACTCTCTTTATGAAGCCAGCATTACTCTAAAACCAAAATCAGACAAAGACATTATAAGTTACCTACAGACAAATATCTTTCATGCTCGTAAATGCAAAAATCCTCAACAGCATATTAGCAAATAAAAACCAACAATGTATAAAAATAATTAATACAACACAATCAAATGGTATTTGTCCTAGCTATGTTAGCCTAGCTCAACATTCAAAAATCAGTTAATGTAACCCATCATATCAAAACAGGCTGAAAAAAAAACTATATGAAAATTAAATAGATGTAGAAAAAGTATCTGACAAAATCTAACACCCATTAATAATAAAAAAACTCTTAGCAAAGTAGTAATGGAGTGGAACTTCCTCAACTGGATAAAGAATATCTACAAAAAACTCATGGGTAACATCATATTCAATAGCAAGAATCTAGAAATTTTCACATTAAGATCAGGAACAAAGCAAGATTTCCCTTCTCACTACTCCTTTTCCATATTGTTATGCATAGTAAATGCATAACATTTAAAACTATGAGAGACAAGAAAAGGGGGTAAAAGGTATACAGATTAGGAAAAAATAAAAAAGCCTTTGTTTACAGATGAGATGATCATCCATGTAGAAATTTGAAAATAATTTTAAAAACATTAAAATAGTAAGACGTTATATTATAGCAAGTTCATTGTATATAAGGTTAATATATGTAATAACCAATTGCTTTTCAATATATCAGTAATGAACAAATGGAATTTGGAATTAAAATACAATACCATTTACATTGGCACTCTCAGAATTGAAATACTTAGATATAAATCTGACAGAATGTATACAAAATTATATGAGGAAAATTACAAAACTCTGAGGAAAGAAATCAAGAACAAATTAACTAATGAAGAGACATTCCATGCTTACAGATAAGAATACTCAATGTTTTTAAGATATCAATTCTTCCCAATATAACCTATATATTCAAAGACATCCCAATCAAAATTCAAGCAAATTATTTTGTTGACATCAACAAACTGATTCTAAAGTTTACAAGAAGAAAAAAAAATCAACATGGAAGGAGAACAAAATTGGAGGACTTATACTACCTGACTTCAATACTTAATAAAAAGCTAAAATCATCAAGACAGTCTGGTATTGGTAAAAAAAAAATAGACAAATAGATCAATAAACAGAATAAGGAGTCCATAAATAGATGCAAATGAATATAGTCAACTGATCTGTGACAAAGGATCAAAGGCAATAATATAAAGATAGTTTTCCAGTAAATCATGCTGGCATAAGTAGGCATTGACATTCAAAAAGGAAAAAGGAAAGGGAAGGGAAGGGAGAAAATAATTGAGACACAATCCTAACCCTCACAAAATTTTACTCAAAATGGATCATAAACCTAAATATAAAGGGCACAACTAAAAACTTCTAGACCATAAACTTGAGAAAATCTAGATGACCACAGCCATGGTGATGACATTTTAGATACATCACTGCAGGCACAATCCATTGAGGAAATGAATAAGCTGGACTTCATTTAAATTAAACACATACTCTGTGAAACACACTGTAAAGAGAAAGAGAAAACAAGCCATGAACTGGGAGAAAATATTTGCCAAAGACACATCTGATAAAAGACTACTTTCCAAATATATACCAAAACTCTTATAGCTTGACAATAAAAAAATGAACAATTTGATTAAAATGGGCAAAAGATCTGAACAGACACTTCATCAGATGGAAAATAAGCATATGATTGGATGCTAAACATCATATCTCATTCAGAAATTGCAAACTGAAACAACGAGAATCCATTACACACCTACTACAATGGCCAAAATCCAAAACACTGAAAATGCGAAATGCTGGCAAGGAACATAAGGAGGTCTCATTTGTTGCTACTGAGAATTCAAAATGGCACCATCACTTTTGAAGACAGTTTGTCAATCTCTTACAAAACTAAACATAGTTTTACCATATGATTTAGCAATCACTCCTTAGTATTTATGCAAATGAGTTGAAAATTTATATCCACACAAAACCTGAATGTTTATAGCAGCATTACTAACAATTGCCAAAGTTTGGAAGTAACCAAGTTGTCCCTCAGCTGATGTCTAGGTAAATCAAGTGTAGCACATCCAGATAATGGAATATCATTTAACAATAAAAAAAAATGTGCTATCAAACCATGAAAAGACATGAGGGAAACTTAAGTGTATATTGCTAAGTGAAAGAACCAATCTGAAAAGGCTACATACTGCATAATTCCAACTATATGACATCCTGGAAGGGGAAAAACTATGAAGACAGTGAAAGGAGAAGTGGTTTCCATGGCTTAAGGAGAGAGAAGTGGAGAGGCAGAGCATAGGGGAAATGTAGCACAGTGAAAATACTCTGTAGGACACTGCAATGGTTTAAATGTAAATTATGGACTTTTACAAATGTACAAATGTACCATTTTGGCATGGGATGTTGTTAATGGGGTGCCTAAAGTAGGTCACAAATATGTTTTTTTTGTTCAGTTTGGCTGGGAACCTAAAACTGCTCTAAAAATAAAGTTCATTTTTTAAAAAGTTATATTTGATTTACATTGTCAGGAGAAATAGGATTTACACATCCTCTCCTTAGCCATTGAAGCCTGAAAAGTGCTTACTTGCCCTAATCGTGAAGTTTGGAATTAAGCTTGTTGGACAAAGATACCATGGAAAAAGTAATAACAAAGAGCAGTTAACAAGCTGTTATTGGACCATGCACAATTATAAATAACAAAGGAGGTCAAACTGTATGGCTTATTGGAATCAATAATTTGATTCATAAACCCTTAACTCAAATAAAACTTATAGTCAAACATTTTAAAATACTGTTTAGAAGTAGTGTTTTTCCATTTGGAAGTAGTATGATCTAAATTGTAATTGGTAATAGCAATAACAATAATAGCCTCTGACAGTTCTTCAGAAGTAACTACTCAGACCTCAATAACTTGGTCACTCATTTTTAAAATCCTGCTTAACTTTTACATTATGTATATTTTTATTTATTTTTTTAAATTTTATTTTAATTGTTATTCAAGTACAATTTTCTATCTTTTACTCCCATCCCCACCCACCCACTCAGCCCTCCCCACCTCCCTCCCATTTCCACCCCCTCCCCAGTTTGTGTCCATTTTGTCCTTTATACTTGTTCCTGTAAACCCTTCCTGTTTTCCCCTGAAATTCCCTCTCCTTTCCCCTCTGGACACTGTCAGCCTGTTCTCTATTTCAGTGTCTTTGGTTATATTTTGTGTATTTTTAGTGTATAATTCACTTTTTGAATTTTAAAAGTCTGTAATAATTTTAATAAAAATGAATTAAACAAATATAAAAGTTAAATAACCTTTTGACAATTTTTTTCAGGAAAGAAAAGCTGCATTAATTTAAATAACAGTTTTATTTAAAAATAACTCTGTTGTAACTAATACCAGTCAATTAACTGAATCCGACTATGAATTGAGTCAAAGAACAATTAAGGACCATGAAGAGACATTTAAGTCATGCCAATCCTTTTACATTATAAGCTTAAAATATGAATTCAACAATCACTTTTTTACAAAGAAATTTAAATGCTTGACAGTTTTTTGATTTAACTCTGGGTTCAGTTTGAAGTCTTGTGTGGTCTGAATTTGTGTGGTCATTTATCAGTATGATGATTCATCAGTGGTTGTAGCTTCCAACACACCAGAATATTTTAAGTTGGGCATTGCTATAAGTTATTCATAAAACAGTATTTTTTACTCTGCAGAGGAAAGGAAACTGGGAATAAAACCATTATTTTGTTATGCAGATACATATTTTTAGATAAAAATATTAATACTTTCATTTAGAAAACATAACTAATCAGTTGTCTCTATTATGTCTCAGTCAGGATTTAGTTTAAGCAAAGAGTTTGTGAAAGAAGAGATGAATCTTTCAGAAATCCAGAAAGTAGCCAGAATGGAAGGTCATATCGAGGAGCTTTGACAACAGTTGAAACAAACTTATCCTGAACTTCCCAGGTGCTGTTTCCCCTACATATTTTAACACAAATTTATTAAGGATCATTTTTAAAAATTTTACTAGCTTCTAATTAAGTTGATGCACTACAAGGTTGAGATTCACTGATAAATTAATAAATCTGTAAATTATTGCTTTATTTTTTATTATCTATACACCCAGATTGTGTTTGCTCATTTGAT
Source organism: Trachops cirrhosus (assembly GCA_028533065.1). Taxonomy (NCBI): domain Eukaryota; kingdom Metazoa; phylum Chordata; class Mammalia; order Chiroptera; family Phyllostomidae; genus Trachops; species Trachops cirrhosus. The sequence continues at coordinate 49,330,426 of CM052549.1, read as the reverse complement.
TTTTTAAAGAGTTTATATATTTATTTTTACAGAGAGGGCAAGAGAGAGAGAGAAACAATGATGTATGAGAGAAACATTGATAAGATGCTTCTCACAGCCCCACAACCGGGAACCTGCCCTGGAATCCATGCACATGCCCTGACCAGAAACCAAACCAGCAACCTTTTGATCTGTGGTACAATATCCAACACACTGAGCCATATTAGTCAGGGCTGATTTTTGATATAATTGAAAAAAATACATTCACTCAAAATTGGCTTCAAACTTATAGGTCATGTACACAGTAAAGAAAATTTCAACATTCTATTAGTGCTTCAAGTCTGATTACATAATTTAATACCTTTTAAAAATGATGAATAAGTAATCCATTTTTAGTTCACTCTAGCCTATTGGACAAAGGAGAGGGACATAATAAAGTACCTCAGCTTCTTTTGGGCTTGCAAGTTCTTTTAAAACATCAGCAGCCATACCAACAGACAACATATGAATGCACAAACCTTCTTTGTGGAAACTACCATGGCAACTTCCAACAAATAAATTCTTTTTTTTCCTTTTGTATCTGGAAGGTGCTGGCGATATGTGTCAGTTTGACCTCTTCTACTCTCCTACATAGTTGGGCTTGGAACAAACCACCATCTGTGTTATGTCTGTAGTATTTTTGATAGTTTGATTTGTGAGGAATTTTTAAAGTATGCTGCAGGCCTCTTTCCAGAAAGAATATTACAGTGTCAGAAGAATGTCAGAGCACCCCACACTTCATGCTTCCTTACCAAAACCCACTTCCTTCAGAGATGTTTGACTCGAAGCTCTCATGGATATCCAGTAGAGGTTCCTCATAGATGGGGGGCCAGTGTGCCTCAGTCAAATTGAGATTTTAAAAATAACTGATGCATCAGATTACCCAAACTTGAGTATGCGATTGGAAACTTTTGTCCATTAACATCCTGTGTATGTGTGAGCAAGCATGTATGCATGCTTGTATGCACATGCATCCAAGTATGTAAATTTAAGACTTGTTGACATATTATCAGGAACCTATTGTTCTCCAGGATAAATTGGTAACCCATGAGGAGATATTAAATAAGTAGTTATTAGAATCAAAGTTATATCTAGGATTGTTGTTGGAGTGTTATTCACTAAAAAGTAGTAAATAAAGAGATTTGATTAGATCATCAAATTAAATAATATGGAGGCCAAATAAAGAAGGGTACCTAAGAGGATTGCAGAAGGCTTCTTTTAGGAAGTGACAGATGAACTGAGGCTTAAAATACAGTAACATGTCAGTAGGCAGAAATATTTAAAAGGAAATTTCTACAAGCATATTAAAATGTGTGAATATGTGCTGAGTGTTCAAGAACCAGAAAAATGAAATTGGAAAGTCTACAGGCTATATAATGGCTTTATTCAAACATACTGGTGTAAAGGCAGATTGAAGAAAGATGCCAAGTTTGCCATATTAAAATAGACCTGTTTTAAATACTTGTTTATGCTATGATCAGTTAATACAAATTATTAAAGGAGATAAAGAGGGAGAAGAAAAATGAGGAAAGATGAAAAACATAATATAAAAAAAGAGATGGATAGTAATAATAACAAGAGAGATGTTAGAGGAAAAGAGAAAACTAACCAAGGAGAAATACAAGGCTGAAATAAAGGAGAAGCTCTGGGAATTTAAAAATAGTGTTAGCCCTGTCCGGTTGTTCAGTTAGTTGAAATATTATCCATACATGAAAAGGTTACATGTTTCATTCTGGTCTGGACACATACCTAGGTTACAGGTTTCATCCCTTGTCAGGGCATATGTGGGACACAACTGATCAAAGTTTCTCTCTTATATCAGTGTTTCTTTCTTTCTTTCTCTCTCTCCTCTCTCTCAAATCAGTAGAAAAACATATTCTTGGGTGAGGATTAAAAAATAAATTAGGTTAGAGGATCCACCCTGTACTGTTCTGAACATGGACCTTGCAATATTCTCATGTGACATCTTTGGCCACATGAAGCATCTATTAATGGCTAGTGGCTGTTGGACTGTTCTCCTTAAATTGAGGCTCTGCTCTGACTGATATAACAGTGTGGATACAGCAGTTTCTAAGATGGTTGTCCCTGTCTGTATTGAAGCAGAGGTAACCATGGCTTCTCATGCAATGGTTCCCATCCCATTATTAACAGAACAAAAGTTAATGGTTTTATCCAAACAGCAGTCAGTCCTTCCCTTGTGTGTAAGGAATCTCAAACTCAAAAAAAAAAGAGAAAACAATAAGAATTCCTTTGTGTATTATATATCTTTATTCTGATAGTCAACAGTCATAAATATTGCCTGTGTTTTTAATTAATCTATGGCACACAAATATAAAATTCACCAAGAAATTATATATGTGTATTTTCTTTTGTCCCCAGTAGAGTCTCCATTTCTGGATTTCAAGTTCAAGTGCAGTAATGTCATTCCCATGCACTGTGCTGAGCCATGGGAAGCACTGTTTTTAAACTGCGGACTGCCTGGCCCAAGCCCTGTTGTGTAGGGCTTGCTGGCTCCCCAAATTCCATCTTGGAGCTGGGGTTCTTATCTGTTAATTTATGTAAATCAGGAGACTATTCATCCGATTCATTTGTGTACTTGTGTTTTCCAAACTTACTTCTATTTGCACATTATTAAGACTCAGAAAAGCAGATTTTTGCTTTACCAAATACACTGAATAATTAATTAACTTAGTCTGGTTTGCTTTTGCATTTCATAACAGTTACAAATGCTTATGTAATGGTTGCAGCATTCCTCCGCTCTCTAAACTACACAACAATTCCACATTTCTCCTAATGAGTCATTACTTCATCAGGTCAAAATACAAAGTTCAAAGGTCATTAAGGTTGTGGATTGCCCTGTCCTTTTGAACTATACAGGCATGGGATGGGGTAGAGTGAATTCTCTGAGTATTTTCTAAGTACCAGGCAATGAACTAAGCTCTGGACATATTTTATCTCATTGAATCCTTGTAACTGTGCAAAGAATATATTGTTATACCTATTTATTTTATGATAAGATGGACCCATTATAAGTAAATTAACTTGCAAAATGTTTTACAACTACTTTAAAGCATGCTTATCAGTGAAGATCAAAAATATTTAAGTTTATTGAGGTAACATTGGTTAATAACATTACATAAATTTCTGGCATATAACATTATAACTTGATACCTGCATACTCTGTTGGATACTCACCACTTGAATAGTAATGGAAGATTAGAAATGTTTATGATATTGCCTCAGGATTATGAATACAGAAGCAGATCTGGAGTTAAACAAATTCACAACAGGAATGCCTAAATTCAGAATACTTTCATGTGGATGTGGATGCATGTCTGTGTGTGTGTCCGTGTGTGTTCTTTACTTTGGGATTCTTGTCCTGCACAGTTCTCTTCATATGTAGTAGTCTCTCTAGCTACTGGAGCAAGAAATTTCTTCTGCAAATAATCCAATGTTTCAGAAAGTTTATTTGAGTCTATTTGCCACAAGCCAATTCACGTTTTCAGGATTCATGACCTCATGAGTAATATTATTGAATTTGAATGTATTAAACTTATTACTGTATGTAATAGTATGAAGGTCAGATTTCTGTGTGGTCTAGATATTCCCTAAAGGCCAGATTTTGGACATTAACATGGAATCTATTTCACAGACCCTCCAAAAATCAAGTGAGCTAGAAACAAAAAATATATATTATATTTTGTTGCACTAACTTGCCAGTGGACTTTTTAATCTATTTTCTTATCATCTCCTTACAAATCCTTGAGAAGTAAATAGGAAACCCAACCAAAAGACAAAGACCTGCCCTGTGCATTTTAACCCATATTTGAATTAAACTTTGGGTGTTATTTATGCAAAATGACATTGACACAGAGCTCCAAATACAATTTTAATTTTAAACAGCACTGGATTTATAATTTCTTGAAGTTCCCAAACTCTCGACTATTGAATCCATCAGAAGCCTTGAATTGTCCAGCCATGAAACTGTGGCCTTGGGCATGAGGGTAGCTAGGCTGTTATTATTGTTGTTTAACTGGACATGTGTTTTTCCTACATGATTTTTCACAAAACACAACCTCACATGGCTTGATTTTCAAAATCGTAGTAGGTTCTTCTCAAACCCAGAGCACTCATCTTCCAGTGTGTAGCTTATAAACAGTATATATATTAATGCTAGTAACACTTTATTTAATCTGACAACCCCATTGACTTTAGCATACATCACTTCAATTTCCAGTCCCCACTGATTCATGGTTTCCCTTTTCATAGTTTCAGTTACCTGCAGTCAACTTTGGTCCAAAAATATTAAATGGAAAATTCCAGAAATAAACAATTCATAAATTTTAAATTGCATTCCATTCTTAGTAGTGTGATGAAATCTTGCATGAACCTGCTCTGTCCCACTGGGGACATGAGTTACCCCTTTGTCCAACATATTCAGGATGAGTGTGCTCCCCACCTGTGAGTCTCTTAGCCTCCTGGTTATTAGATCGACTATCATGGTATCACAGTGCTTATGTTCAGGTAACTTTTATTTTACTTAATAAAGTACAGTATACTCCATATAGGACCTGATACTATCCATGTTTTTCAAGTATCCACTGGGGATCTTAACACATATCCCCCACTGACAAGATGGGGACTACTGTACTTATTTGCCTTCTTGTTAATCAGACTGGGGTCCCTGAAACTCTTTAGAAGGTCTTTGCAAGCAAAAATACTTTCATAATAAGAAACATTATTTGTCTCTTTAAAATTATTATTCTCATAGAGTGTACAGTAAAGTTTCCTAGAGACCATAACAGCATCAAAGCACAACAGATTGAATGCAAAAGCAAATATGAGAATTCAGCTATCTTCTAGTAAGGGAGATATTAAAGAGATTTGGAAAATGTGAAATAATACCACTCCTTGATAATTTTATTTTTATTTAAGAAAATATAGTTACTTTAATACAATATGTTATTTATATGGTGTTAATTTTTATTTTAATAACATATTAAATAATCAAAATCTTTCATTTGTAATTTTAATATAGTCAATATAGATAGATATAATTTTATAAATAAAAGCTCTTTGGGGTACTCAATAATTTTTAAGAGTACAAAGTGGTCTGGAGACCAATGAGTTTGATAATCACTGATCTAGACCAACTTAAATAATTTCTTATAAAGGAAGAAGAGCAAAATCTAATGTGTCTAATTAACTTTGTTTTTTTAAAGAACAATAATATCTGGATAAACAGCTCCTGTCTTCTCAACTCCCTTCCCAAAGTTCTTGAGTCCATGTGAACTTTGTTTCTTTCCTAAACCTCTTTCTTATAAATAAAACTTCACTCTCTGATTTCTCACTGTTGGGGGGAAAAAAGTATAGTAACTTCTTTGGACACACACACACACACACACACACACACACCCTTATAAACATAATTTTATATTCTCTACTTGTAATTTTTCTGGCCAGCCAGCTCTATGAATAAGGGTTAGGATTTAATTTGCAACCATTTATTATCTCACTGGAGAACATAAGTCAAGATTTCGGGAAACCATTATTGAATAGTGCATAGGGGAAGACAGTTTTGGAACACACAAAGTCCTTTTATTTTTGCCATTTGCACCGGATATTTTATCAGTTCACACTAACTGTGGATTTGCAAAAGGGCTGATTTTATTTCCCTGGGGCCAAACAATAATGGCCTGGTCGCCTCTTTTAACCTCTATCTCAGAACCTGGAAAAAAACAATGCAGTGTTCTGGAGGTTTCAGGTAGCATCCAGGAGTTTGCCAGTGTGCCTGATACCTGAGTCCTCTAGTGATGGATACTGTAACTCCTCCTTTGGAGGTGGCCAACTAACTGGTGCCTAGAGACATATGGCTACTTCTTCCCTGCCAAAGAAACCAAGACCCTGTGCCAGAGACTTAGCTGACCAGTGCTGGCTCTCAGGCCTTCCTTCCCAAGGGATGGTAAGTGAGCACCCCCCGGCATTGTTGTTTGTTTGGAAACCAGCATTACTCTCTGAGCTCCTGGGTATCATGGTGTCAAGCACACAGAAAGGGAGAGAATTTGATCGATTGATAGAAGAGACATGATAGAGAGGGCAGCATCCTTCTCTGATATCTTTGCTGATAGGAAATGCAACACAGTGGCGCCCATGTTCTGCTCCAGCAAGTCAGGAAAGCAGCTCAGGAAAGGGGGTGAAAAAGCAAAGAGCCTGCTGCTCTCAAGATCAGCTATTTCAAGTTTCATTGCTCTATGTCGTAGAGAGATTTGTGCCAGCTCGGATCAGTTTTTCCCTAGAGTTCCTGAGGATGCTTGGGATCCCTTCTTTTTTTTCTTCTTTCTTTTAAGTTTTCTTAATTTTTTAATCAAGAAAATTTAAAATCTGCATGTGGTTTAAAAAAATCAAACAGGTACAGAAAGTAAGGAAATGACTGTAGGTGTTCCTTTTCCCTGTACCCAACTTTCATTTTTCTACTTCTCATAACTACAACTAATAATTTTTTATCTAGGATACAAGTATGTGTGTGTGTACACAGCACAATGACTCACAGTCCAGAATTTGGAATTGCACTGTCTGGTTCTAAATCCTGGCTCCATCATTCACTAAGACCATGGACAATTTACTTTGGCTTTCTGACTCACAAAAGATCTTAGTAATAGCTATCTTTTAGAGTTGCTCAAACATTTAAGTGCCTAAAAGAGTATGGAGCACATGAACATAATTACATAAGTGCTGGGTATTATTGTTTTTATTATTAATAATATCAATATAATAATGTGCAATTCATTTTTTAAAACTATATAAAATAAAAATTTACACCTACATACTGAAAATGATTTTTTAAATTTTCCTCTACTATTTTCATGAAATAAAACAGTTACAAGATCTTTGCATGTAAACACAGATGTGCCTCATTTTTTTAAGTGCCTGTATATCATTTTGTAGTATGGATGTATATTTTAAAAATTGCACTAGATGAGTATTGATTAATATTTGGATATCTAGTTTTTTAATTACAAACAATATTTAAAACAATTCGTTAATGTATCTCAATAGTAAATGTCTAGCAATGGGATCATTATATAGTCAACAAGTAAATTACTTTTTAAATTACCTTTTCATTATAGGTATTTGAAATTGTAATGTGTTCATAATTTATTTATTTATTTAGGGGTTTTTTTTGTTTGTTTGTTTTGATTTTTTGGTAAACTCTAAGGTAGGGGTCCAATCTAATTTTCTTCTAGATTGATGAACAATTATTTTTTATTAAAGATTTTTTATTTGTATTTGTATTTAGAGAGAGAGGAAGGTGGGGAGAGAAATATCAATGTGTGGTTACCTCTTGTGTGCCCCCAAATGGGGACTTGACCTGCAATCCAGACATGTGCCCTGACTGGGAATTGAACCAGCAACACTTTGGTTCACAGCCCGCGCTCAATCCACTGAGCTATACCAGCCAGGGCTTGATGAACAATTATTCAAATATTAATTATTAAATAAAACATTCTTTTCTCACTGAATTGAAAGTCTACTTGTTATGTATTAAATTCTAGATCTGTATTTTATCTTTATTCTGTCACAATAATCTATGTAGTTCTTGTACACAATTTTCATCAAATGGTAAATACAGTTAAAATTTGTATATATTATACCAATGCGTCATGGAAATGCCTGATCACTGGATAACTACCATTTCCCACATCCTCCTAGCTCTGGATATCATCAATTATTTTAAATGAATTTTGTCAACATACTATCTGGACATTACCATCTTTTTTTATTTGAACATTTTAATTCAAAAGTAGAGTTGAACCAATTATTCAATATTAATTTGCCATTTATTCCTTGGTTTCTATTAGATTAATATTTTCTTATCTATTGATAATGTTCTATTTCAAATAAATTAGCCTCTAGTCAATAATGCCTATTTTAATGTATTTTTAAATTTTATATTTTAATTTTATTTTTATATTCTTGCTATACATTAGTAAAATATAATTAGTACTAGAAAATGTGTAATATTTTCTTGATAGTGTGGTCGTTTGGATTCCTGCTTATAAAGATTGCTTGCACTCTAATACATACATACACCCATAGGGACATATATGTTTCCCCTATATTGTCTTCTAGATCTTCTGGAAATTTATTTTTAAGTACACGTATTTTTAAAGAACTGAAATTCATTTTAAAATAAGACTTCACAGGTCTTCTTCAAAATACTTTTGTTTATGTTTTTAATGTTTAGCCTTTTTATAACATTATTTATTAACATTTTACCTTTTCAGCACTGATTTAGAATTTCAATATTATCAAATACTAAAAGCCACATGTTTACATGACCTACTCCAGTATCAAAGTGCATTAATTTTTAGAGCTTCATGATATGGTTAAGGTCTGATTTGACTGATACTATGTTTTTTTCTCTTTATCTGCATAATTTTGGTGGCTACTCTTGTACATTGGATTTTTAAGAATAAAGTTTAGAATCATTTTCTAAATTTCTAAATCAAAATGCATAGACAGAGCATTAAGATTATTAAAATAAGTGATCCCTATAATATATACTGACAGCATGTCTCTTCTCTGCTCAAAACCTTTCACAACCTCCCATCTCTCTCACAGTGTAAGCGAGAGTCCTACAATGGATAATAGACCTCATGTGTTCAGTTCTGGCTTTCTCTCTCAACCCATCTCCTATTACTTTCTCTCTTACTTCACACAAACCACATAGGCCTAGATGCTATTTTTAAATACCTGAATCCTTTCCCATATTAAAAACTTTGTGTATGGCTTACATCCTTACTTGTTTTGGTAACAGATTAACTATAACCTATCAGTGAAGCCCTCCTTGATCATCCCTGATGCCATACTTTTTGAAATAATACACTTTTATCTAACTCTTCAGCAGCTTGTATCTACATTTCTTCATGGTGCTCATAATCATCACAACGTTATATGGTCTGTCTTCCCTAATTAGATCCCCCCCACCATGAGGTCAGCTACTTTTGTCTATTTTGTTCATTGCTGTCTTCCCAAAGCTTAGAGCAGTGCTTGATATATAATATGACCTCAATAAATATTTTTGAGTGAATGAATAAATGTATGAACCTTTTCAAAATTCACTATCTCTATACAAGACATGACATGATTTAACATTTACATTTTCTTCTAAATCCTTTATAAATAGGTAACTTACACTTAAAATATATAATTATTATTTTTACACTGAAAAAGAAAATTGTTCCTCCAACCTAATTTTTGATTGAATGTTGCTTGCACATAAGAAGGATATGATTTTTATGTAATTTTGTAACTAGCTTGTTATTAAATAACATTTTTTCTAATATATTTCAATTGATTTCTTGAGTTATTTTGGGTATTTAATAGTATATTATGCAAATAAATATAATTTTGCATCTACATTCTATTTACTATTTCTGCTTTATGTGAGTTTCTTTTTAAATTTTATTATGCAATTACAGTTTAAATTCAATATTATTCTATGTTAGTTTCAGGTATACAGCATAGAGTTGAGACAACCACATATTTTAGTGTTCCCCATTGCCACTTTCAGTACTAATCTGGCACCATACATACTCTTTTTTTCACTTTTTTATTGTTGTTCAAGCACAGTTGTCTCCATTTTCCTCCCACACCTCCCCCAACCCCAGCCATCTCCACCTCCCACTCCTTATCTCAACCCCCTTGGTTCTGTCCATGTGTACTTTATACATGTTCCTGAAAAGCCTTCACCTTTTTCCCAACATTATCCCCTCCCACCTCCACTCTGGTTACTGTACTTTTTTTTCTTAATTTCCTTGGTTATAGTTTGCTTGTTTCTTTGTTTTATTGATTAGGTTCCACTTATAGGGGAGATAATATGGTATTTGTCTTTCACTGCCTGGCTTATTTCGCTTAGCATAATGCCTCTAGTTCTATCCATGCTGTTGCAAAAGGTAGGAGCTCCTCCTTTCTTTCTGCTGCATAGTATTCCATCATGTAAATGTACCATAGTTTTTTGATCCATTCATTTACTGATGGGCACTTAGGTTGCTTCCAGCACTTGGCTATTATGAAAAGATGTTCAGCATCACTAGTCATCAGGTAGATGCAAATTAAAACCACAATGAGATACCACTTGACACTAGTGAGAATGGCCTTTATAAACAAATCAATGAACAACAGGTGTTGGAGAGGATGTGGAGAAAAGAGAACCCTAGTGCACTGTTGGTAGTGCTCTGCAGACTAGTGCAGCCACTGTGGAAGACAATATGGAATTTCCTCAGAAACTAAAAGTGGAACTGCCTTTTGACCCAGAAATACTAGTGTTGGAATGATACCCTAAGGATCCTGAAACACCAATTCAAAAGAAACTATGCACCCCAATGTTCACAGCAGCACAATTTACAATAGTACCATACATACTTATTATAATATTGATTATATTCCCTATACTGTAGTATGCATCCTTTTTTTTTTAAAGATTTTATTTATTTATTTTTTTAAGATTTTATTTATTTATCTTCAGAGGGGAAGGGGAGGAGAGAGGGAGAGAAATATCAATGTATGGTTGCTTCCTGTGCACTCCCTGATGGGAACTGGCCTGCAACCCAGGCATGTGCCCTGACTGGGAATCGAACCGTGATCTCTTGGTTCACAGGCCCGCGCTTAATCCACTAAGCCACACCAGCCAGGGCTGTAGTATGCATCCTTTTGACTGCTTTGTAAATACCAACCTGTACTTCTTAATCCATTTACTTTTTTCAGTCAGTCCTCCAATACACCTCATCCCCTTTGGTAACCATCAGTCGTTTCTTTGTATCTGTGAATCTGTTTCTATTTTGTTTGTTTTTTTTATTTATTTTTGTTCTTTAGATTCCACATATAAGTGAAATCATATGGTTTATTGTCTTTCACTGACTGGCACATTTCACGTAGCATAACACCCTCTAGATTCATCCATGCTGTCACAAAAGGTGAGATTTCATTCTTTCCTATGCCTGAGTAATATTCCATTATATCATTATATATATATATATATATATATATATATATAGATATATATACCACCACTTTTTCATCCACTTGTTTCTTGATGGGCACTAGGGTTGCTTCCATATTTTGGCTATTGTAAAGAACACTGTAGTGAACACAGAGTGCACATATTCTTTTAAAATATTTTTTTTGATTTCTTCATATATATGATCAGAACTGAAATTGCTGGGTTATAAGGTGGTTTCATTTTTAATTTTTTCAGGAACCTCCATACTGTTTTACACAGTGGCTACACCAGCCTCTATTCCCACCAACAGTGGACAAGAATCTCTTTTCCCAGCATGCTCACCAACACTTATTGTTTGTTGACTTATTGATGATACCCATTCTGACTGGTATGAGGTGATATCTATGGTGATTTTGATTTGTGTTTCTCTGATGATTAGTGATATTGAACAACTATTCATCTGTCTGTTGGATGTCTGTTTCCCCTTTTTAGAGAATGTCTATTCAGGTCTTCTGCTCATTTTATAATTGAATTGATTCCTTTTCTGGTGTTATCTTGTATGAGTTCTTTCTACGTTTTTAATATTAACCCCTTATCAGGTCTATCATTTACAAATATCTTCCTTCATTTAGTAGGGTGTCTTTTTGTTCTATTGTGTTTCTTTTGCTGTGCAAAAACTTTTTAGTTTGATCTGTTCACATTTGTTTATTTTTTCCTTTCCCTCAGAGATATGTCTGAAAAAATATTGCTAAGGGAAATATCAGAAAGTTTATTGCCAATGTTTCTACCAAAATTTTTATGTGTTTGAGTCTTACAATTAAGTCTTCGATTTGAGTTTTTTCTTGCATTTGAAGTAAGAAGGTAATCTAGTTTCTTTTTTGGCATGTATCTATCTAACTTTCCCCATACCATTTATTAAATAGTCTGTCTTTATCCCAGTGTATGTTCTTGCTTCTATTATAATATATTAATTGAGCATATAGGTGTGGGCTTATTTGGCGGTTTTCTATTTGGTTGCATTGATATATGTGTTTCTTTTCATTTCAATATCATGCTGTTTTTATTTCTATGGCCTTGTAGTATAGATTGATATCATATATCTTCAAACCTTCAAACTTGTTCTTCTTTTTCAAAATTCCTGTGGCTTTTTGGGGTCTTTCATAGTTTTTTAAATTTTTGGATTATTTGTTGTAGTACTGTGAAATACATCATTGGTGTTTTGATAGAAATTGTGTTGAATCTATAGATTGCTTTAACTAGTATGGACATTTCCTTTTTATTTTTTTAGATTTTATTTATTCATTTTTAGAGAAAGGGGAGTGAAGGGATTTCCTTTATGATAACTTATTGTTGGTGTATAAGATGCAACTGATTTCTGAATATTTATTTTGCATCCTACAACTTCACTGATTTTATTAATCTGTTTTAGTAGTTTTTTGGTAGAATCCTCAGGGTTCTCTATGTAGAGTATAAGAATGCCTGTTAGGTTTACTTCTTTCTTTCTCACTTGTATGCACTTTATTTCCTCTTCTTGTCTGAGTGGTGTGGCAAATAATCCTACTACAATGTAGAATAAGAGAGATGAAAGTGAACATTCCTGTCTTCTTACTTATTTTAAGGAAAATGTTGTTAGTTTTTCTTTGTTGAGTATGATGTTAGCTGTGGGATTGTCTAACATGATGTTTATCATGCTGAGGCATTTTCTCCTTGTTTTGTTGAGAGTTTTTATTGTAAATGTGTGCTCAATTATGTTAAATGCTTTTTGTGCATCTCTTGACATTATCATATGATTTTTAGCCACCATTTAGTTTACATAGTGTATTATTTTAATTAACTTGCAAATATTGTACCAAACTTGCACCTGAAAAATAAATCTATTAAAAACTATGTAAATGTGTCATAGTTTTTTGATCCATTCTTTTACTGATGGGCACTTAGGTTACTTCCAGGACTTGGCTACTGTAAATTGTGCTTCTATGAATACTGGATCATAGATTCTTTCGCATTGGTGTTTCAGGGTTCTTAGGATATAATCTTACCAGTGGAATTGCCAGGTCAAAAGGCAGTTCCAATTTTAGTTTTCTGAGGAAATTCCACAGTTTTCCATAGTGGCTGCACCACTCTGCATTCCCACCAAAAATGGACTAGGGTTCCCTTTTCTCCACATCCTCTCCAGCACTAATTGTTTGTTGCTTTGTTTATGATGGCCATTCTGACCAGTATGAAGTGGTATCACATTGTGGTTTTAATTTGCATCTCTCTGATGGCTAGCAATGCTGAGCATCTTTTCATAAGTCTCTGGACACTTTGTATGTCCTCCTTGGAGAAGTGTCTGTAAAAGTCCTTTGCCCACTTTTTAATCGGGTTTTTTGTCTTTCTAGAGTGGAGTTATGTGAGTTCTTTATACATTTTAGAGATCAAACCCTTGTCTGGGGTATTATTAGCAAATATGCTTTCCCATTTAATTGGTTCTCTTTTCATTTTAATGAAGTTTTCTTTGGCCATGCAGAAACTTTTTATTTTGATGAGGTCCCACTTGTTTATTCTTTCCTTTATGTTCCTTGCTTTAGGGGACATATCAGTAAAGATGTTGCTGCATGGGATATCTGAGATTTTCCTATGTTCTCATGAAGGGCTTTTATGGTGTCACAACTTATATTTAAGTCTTTTATCCACCTTGAATTTATTTTTGTGTATGATGTAAATTGGTGATCAAGTTTCATTTTTTTGTATGTGGCTGTCCAACTCTCCCACACCATTTGTTGAAGAGGTTGTTTTTACTCCATTTTATGCTTCTCTCCTCTTTGTCAAATATTAATTGACCATAGAGACTTGGGTTTATTTCTGGGCCCTCTATTCTTTTCTGTTGGTCTATCTGTCTGTTCTTATGCCAGTACCAGGCAGTTTTGATTACCATGGTCTTGGAAAATCAGAGTTTGATATCAAGTATCGTAATCCCTCCTACTTTGTTCTTCTTTCTCAAAATTACTGCAGCTATTCAGGGTTATTTATGGTTTCATATAAATTTTTGAATTGTTTATTCTACATCTGTGAAATATGCCATTGGTATTTTAATAGGGATTGCACTGAACCTTTACATTGCTTTGAGTAGTATGGACGTTAGATTATGTTAGTTCTTCATATCCATGAACATGGTATATGCTTCCATTTGTTTGTGTCTTCCTTGATTTCCTTCTTGAGTGCTGTGTAGTTTTCTGAGTACAGGTCTTTTACCTCTGTGATTAGGTTTACTCCTAAGTACTGTATTTTTCTTCTTGCTATATCAAATGGGATATTTTTCCTAATTTCTGTTTCTGATATTTCACTGTTGGTGTACAAAAATGTCTTTGATTTCTGAATATTGATTTGTATCCCGCTGTTTTGCCAAATTCACTTATAGGCTGAGTAGTTTTTTGGTGGAGTCTATAGGATTTCTATGTACACTATTATATCATCTGCAAATGATGACAATTTTGTTTCTTCTTTTCCAATTTGGATGCCTTTTATTTCTTTTTCTTGTCTGATTGCTGTGGCTAGGACTTCCAATACTAGGTTGAATGGAAGTGGCAAAATTGGACAACCTTCTCTTGTTCCTGATCTTAGTGGAAAAGCTCTAAGTTTTTGCCCATTGAGTATGATGTTGGCTGTAGGTCTCTCAAATATGGCTTTTATTATGTTGAGGAATGCCCCCTCTATTCCCACTTTGCTGAGTATTTTTATTATAAATGAGTGTTGTACCTTACCAAATGCTTTTTCCACATCTATTGATATGATCATGTAAATTTTGTGTTTGCTTTTGTTTATGTGATGTATTATGTTTATTGATTTGTGGATTTTGTACCATCCCTGGAATGAATGATCTTTTTAATGTGTTGCTGGATGTGATTAGCTAATATTGTATGAAGGATTTTAGCATCTATGTTCATCACTGTCATTAGCCTGAAATTTTCTTTCTTGTTGTATCTTTACCTGGTTTTGGGATTAGGATTATGCTGGCTTCATAAAAAGAATTTGAGAGTCTTCTGTCTTCTTGGATTTTTGGAATAGTATGTGAAGGATATGGGTTAGCTTTTTCTTAAATGCTTTGTAGAATTCTCCTGTGAAGTCTTCTATCCAGGGCTTTTGTATGCTGGGAGTTTTTTTTATTTCATTTTCATCAGCTGTTATTGGTTTGTTCAGGCTTTCTGCTTCTTCTTCATTCAATTTTTGAAGATTAGATTTCTCTAGAAATTTATCCATTTCACCTAGGTTTTTAAATTTTTTTTCTCCATAAGTAATCCCTCCTAACATTATTTCTAATACTGGTTTGGTAGTGATGCAATCCTTCAGCTTTTTCTTGGTTGGGAAGGTCTTTATTTCTTCTTCAATGTTAAGTGATAACCTTGCTGGGTAGAGAAGTCTTCATTGTAGGTCCTTGTTTTTCATCACTTTGAATATTTTGTGCCAATCCCATCTGGCCTGAAATGTTTTTATTGAGAAATCAGCTTACAGTCTTATGAGAGCTCTTTTGTAGATAACTGTTTTTCTTTGCTTTTTTCTTTTTTTAATATTCTCACTTTGTCTTTAATGTTTGCCAATTATCAGGGCTCTTTGGATTTCCTGGAATTGTGTATCTTTATCCTTCACCATACTAGAGAAGTTTTCAGTTGTTATGTTTTATGTTTTCAAATAGGTTCCCGATCCCTCACTCTCTTTTCTTGCTGGTACCCTTCTGATATGGATCTGTGGTGCTTGGCATTGTACCGGATATCCATAAACTGCTTTACTTTTTTTTTGCTGCTCTGATTTTTTCTGCTACTTTGTCTTTTAAATTGCTGATTTGATCTTCTTGTTCATCTAATCTGCGATTGAATCATTTTAGTGCATTCCTCATTTCAGATATTGTGTTATTCATTTCTGTTTCTTTTTTTATGGTTTCTATGTCCTTTCCTATACTTACTATCTTTTTGTTGATATTCTGAGTTCATTTATTCTTCTAAGTTCCTTGAATATCTTTGTAACTACTATTTTGAACTCTGTTTCTGGTAGATTGCTGGCCTGCATTTAATTTAGTTCTTTTTCTGTAGATTTCTCTTGTTTCTTCATTTTTGGAATGTTTCTCTGTCTCCCCATTTTAGCTGCCTCTCTGTAATTTTTCTGCATATTAGGTTGATCTGCTATGACTCCCGGGCTTGGTAGGGTGACCTTATACAGTAGGTCTTTTACAGGGCTCAGTGGGTCTGTCTTTCTGATCACCTGTGCTAGGTATTCCAGTAATGTTCTTTGTGTGCTTTATGTGAGTCTTCCTATTATAGATGAGTCTTGATTGTTGTTGGCCATCTGTGGATGGGTTTGACCTTTAGGTTGGCTGACTATGAGGACTGACTCCAACTATAATGTATGAGCTACTGTTCAGGGTCTGACCCAACAAAGCAAAATTTACCTGGGCAGGTTCTGGTTCTTCCCTTTATTTTGCTGTTTGTGGAGCTAATTGGATCATGCTATGATTTAGTCTGAAACCTGACACTGGGTGTGATGGTTCTGGGTCTTCTTGAAAGGGACTCTGGTCAATGTCAGACATTGCTTCTGACTGTTCCTGGGCTACCTGTTAGGAGCTACAAAGTGATCCAGTTTGTGGTTTCATCTGCTGGGCATGGGTGCACACAGCACGAGCTAAGTTGCACACTAAAGCCAACTTCCATCACCACCAAGCCTAGAACACAGTCAGCAAAAGCATAAGGCACCTAAAATTCTGCCTCTATCTACTAGATGCCTGTTAGGCTTAGACACTGAAAGGGCCTCTTGTGGCATGTGACTTGTGTGAGATAGTTTCTCAGTGAGTTACTAGATAGGGGCAAGTGGTATTCACCAGACTGATACAGATGCAAACTCAGTGCCAGTGTTGGGTCTGAGGCCACTCAACAAAAATCTCAGGTACACCAAGTCCAGCTGCCACCTGCCTGGGACCTAAAAATCTTTGCGGTGGGACAATGTCTCAAGAAGTCAGGGTGAGTCCTGCAGAGTTTATCATGTTAAAACTAACCAAGATTTGGCCATATGGAATGAAATCTGCATAGAAATGTTGGCACTGGTTGGGCATGTGAGGGAAATAGCCCCACCCTAAAGCCACACAACTCATTTTATCCTAGCGTATTTCTGCCACCCCTGAGCCTACCTGGACTTCTGTTAGAGCCTTCCAAGAAATTCTGTCCTGGAGGCCCAGGTTGGCTGAAACCAGCTAACTCCTCCACAGGATGCAAGCTCAGCAGAGCAGAGCCAAATGGAGTTGGGAGAGTGAGATTAGTTCATTTCCCATGTCAGGGTGGCATTGGTTGGGCATGAGGATAGGAAAGATGTCCCTTGCCCTAGAGTCAGTCTTTCCTTATGCATCTCTGATACAACCTGAGTGTGCCCAGACCTCCTCAAGAGCCCTCTAAGAAAGTCTGCACTGTGAGCCCAGATTGACCACAGCTAGCAGACTATTCCACAGGGAGTGAGTTTGACAGAGGAGGGCTGGAGGAAGTCAGGAGTGTGAGCTAATGCATTCTCCCAGGTTGATGCTGTATGGAGGGGAGTGCTCAACCAAGGAAAAATCATGTCAGTGGACAGTGTGGGAGAGGGACTCAGCACAGGGACCCCATTGACTGTCCCTTCAGTTCTCTTCTTGCAACTATGCCACAAAGACTCTTTCTGTATGACTCCAGTTTTCTCTGATCTGCCTTCCCTCCACTACAACACAGTATGAGTGGCTGTGAACAAGATTTTATGTGCAGACCCTTTAAGAGGATGCTTTGGCTTCTAGCAGACTCTTGTCTTTCTGGGCAGACAGAATCCCTGCTGCTTTGCACAGCCAGATGCTATGTGGGCTTCTCTTTCCAACTCTAGTGCCCTGGGTTGGAGAGCTTACATGTGGCCTACGTACCTCACTCCTCAGGGATAATGCCTGAAGCCAAGATATTCCCAGGTATCCCAAGTTTTTGAACTGCCACATGTGGGGCATAGCCAGCCCTTTTTGCATCTATGCCCTTCCTACTAGTCTTGATGTGACTTTTTGGAAATCCTTGGTTATAAGACTCCAGTTGAGCTAGTCTTCAGTTGGTCATTTAGGTTGCTTATTCTATAATGTAGTAGTAATTCCAGTTTGTTCCTGTGAGAAGTTGATGTAACTTCTACCTAATTCACCACCATCTTTCATTTTATGTGCATTTCTTAATTGATCATCTAGTCTTTACAGAACAATTTAAAATATAGTAATTAAAAAAGCATCTCTGTTTTCACACTTTATAAACATGCTTCTAGTGTTTCATTATTAACATGGTGGTGGCTTTTCTTTGCATGTATTTACACACACACATATATATACACACAGATACACACATGTATATATGCATAAAATGCTGCAGATGTATTGAGTTTTATGTCAATGCTTCTTTTTTAAAACTTAGCACTGGGTACAGAATTTTGTTAAAGTATGTTGTGATATATATGATTTTACCTTTTACTCTATGTATGTAATGAATTATATGATTTATTAGTAATGGATTATCATTGTATTACTGAGAAAACCTGTCAGTTTGTGCTGCATTTTTCTTTCAAAGTGCTGCTGAATTTTATTTACTGATGTTTTTAAGGACCTTGAGTTCAGATTTATAAGTGAAATTGATGCAGAATATACTTTCTCTACCATTTTGTGGTTTCCTATTTCAAATATACTAGTTATATTTAAAGTAAACAGTTATTGATTTCTAAAATTTAATCTTATTTTTCTATATCTTCATTGATATAAAGCCTTTTTCTTTGGTTACTAATTTTCTGTTGTGTCAATTTGTTTATTGATGTTTCTAATTTATTTAGTTATTATATAATTGTTTTTATTTTAATTTTAAATTTGTTTTCTCAGCTTTGAATTCTGTTCTGTGTGTCAGTGGTTTGCTCCTGATGCCTTTATTTTTAAGAATGTTTGTTCTGTTTAAGTTCTAGAAAAAAAACACTCATTTCACGGAATTCCTTTCCATTTATTGACTTATATCATCTTATATAATGGAAGCATTATCTGTTTAATGCATGCTCTTTCTCCCCTACACACTTATTGCAGTGGAATTCTTACATAGTTACTATCAGTGATGTACTGGGGCTGACTGGTAAGGGTCAAATATTTACATCTCTTCTCAACTTTCAGTGATGTAATTTTGGTAGAATGAATTCATTATGGTGGGACTATTTACACCATGGTTAATTATCAAATTCTACAAATTGCTGTTTTCCCCAAGAGATCTTGCTGTTTATATAGTTATTGCCCAGCCTGAGTTACCACCATACACACACACACACACACACACACACTATGAGTTTATATATATATATATATATAAGAGAGAGAGAGAGAAATACCATGATACCCTACATAATGATACTGAATATAGATAGATAGATAGATAGATAGATAGATAGATAGATGATAGATAGATGATAGATGATAGATACCATGTAACCAATTACTATAATATTGCTTTTTGTCACATTTGTGTTATGAGGAAGTCTATTAGATCTTTGTTCTGATAATGTGCAGCTGAATTCACCTGGACATTCTGTTATCTTTACTTGACTTCTTCCTGAGAGCTTTATTTTGGAGTCAGAATAGTATATTTCTTTTCTGGAACTTTTTTTCCTTTCCCCAAGAGCTTGAAAGGAGTAAGGGAAGGTAGCCCTTCTCTACCTCAATAAGCCAATTCATCTGGAGTATCTGAACTTTGCTCTGCCTTCAACAATTTGATTAAGGGGTATGTGCTTGAGTTTACTCCTTCTGGCTTAGGACCTTTCTATATCTTATTTGGGTTACTTTCAGTTACAGAAATTTCTCCTCCCATGTGCATTCAGGAGGATCCTCAGAGCATTACAAAATCTGCTCCCAGAGTTCCTTTCCCTTGCTTCACCCATTGCTCTCAAACAGCTGTCCCCTCCCTGCCAAGCAAATCAGCAGCAATATGGATAAAATCTGTGGCTGTGGGCCCTACAACTTCTACTTTAGAAGTAGGAAAAGGAGTTCTTCAACTGCATTGCTCTGTTTACCTTATCTAATTAGGGCATTTTGCTACCTCAGAACCTACTTTCTGAGTTTTTGTTTATTTTTTGTTCTGTCCTTTACCTAAATACCTGTTTATATATGGAGATTAAAACTCAAGGTAATTCTTATTTTCTGTGTAGGTTCTTGCCAAATTTTAGGTTTTTGAGACTAGGTTAAACTTTGGGATGTTAGAAAAGGGCTTCTAATTTTTAGAGTTTTTCTTATTCCTCCCCATCTTCTGTCCAAGTACCTACATACTCCTTTCTGTCTAAGTCTCCCTCAGCTGTAGGATATTAATGAAATTTTATTCTGAATTTTTCCACTTTGTTTCCCCAGACTGATTCTGAAGGTCATGGTTAAGAGGCATAACAATTTCCAAAACTGATTTATCTTTCTCTTTCCTCATTCAGACTTTGCAAAAGTGATGACCTAAAGTTGTGGTTTTTCCCCTACAGTTTTGTGTGCATGTGTGTATGTAATGTGTTTGATACTGCATACTCATGTTGAATTCATTTTGTTAGATTTTAGCAAATAGATATTATATTATCTTGTTTCCTCTTACCATTTTCCTGACATCTCTTTCTTCTAGTCCCATGTTTTAATAACATTGGTCAAAGAAAAATGAATATATATCAATCATGTTACGGAGTGTATAACATAGAATTGGGTGAGTGTTTTTTCCTTTTTCTATTTACTCAAATAAGACTGATTTAAGTGGAAAAAGAAATGTGGCTTCAGGTTAAATGCATTCTTACTGGTTTTATTTCACACAAGCCTTTCAAGTGACTATGATACTCAATTTGGATTGGAATTGTTTTGTGGGGGAAACAATAGTTTATTGACTATGTATGATTAGATATTAAGAATTGCTATAGTTCTATTATACAACATGAAAATCTCCCAATCAGTTATCTACTACCATACCTTGACATGCACATATCTAGATCAAGTAATTTTTATCTGTCAAAAATACACTTATTTACAAAATATAACTAAACATATTTGACAGTTATTCCCATTCTAATTTTTGAGCAAGTTTTCATATTCTGTGAGGAACAGGAAAATATAAAAATGCTAGTTCCTGTTACTATTAAAGCAGGCAAGACCTATAAGCAGTTTCCTAAATAACCTTTGGTACCTGGTGAAATTGGGCAAGTCAAATAAATTAGACAACAACAGAAATTGTGCACCTTTCCCTGAGTTCTCTGCCTCACACTGGAAGAGAATAAAATGCTAAGCAGAGAATTTTGAAATTAGTCCTCCAGTTCTGGTAAGTTTGATCAATATATGTTGTGACCTACTTGGATCAAGCTTTTTACACACCTTGTATCATTCAATCATCAATGACAACTTGAGATGCAGGTATTATGATCTGATTTGACAGGTATGGAAATGGAGGCTCAGAGACGTGGTAGAATTTACTGAAGCTCACAGGCTAATAAGGGTAGAGTCAGACTTTTAATTTCTGTTTCTGTGAACCCTTTTTGTTATTCTCTAATACCTCCACAAAGAGTCACAGTTTGTCCTTGGAAACCACAATCATTGTCAAGAATGACTTACTTAGAGGCCATAGTGATTCAGATTTAAGTCGCTGTAGTTGAAGAGACTTGTTCATTAAGTGCTGTCTGGTGACTATAAGGAAGCTAAAAACTACAATAGTTAATTTTAATGACAATGAAAATTAAAAATTGATTCTATCACACTGCTTCATAAATTCATTGAATCTTCACAGAAGCAAACAAACCTATCAAGACAGTAACTTTGTATCTTTGTCAATATCTGAAGCATGCATACCTGCTCCACCTGGAGCACCAAATGTCATGAAAGTTCACACTAAAATCACATGCAAGTATTTAGTTTGTAGTACCAGTCTTAAGAAGTGGATTTAAAAATCAAAGAAAGAAATTTTAAAAAACTTTATATACTACTGTTTCATGTATGTACTTTTTCCCATTTGATATAACCAGTTTTGTTTATGAAATTCAGTGCTTTAAATAAAATGAATTATTCAAATGTTTAAAAATGAAGGTAATTTTAATCTACTAGTACTAAAAAATAAGTTGTATCCATAACTTGCATATATGCATACACACCATGTACTTGGAACAATGGGCATGAGGTGAAAATGAAGGCTTTACTGTTCTCCAGGCTCATCTCTACATATAAAAATACAGGGAAATAGTCTTTTTGTTTTAAGAGAATTAATTTTTTATTTTGTCTCCTCTCTATAAGAATACTGTGTCTGTGAAAAGGGTAAACAGAGAACTATTTTTCTGAATATCCTAAGTGTGTTGACACTAAAAGTTGACTTCCAGTAATTTCATTAAAGAAACATGGAGAAAAGCCAGATGTCAAATTTTGAATACATAATAGAGAATCCCTCTGCTACCTCAAGTTAGAGTGCGAGATTGAGCCAGATTATTTAATGTTTGTGAGAGAGAGCTAGGGGGTCAAGGCCAAGGAGTTTTTGCCCAAGGAGCCTGGAAGATGATTACAGAATAGAAGTATCTGCACAGAACAGATATACACTAAAACATTCATTGCACATTTAGCATCTCTATCTGAGGTGACTTTTTCTTATTAAAACACTTAGGATCTTTGAGTACACTCATAGACTAAGGAGAGGTACACCTTTGTTCTAGAACTGTTGCTTGAGGGTTGTTGAGAATACATTACAACATGACCTCTCTTCCACTGTTTTCATGGTTTCACCCTAGTCAAGGTTGGCTAGAAAAAATCTAGAGAGAAAGGTAATGACTTGCCAGAGAAGGGAGCAGGTAACCATATATTGCTCATTTGATGGATACAAACAATAATACCAAATATTTCTGGTTACAAGCATGCCTTCTAGTAGAAATTCTCAAAATTTTTTTTCCTAAAATGTCAGCTCATTAAAAATCCACTTCACTTCTACAAGAAATTGAGTGTTAAAATTAGACATAAAATTTTGAAGAACATAAAATAATGACAACTTTATAACATCTGACAACTGGAACTTATTTGGCATAGGTTTATTTGATGAGGGTATTTATTTGTGATGAGTACTAATTATAAAAGACTAAAATTCAAACTCATTTGTAATGGATCCAAAAATGTCACTAAATACAAGCATTTTCTCTTCTTTCCTTTAGGTGCAAGGGATAAAACTAGTTTCCTTTAGATGCGGTAAATTATGTTCAGTTGCTTTGAGCCAGTTGCAATCTCATGGGTCATGCACTGACCACAAAGAGCATTTTCAGTGCCCAAAATGCTTCATTCTACTTGATTCCAAAGAGCACTATTAGAACCTTGGATTCTGACAAATATGCACGTGGTCAGATTTTTAGAATGTTGAATTTTGGTAATCCACTGGTGTCATTCAAGAGAGCATTAGCCTGAAGATAATCAGACTCTTTTCACTGAAAACATAATAAGTTCCTTTGCTTAGTCATTGATAAAGCACATTACCAGATGTCAATCAATTTCCAAATTTTAATTTGTTTGTAGATGGGTCTAAACTTCATTGTAATATTCTGTATTGAGGTCAAAGACCAAGGGAAAATTATTTTAATGTCCTAAAAACAAACTAACTAATATGGTAATGGTAAGAAAATACACATAAAGCATTTTCTTTCAAGCTAACACAACAGATATGTAGAAAAGATATGACAATTTTAGCAATAACCTTATTTAGATTTATAACGGTTTGAGATTCCTGGATGAGTCTTAGTATGTAGAAAGCAAAAAAAATAAAAATAAAAGAGGGAGGAGGGCAAAACTTCAAGAGCTAGTTGGAACACCTTTATTTTAAGTTCTTCTTCTTATAGTTCAAGATGTCCAATGTAAAATATAAAAATATAAATATGACATCATGGAATAAAGGTCAGCTATCTTATACTTGTTCCAAAAGTTAAGAGAGGTTGGCTTATCTGCAAATGAAAAAAACATGTTGACTAGATACCAATTTTTGTTTTGCTTAATTTTTCTTTTAAAAATTACTGACTACATTGACTACAACTGTGGCTTATGAAAGGGAGAGCCAGTGTGATCCTTATTCTGCCTCAAAATGCTTTTTTGGATGTCTTCATAGTGTTCCTTTTATTCCTACACATTTGGCATTAATTGTGCTTAAGGTTTTGGATGAGGCTGGAATGCAGAAGAGACAACAAACTATATCACTTAATAAAGCATTCCCTTTTCAGCCTGATTCATGGATGCATGGCCCTCTGGATTTGATCAATCTGCCCTGGGAGAGCAGTAGCCATAGAAGAGCTAAGATGGAAACCTTCAAGTGCAGGGACACATGAGCAAACTTGGAGCCGTTTAGATTGGGAAAAGGACCTCAAACTTTAAAATTAGCCTAAGGAACAGTGGATCCCCAATGCATTTTTTGAAGTGCTTTCCACCTTTAGTTTAGATATTTCAAGGGAAATTTAATCCATATGCTTTGGGGTTTATGGATTTAACTCATAAATATTCTTCATTAAGGACTGCCAAGCTCTGCACTCACTAAAATCAAGTATTTCATGGGGTAACAGTGCAGAAAGAAGAAACGTGATGCCCAAAGGTCCATCTCCCAAACAAGGAAAAGAAATCCTCAAGTTCAAACCACTGTCTATAAATAATCATAGAGTAGTAGTTTATCCTACAATTCTATAATGATAAAATCCACCACTTATGATTGTATGGGGCACATAAAAGCATACATACAATAGATATATGTTCTTCTCAGAGAAATATTACAATGTGTGATCATTCTTGTCATCAGTTCAAAAATAAATAAATAAATAAATAAATAAATACTCCAATAAGGAAATAGAGGTTTCTACTTATTTTAGCAGCTTTTGAAATCTATACAGACTCTTCTTTCTCTATCTCTTGCTCTCTGTCTCTTTGTCTCTGTTTCTGTCTTTAACCACTACTGGGACTGTGCCAGGCCACAGGCTGAGAGTCCTTTACCCTCTGTGTATCTATACTTAGCCAAATAATTTTGACCAACTTTATTAAGTTGCTATCCTAAAACAATATTTTCCCAATGTAAAATATTACATTATGGTTGTGTTTTTTCCAAATTAAATCTCCCTTCCACTGAGGTTACTTTATGCCTCCCTAAGAGGGCTGTGCACTCCCTATAGACGAAGAATCCATGTTGTGCTCACTGCTTGGAATAGTTCAAAAGAGAGCAGCTCAATGAGAACAGTAGTATAGTTTCCATTATTCATTTATTTTTTTCTGTAATGTTATACATTAAAAATGACCAGCTTCTGTATACTTTTAAACAAACTGCCTTTCAGGGCAACATGTGATTTTAATATTTGCTGTGTCATAACATCTCTATTTAGGAGTTTTCAGAATAAAAAGGGAAATTATGGTCCATTTCCAAGTGACTTTACATTTCTTGTGCCAATTGCACCTAATACCTGGTAGGATCTGAGGGCATCTATTATAATACCAAAGAGACTGCCACTAATAGAGAAGCCTTTGGCATAATGATTATATTCATTCTCATATTATAGAAAGTGAGAAATACAGAGTAGTGTGGGGTGATATACCAGATGAGATTTGGGGATTCACATACAACTGAATGCTCACTTTTAGTGAGGACAGACAGTAGTGCCATGATGGACAAAGCCAATAGTGCACAGCGAAGATGGTTTGGGCTAATATTATCATCAGGACCTAGTCCCTTAGCATTTCTCACATGAAAGAATACAATAAAATTATTATGTCTGTTTGAAAGTGTAATGAAAAATATGAATAATCAAATTGGGCAACTGGAAAATAATATAAAAAATTATATAACTACATTTTAAAATACATAACATCTTAAACCAAATGTCCAAAGATTTTTGAGTTGTATAAAAGAACAATGTTGCATTTTCTTTCCTTCACAGAAAAGATTATACATCTATTTGTAAAATACAGCAAGACAAGTAGGTGCCAAAAGACATAGAATCAACTCAGATTGTTCTTTTATTTCTGAAGTACAGGTGGTGGTTGGTATCAGGCAGTGATCATTTGCCTCCACTGTTCACTTTTACAATTAGAAACACCAGCAAGGAATCTGCTTGGGGCCAACATGGGAACTGCACTTTTCCTATAACCCTCAATTTATCCTGATAGGTATGGTGATTTATTGTGTTTT
Source organism: Trachops cirrhosus (assembly GCA_028533065.1). Lineage (NCBI taxonomy): Eukaryota > Metazoa > Chordata > Mammalia > Chiroptera > Phyllostomidae > Trachops > Trachops cirrhosus. Next base: position 49,304,239 of record CM052549.1, on the reverse strand, counting down.
AACAAACCTTCAAAAAAAGGACAGCAGGGATAAATGATGAAAGGGATAAAGAGAAACCAAGTAAGTAAAGAATATTTACTGGTTTCTGAGCTGCTGAGAGCCACAAAATCCCTCTACTGGTTTCAAGACAAACAGATTCACAAGGAAGGAATTGTACTTCATAGTACCAGACTCAGACAGTTTTAGCTTGAGCAGCCAAACCCTACTCAGAACTTTGGCAAGGTTCCTTGGATTACTCCACCAGCTGTTCCACCCACAGCCTCCAGGTATCTAACTGCTTTTGGGCAGCAGACTTCAGCCCTACCCTAACCACACAAAGCAGCCTTCTTCACATTGCCATTTCACTGGTAAACCCTTCATGATGTTGGTGTCATCATCTCTAACAATTGCACCCCTATTTTGTCAAAGGGCAGTTTGAACTTCAATATACTTCTTTGTCTGTCTGATTGGTTGATTTATTGATTGATTAAAGAAGGCTATTTGGCTTTGAAATGTTCATTTCTATTTTTTGTAATACTTCTATGAGGCAGGGAGATCCAATATATTTATTTCTAGTTGACTTTTTCACATTTTAAAGCTGATTGGAGTGGCTTTCATTCAGCCTTGCGTAAGCTTTCCTTTTTATTCTCAGAAATGATTTAAATGATTGAATGGAGTGAGAGCCCCAAGAGGTGTATGTTCCTGTATAATATGTATTAACTTCATTCCTTTAATATGAGCTTTTCTCCTTTCTTTCCTTTTGATTCAAACTGTCCTCGTCTAGCACCCCGAGTCATCTGCCTTCTTCTCCCTCCTACAACCACCCCCTTAATCACTAAGCCCTCAGGACAATGAGGGTCTGGGGGGCATCAAATAATCTTCAGAACAAAGCTTAGTGTCTGTTGAGCCCAGAGACACAGTTTTCATCAGACTATAGATAACAACTAGGCCTCAGTTGTGTTTCAGCTCCCAGCTAGAAGAGCCTTGAAACCAGAGGATATGATGCCATGGCTGACATCAGGACCAGATGCAATGACTAATGACCCCCTATCATTGCACTGACCACTCATTAGAGACCACAGCCCTGACCAGGATACTAAACTCCGTTAGTCATTATGATTAATGATTTCTCCCTTATATAACCCATTCCCTGGAAGACAACAGGGAGCCAGATTTTTGAGCATTAATTAGTTCAGCTATATCTCTGGGTATGGGCCACTTTCAAAAAATGCACCCTTACTTTCATTATTGCAAACTCTTGTTCCTGTCTTATTGGGCTTTAATGCCTGCCATCAACCAAACCCCTACAATCTGAGAACACAGGTCGAGAGGCTCTTAGTAATGCAAAGGACCCTTCTAAGCTGGGAGGGACTGCATTTATTGACAATTCCAGTATCATTTTGAGGTTTACAAAACAAGAGTGGCCTTGTGGAAAATGGTGGATGTGGGGAAAGTAGTGGCACAGGAAAAAAGTCTGGGGAACTCTTAGCTCAGAAAAAATGGGAGGCTGCTGTGGCTGCACTTGGAGGAGAGTTAGATCACCAGCTCCCTCCCCTACCAGAGCAGGGAGGGCAGCCCAGCACCAGGAGCCATGTGGATGCTTGAAGTCACTGGGGGGAAGAGAAACTAAGTGGGATACACACAGAGGCAGTGCACACCCACTGGGACTGTGGACACCAATTAGGTCATTACCAGAGAAGTTGGGGAGCCAGACAATACCTATAGAAGGAAGAAGTTGAGCCATCTCAGATCCTAACCCAGATAGTATCCAGTCTGGTTAGGAAGTTGGACTGTACAAAAAGCCAGGTGTTGTTAAGAACAGTGGACTTAAACAAGAGTCTTTTACTCAGAAAAAAAAAGGCTCTCAGATGTTTTTTTAAGGAACTCTTGCACAGCAGCTGACTCGCACCACTCATCCAGCAGCAGAATCGAGCCCCTCACCCAGAGGCTGACTGGTGCCACTCACCCTGTGGCTCATTCTGGCCGCTCTCCTAGCAGCTGATTCACACTGCTTGCCCCAAAGCTGATTTGAGCCATCCGCCTGCACTTGACTTGGGCACTCACCCAGCAGCTGATTCAAGCTGCTCACTCAAAGATTAATGTGCACCACTTGCCTGGCGGTGGGCTCTGGCAACAGTGGCCTTAAAAGAGCAAGAAGGAGACACACTGCACAGACCTCAGCACAACTGGTGTATTAAAGGTGAAGGCCTGTTGCAGATGGACAGTGGGGGCCCAGTAGATCATGGAGGACCTGGGTTGGAGGCTGGGCAACTGTGAATATTGCTGCCCAGACCTGGTCTCCATGGTCTCCATCTTTGCAAAAGCATAGGAGGGAGAAAAGTGAAGCCTGACCCCTCTCTTCCTGTGGCATCCAGGAAGACCAGCAGAACTCGCTTAGTGGGATTAAAGTCAGCAAGAGGCTTATTTTTATTCTTTCCTCTCTCTCTTTTTTTTCCTTCCCCCAAGCGAGACAATAAGACCTGGAGTTGTGAAAGGTCCAGAGACAGATCCAAAGGGCAAGCACAAGGTTAACTCCAAAAACTGAGAAAATGAGACAAATTTCACTTTGTTATCCCATAGAACTGGCATTTTATTGTTTATTTGTATTATTATTATTTTTCATTGGTTTTACTTCTTTCATTTTATTAGTATTTTTTTATTTTACTTCTTTCTGTTTAGTTTTCTTCATTTTGTTTCTCTATTTAATTGCATTGTTTGACTGGTTTTCCTGATTCTCTCTTCATACTGTATTTTAAATTTCCTTCTTTCACTTCACTCCTGTTCTAATAACACACTACTCTTGATCGTGTACTTTCTACTCATGTTATGCAAATCATATATTTCTTGTCATATTATTGTTGTTCCAGTACTATTGTAAATAATTGTTCTTCCATGCAATTGCAAATACTACACAGAATGCCTCTCTGGTCTTACCCCATTTCACTATATTCCTCAGCACATTATGGTTGCAGTTAACTCTATTCTCTGACATACTGTGCCTACTTTCTATCCTTTACTCTCACTATATGTCATCATCTAACCTCGCAAAAGCACTCTGTTTTCTGGATTCAGCTCACAATCCTCCTCCCCTCTAACAAGAGTCTTATCTCTCTTTCACATTTTATAAAAAGTGGCTAGTTGGGTGAAATGTGATGGTTAATGCTATACTTATCCAAAGGTTCTCTTATCTCTTCTCTACTTGTTGGTACTTTAAATCCAATAGAATATACCCCCCCGTCTTAATCCATTTTGCCTACCACCTGCCACTGATCACATACAAGAATAGTTGGGAGCTGTGAACATGAGTATACCCATTGAAGGAGAGAACCCACCAACAAAGGAACCTCCAAAAGGTAAAACCCCAAGAAAAATAAGAGAACCCACACAAACAAAAGAAAGGACAAACCTAGAGCATCCAGAAGGAGAGCAAACAGACCACACCACTGAATCACACAGAATTCCTAACACAGAAGTCCACCCTACAAAGACAGTTAGCAAAGCAAAATATCAGGAAGCACAGAAACAAAAAAAAGAGTCACCTAAAATGGGGAGACAAAAAAAGAACCTGCAGTCAAAAGCAATGGAAGACTCCCACCAAAAGAGTTAAATGAAATGAAGGTAGGCACACTATCAGATATAGAATTTTAAAAAATGTTTATAAGGATGCTCAAGGAACACACAAATGACTACAGGGAACTGAGTGAGAGCTACAACAGTATGAAAAAAGAAATAGAAACTATAGAGAAAACAGGAAGAAATAAACAATCAAATTTTGGAAATAAAAAGCACACTAGAAGGAATTAAAAGCAGTCTGGATTAAGAGGAGGACTGAATCAGTGAGCTGGAAGACAAGGTAGAAATAAACACCCAGGTAGAGCAGCTGCATGAAAAAAGACTAAAAAATAATGAAGATATCTTAAGGGCACTCCAAGATGTCATGAAATGCGACATTTGAATCATAGGAACACCAGAAAGAGAAAAAAAGGAACAAAGGATAGAAATCCTGTTTGAAAAATAATGACAGAAAACTATTCATAACCGCAGAGGGATAAACCACGCAAGTTCATGAAGAACAGAGTCCCAATCATGACTAACCCAAAGAGGCCAACTCCAAGACATATCATAATTAAAATGTCAAGTATTAAAGACAAAGGAAGAAAGAAGAACTAACATACAAATGGAGTCCAATAAGGCTAGCACCTAATTTCTCAAACAGAAACACTCCAATCCAGGAGAGAATGGCAAGAGATACTTCAAGTTAAAAAAAAAAAAAAGAAAAACAAAAGCCTGCAACCAAATTACTCTACCCAGGGAGGCTCTCAATTAAAATGGGGGCAGAATAAGGAGTTTCCCAGACAAAATAAGGCTGTAAGAGTACCTCTCTACCAAACCACCCCTACAAGATTTCCTAACTGGACTACTATAAGAAGAAAAAGGAAAAGAATGAAAGAAAGAGGAACATAGGTACAAAGGGAGAAAAATGACTAAATACCTATCAATAATAATCTTACATGTTGATGGATTGAATGTTCCAACCAAAACACATAGAATAGATGAATCCATAAGAAAACATGACCCACAGATATGTTGCCTACAAGAGACCCACCTCATAACTAAAGACATACACAGACTGAAAGTGAAGTCTTGGAAAAACATATTCCAACCAAATGGACAGGAAATAAAGGCCAGTGTAGCAATAATTGTATCAGACAAAATAGACCTCAAAACAAGGGCCATAAAAAGAGACTCAGAAGAACACTTCATAATACTCAAGGGAAGAATCCAACAAGAAGACATAAACATTATAAACATATATGCACCCAACATAAGAGCACTCAAATGCATAAAGAAAATATTGGAGGACTTCAAGAAAGATAAAGACAGCAACATTATTATAGAATGGGACTTGAATACCCCACTGTCAAAAATGGCCAGATCTTCCAAACAAAATATCAACAAGGATACTGTAGCATTTAACAATGCCCTAGATGAAATGGACTTAACTGATATATATATAGAGAGAGAGCCCTCCATCCCAAAGAAGCTAAATACACATTCTTTCAAATGCACATGGAATATTTTAAAAAATAGACCACATCATAGGACACAAAACAAGCCTCAACAAATTCAAGAAAATTGAAATCATATCAAGCATTTTCTCTGAGCACAAGGGACTGAAACTAGAAACAACTCTCAAGGAAAAACTAAAAAAAATTCAAATTAATTAAGATTGAATAGCATGCTATTAAACAATGAATGGGTCAAGAATGAGATTAAAGAAGAAATCAAAAGGTTTTTGGCAACAAATGAACATGAACTCACAACAAACCAAAACTTATGGGATACAGCAAAGGCAGTCCTGAGAGGGAAGTTCATAGCAATACCTAAAAAAAGATAGAAACATGCCAAAAAAAAAAAAAAAAACAATCTAACACTATCTACAAGAACTGGAGGAATAACAACAAAGACAGCCCAGAGCAAGTAGAAGGAAGGAAATAACCAATATCAGAGTCTATTAAATGACATAGAGACTAAAAGCACAGTCCTAAGGATCAATAAATCCACAAGCTGGTTCTTTGAAAAGATAAGCAAAATCGACAAGCCTTTAAGCAGACTCACTAAGAAAAAAAAGACAGAGTACCCAAATAAACACAATCAGGAATGAAAGAGGAGAGATTACAACTGATACCACAGAAATACAAAGGATTGTAAGAAATTACTATGAAGAACTATATGCCAAGAAATTTGAAAACCAGGGTGAAATGGATAAATTTCTAGAAATATATAATCTCCCAAAATTGAATGAAGAAGAACCAGAGAGCCTCAACAGACCAATAACAGCTGGCAAAATGAAAGTAGTAATCAAAAATCTCTCAACACACAAAAGCCCTAGACTGGACAGTTGCACAGAAGATGTTTACAAACTTTTAAGGAAGAGCTAACCCCTATCCTTCACAGACTATTCAAAAAAAATCCAAAATGATAGAAAACTCCCCAAAAATTCTTTTTATGAAGCCAGCATCATCCTACCCCAAAACCAGACAGAGAAAGAAAACTTCAGGCCAATATCACTTATGAACACAGACGCTACAATCCTCAACAAAATATTGGCAAACCGCATCCAGCACTATGTTAAAAAGGTCATACACCGTGATCAAGTGGGATTCATCCCAGGGTTGCAGGGATGGTACAACATTCATGAATCAATAAACATAATATACCACATAAACAAAACAAAAGACAAAAATCTCATGATCATATCGATAGATGGGAAAAAAGCATTTGATAAGGTACATCAAATGTACCTTATAACCAACATCATACTTAATGGGAAAAAACTTAAGAGATTTCCCGCTAAGATCAAAAACAAGACAAGGATGCCCTCTTTCACCACTCCTATTCCACATAGTATTGGAAGTCCTAGCCACAGCAATCAGACAAGAAAAAAAATAAAAGGCATCTAAACTGGAAAGGAGGAAGTAAAACTGTCATTGTTTGCAAATGACATGTTAGTGTACATAGGATATTCTATAAACTCCACCAAAAACTGTTGGACATAATAAATGAATTTGCCAAAACAGCAGGATACAAATCAATATTGAGAAATCAAAGGCATTTTTGTATACCAACAATGAAATATTGGAAACAAAAATCAGGAAAAAAATCCGATTTGATATAGCAACAAGAAAAATACAGTATCTTAGGAATAAAGCTAATACCGAGAGGTAAAAGACCTGTATTCATAAAACTACACAACACTGAGGAAACAAATTTAGGAAGACACAAACAAATGGAAGCATATACCATGTTCATGGATTTGAAGAATTAACATAATCAGAATGTTGAAACTACCCAAAGCAATTTATACATTCAATGCAATATCTATTAAACTACCAATGGCATATTTCAGATATAGAACAAGCACTTCAAAATGACCCCAAACCACAAATGGTCACAAAAGTGACCCCTGGAATGACAAATGACTCCAAATAGCTTCAGCAATTTTGAGAAGGAAGAACAAAGTAGGAGGGATCACAATACCTGATATCATACCGTATTACAAGGCCTCTGTAATCAAAACTGCCTGGTACTGGCATAAGAACAGACACATAGACCAACAGAAAAGAATAGAGAGCCCAGAAATAAACCCAAGTCTCTATGGTCAATTAATATTTGACAAAGAGGAGAGAAGCATAATGGAGTAAAAACAACCTCTTCAACAAATGGTGTGGGAGAGTTGGACAGCCACATACAAAAAAATGAAACTTGATCACCAATTTACATCATACACAAAAATAAATTCAAGGTGGATAAAAGACTTAAATATAAGTTGTGACACCATAAAAGCCCTTCATGAGAACATAGGCAGGAAAATCTCAGATATCCCATGCAGCAACATCTTTACTGATATGTCCCCTAAAGCAAGGAACATAAAGGAAAGAATAAACAAGTGGGACCTCATCAAAATAAAAAGTTTCTGCATGGCCAAAGAAAACTTCATTAAAATGGAAAGAGAACCAATTAAATGGGAAAGCATATTTGCTAATAATACCCCAGACAAGGGTTTGATCTCTAAAATGTATAAAGAACTCACATAACTCCACTCTAGAAAGACAAAAAACCCGATTAAAAAGTGGGCAAAGGACTTTTACAGACAATTCTCCAAGGAGGACATACAAAGTGTCCAGAGACTTATTAAAAGATGCTCAGCATTGTTAGCCATCAGAGAGATGCAAATTAAAACCACAATGTGATACCACTTCATACTGGTCAGAATGGCCATCATAAACAAAGCAACAAACAATTAGTGCTGGAGAGGATGTGGAGAAAAGGGAACCCTAGTCCATTTTTGGTGGGAATGCAGAGTGGTGCAGCCACTATGGAAAACTGTGGAATTTCCTCAGAAAACGAAAATGGAACTACTCTTTGATCTGGCAACTTCATTGCTAGGATTATATCCTAAGAACCCTGAAACACCAATTGAAAAGAACCTATGCACCCCAATGTTCATAGCAGCATAATTTACAGTGCCAAGTTCTAGAAGCATAATTTACAGATGCCCATCAGTAAAAGAATGGATCAAAAAACTATGGTACATTTACATGATGGAATACTATGCAGCAGAAGGAAAGAAGGAGCTCTACCCTTTGCAACAGCATGGATAGAACTGGAGAGCATTATGGTATGTCAAATATGTCATGCAGTGAAAGACAAATACCATATGATCTCACCTTTAAGTTGAACCTAATCAACAAAACAAATGAGCAGGCAAAATATAAGCAGGGATGTTGAAATTAATAGCAAACAGACAGTAACCAGAGGGGAGGTGGTAGGGGATATTTGTGGGAACAGTTTGAAAGGTTTTCAGGAACAACTATAAAGAACATATGGACAAAACCAAGAGAGGGTGGAACCAGGGCAGGGCTGTGGGGATGGCTGTGGTGGGGGGTAGTGGGGGGGGGAAGGCAGACAACTGTACATGAGCACCAATAAAGAGAAAATAAATAAAAGAAAAGAAAAATAATAAGAAGGCTGCGACATACTATGTCAACAAGGAAATAAATCAACAACATGGATCAGGAAGCACTATGGGAATATTTTCATAAAAGTTGAGAACCAGTGTAACCTCATTCTCCTTTTATACCCCTTGTACTTGTATTGAGATCAATAATTGACTCTTTATCCTGGAGGCAATACTAGCACTGTCTATGGAGGAAGCAGTACATGGGGGAAGCCAGGAGACTGCCCCAGTCCACAGCATCTATGGTGCACAGTAATGGATGTTTCTAAGATGAATGCCAAGCAAGCTCTGAGCCAGAGAAACACCTAGGGCTAAAGGAAGACTGAACTGTAGGGTGCTAGGAACCTTAGTTTCATAGTGTGACATGTGGAGAGTTGCCCCTGCACTACAAGGAAATGGAAGCACAGTGGGTTGGGGATCATGGAGAAACAACATGCTCAGAAAACAAGAAAAATATATACTTCAGCAATTCAATCCTGGGAGGTTTCAATCTACTAAGGGTATACAATGTGTATACTTAATGTGTATGTCCATCTTTGTTCTTTTTAAATATTATTCTGTGGAAACACTCTCCTACTCTTTGTTTACTCTTCTCTTAGCCTAAGTGAAGACAAATATCCTAAACTTCAGTCAGCTTTGCTTGGCTACCGTTATTGGTACAGACTTGCTCATGTGAGCAACTAGGGATCAAAGAGAGAATTGCTTAGAACTGTGTCAGAGCTATTGGCATAGAAAATTTCTGTTCCCTGTGGACTTGCTTCTGTGAGGATGAAAGTCTGAAGGTTCAGAGACTAAGCAAGGCAAAACTGAATCCTCATGACATATTTTGGGTTCCTTTTTTAAAAAATACCTGTGTTTACTTTATAAAAGTAGAATATTTACTATATTCCAGGTACTTTTTTTAAAAACAATCTTTATTGTATTTCTTCTGTTACCATTTAGCCACAATATACCCCTCTTCCCCCAATAATCATGACATTGTTGTCCATGTCCATGAGTCCTTTTTTCTTTTTGGTCAATCCTTCCACCCCCTAACCTACCCCACCATAGCTGTCATCCTGCTCTCTCTATATAAGCCTGTCTCTATTTTTCTTGTTAGTTAAGTTTGTTCATTACATTCCACACATGAGTGAAATCATATAATATTTGTCTTTCTCTGACTGGCTTGTTTTACTCAGCATAATATTCTCCAGGTCCATGTATGCTGTTGCAAAGGGTAAAATTTTCTTCTTTTTCACAGCCAACTAGTATTCAATTGTGTAAATGTACCACAGCTTTTTTATTCACTATCTGCTGATAGACACTTGGGCTGCTTCCATATTTTAGTGACTTGTAAATAATACTGCAATGAACATAGGGGTGCTTATGTTCTTTTGAATTAGTGTTTTGAGTTTCTTCTAATATATTCCCAGAAGTGGGATCACTAAATCAAAAGGCAGATCCATTTTTTAATTTTTTGAGATATTTCCATAATGCTTTCCACAGTGGCTGCAGCAATCTGCATTCCCGTCAACAGTGTAGAAGTGTTCCCCTTTCTCCACAATGTAGCTAGCACTTGTTTTTTGATTTATTGATGATAGCCATTCAGACAGGTGTGAGGTTATATATCACTATGATTTTAATTTGCATTTCTCTAATAATTAGTGAGATTGAGCATCTTTTCATGTTATATGTCATCTGCATGTCGTCTTTGGAGAAATGTTTATTCAGGTCCTTTGCCCATTTTTTAATTGGATTTTTTCAATGTTGAGTTTTGTTAAGTTCTTTATAAATTTTGGATGTTAAATTCTTATCACATATATCAGCAAATATGTTCTCCCATTCTTTGGGTTGTCCTTTTATTTTGTTGATACTTGCCTTTGCTGTGCAAAAACTTTTTAGTTTGATGTAGTCCCATTTGTTGTTTTTTTTTTCTTTGTTTAGGAAGATATATCAGATACAATACTGCTATGAGCAATGTCCAAGATATTACTGCATAGGTTTTCTCCTAGGATTTTTATGGTTTCAGGTCTAATACTTAAGTTTTTAATCCATTTTGAATTTATTTTTGCTTGTGGTAGTCTAGTTTCATTTTTCTACACACATCTGTCCTATTTTCCTAACACCATTTATTGAATAAACTTCTTTAGTCCATTGAATGTGCTTGCTTCCTCTGTCAAATATTAATTGACTATAGAGATGTGGGTTATTTCTCTGCTCTCTGCTCTGTTCCATTGATCTATGTGTCTGCTTTTGTGCCAGTACCATTCTGTTTTGATTACTATTGACTTATAGTATAATTTGATATTAGTACTGTCATTCCTCCAACGTTGTTTCTTTTTTTCCCCCCAGGATTGCTGTTACTATGTGAGGCCTTTTGTGGTTTGATATAAATTTTTGAAATATTTGTTCTAGTTCTGTGAAACACATCATTGGAAACTTGATAGAAATTGTGTTGATTCTATAGGTTTCTTTTTTAGCATGGATATTTTAATGATGTTAAACCCTCCTATCAGTGAACAGTGTATGTACTTCTACTTATTTGTATCTTCTTAAATTCTTTCTTCAGTGTCTTAAATTTTCCAAGTACACCCTTGGTAAGATTTATTCTTAGGTATTTTATTCTGTTGAAGCAATTGTGAATGGGATTATCTTCTTAACTTCCCTTTCTGTTAGTTCTGTATTGACATATAATGCAACTGATTTATGGATATTAATATTGTACCTTGCTACTTTGCTGAATTCATTTATCAGTTCTAATAGTTTTTGGTGGAATATTTGGGTTTCTTTTTTTAAAATATATTTTATTGATTATACTATTACAGTTATCCCATTTTCCCCCCTTCACTCCCCTCCACCCTGCACACCCCCTCCCATCCACATTCTCCCCCTTTAGTTCATGTCCATGTGCCATACTTATAAGTTCTTTGGCTTCCACATTTCCCATACTATTCTTACTCTCCCCCTGTCTATTTTCTACCTACCATTTATGCTACTTATTCTCTGTATCTTTTCCCCCTCTTTCCCCCGTCCGCTCCCCTGTTGATAACCCTCCATGTTAGTTCCATTTCTGTGGTTCTTTTCCTGTTCTAGTTGATTGCTTAGTTTATTTTTGTTTTTGTTTTAGGTGTGGTTGTTAATAATTGTAAGTTTGTTGTCACTTTACTGTACATATTTTTATATTCTTTTTCTTAGATAAGTCCCTTTAACATTTCATATAAGAAGGGCTTGGTGATGATGAACTCCTTTAACTTGACCTTATCTGAGAAGCACTTTATCTGCCCTTCCATTCTAAATGAAAGCTTTGCTGAATAGAGCAATCTTGGATGTAGGTCCTTGCCTTTCATGACTTGGAATACTTCTTGCCAGCCCCTTCTTGCCTGTAAGGTCTCTTTTGAGAAATCAGCTGACAGTATTATGGACACTCCTTTATAGATAACTCTCTCATTTTGTCTTGCTGCTTTTAAGATTCTCTCCTTATCTTTAATCCTGGGTAATGTAATTATGATGTGCCTTGGTGAGTTTCTCCTTGGGTCTAGATTCTTTGGGACTCTCTCAGCTTCCTGGACTTCCTGGAAGTTTATTTCCTTTGCCAAAATGGGGAAGTTCTCCTGTATTATTTGTTCAAATAAGTTTTCCACTTGTTGCTCTTCCTCTTTTCCTTTTGATACCTCTATAATTCAGATGTTGGAACATTTAAATATGTCCTGGAAGTTCCTAAGCCTCTCCTCATTTTTTTTCAATTCTTGTTTCTTCATTTTTTTCTGGTTGGATGTTTCTGTCTTCCTTCTGGTCCACTCCATTGATCTGAGCCTCAGTTTCCTTCCTATCACTATTGGTTCCCTGTACATTTTCCTTCATTTCACTTAGCGTAGCCTTAATTTTTTCATCTAATTTGCTACCAAAATCACCCAATTATGTGAGCATCCTGATTACCAGTGCTTTGAACTGTGCATCTGATAGGTTGGCTATCTCTTCATTGCTTAGTTGTATTTTTTTTTTGGAGCTTTGAACTGTTCTTTCATTTGGGCCATTTTTTTTGTCTCAGTGTGCCTGTTATGTAGTGAGGAGCGGAGCCCTAGGTGTTCATCAGGGCGGGGCAACCCAGTTGCTACATTGTGATGCTGTATGTGGGGGAGGGGTCCAAGAGGGAACAATGGCACTTGCTCTGCTCTCTGCCAGATTTCAGTCACTTTCCCCGCTTCCCACAAGCAAATTGGGCCTTTCTAGTACTGATTCCCAGATGGGTTGGCTTGTGTACATTCTAGGACCCTGTGGGTCTCTCCAACAAACTCTCCTGTGAGGCTGGGAGTTCCTCCCAGCACCTCTACCCCACAGGTGTTTTCAGTCCATGATTTGAGGCTTTATTTCCCCACACTGGGACCCTGGGTTGTGTGGTGTGTCTCGCTCCCCAGTTTCGCCTGGTTTATCTGTGTAAGAACGTGGGACAGCTCAGTCTGACAGAAGCCTTGTGCACCACGCCAAGCCTTGCTTCACAATCTGCCACCTTGATGGGTCCACCAGCCACTGCCTTGCATGCCCGAGGTCTGCTAGCTGCCACTTTGCCTTGAGGCCTCTCTGCCCCAGCTGCCCGACTCCTCCCCTCCTACTGGTCTGGATGAATGTGTCTTCATTAACTCCTTGGTTTTTGGACTTCCATACAGTTCAGTTTTCTGTCAGTACTGGTTATTTTTTATTTTTAAATTGTTGTTGTCCTTCTTTTGGTTGTGTGAGGATGCACAGTATATCTACTTACACCTCCATATTGGCTGGAAGTTCTATTTGGGTTTCTTTGTACACAATAGTATATCATCTGCAAATAAAGACAGTTTTACTTCTTCCTTTCCAATTTGAATGCCTTTTACATCTTTTTCTTGTCTGATTACTATAGATAGGACTTCTAGTACTATGTTAATAAGAGAGGTGAAAGTGGATATTTCTCTCTTGTTACTTATATTAAGGGAAACAGTTGTAGGTTTTGCTGAGTATGATGCTGGCAGTGGGTTTACCTTATATGGCCTTTAATATGTTTAGGTATGTTCCCTCTCTCCCCACCTTGCTAAGAGATTTTATCATAAATGAGTGATGAATTTTATCAAATGCTTTTTCTGTATCTATTGATATTATCATGTTGTTTTTATCCTTCATTTTGTTTATGTGGTGAATCACATTTATTTATCTGTGAATATTGTACCAGCCTTGAATTCCCAGAGTAAATCCCACTTGATCATGGTGTATGATCTTTTTGATATATTGATGTATTTGGTTTGTTAGTATTATGTTAAGGATTTTAGCATCTATGTTCATCAAGAATGTTAGCCTATAATTTTCTCTTTTTGTAGTGTCATATCTGGTTTCATAATTAGAATAATGCTGTTCTCATAAAATGAACTTGGGAGACTTCCTTCCTCTTGAACTTTTTGAAATAGTTTGAGGTAACTCTGCTCCTAGATTTTTCAGTGAAGTAACCAGATATTTTTCTTTTTTAGCTGGTTGCATTTTGGTCTTCCATTGCTTGCATCTAGAGATCCAGACTAAAACAGAATAGCATCTTTTTAAAAAGATGGAGGAGACACTTAAACAAAAGCATAAAATTAAAAAATGAGTTAGTAAATTAATTTAACTAGAGTAAAGGTCCATACAGGAGAGTAATGAGGAAACCATATGCTCATCTCATATGTTGAAAATGCATTGGAAGGACTCCAACATCATATGTGATTTTTAAACAAAAAACAAATAGAAATACATGGCTACTTCCTTATTATAGTCAAGAACAACTATTTTAAACATCACACTTACTGATAAAACAGTAAAGGCATTCTAATTAAAATTAGTCACAAAATAGGTAAGTACACACATAGATCAACAATTTATGGATTTGGTAATTACACTAATTCTTGAAACAATTATGTTTCTTCTTAGAACTTGACCAAATGGTTCTAAAATTCATGGGAGAAAAAGCAGAAGAGAAGGGTTAAGACTTACTCTAAAAAAACAGTAAAATATATTTTAGTACAATAACAATACAAATGCTATAATATTGGTATGAAAATTGACCAATGGGTCAATGGAATTGTTCAATAAACATGGTTTATTGATAAATTTGTCAAGAAGTGAATTAAATTTTTATTTAGTAAATAGTTAATATATAGATGATCTTTGAATGGGTACACACTTTTTAAGACTAAAAGCAATAGAAAAAGAAAAAAGAGAAACTAGAGGAAGATATTATACAGGAAATGATTGCCTGAGTTATATATGACACAACCTAGGAAAATATAAACATCAAACTGGGGGAAAGAATTATAACAAATATCCGAAACTTAATATTCATGTGTAAACCATTTTTCCAATTCAATAATGAAAATGCTTATTTACTAACAAAATTCTAACTGAAAGAGATGATTTGACCATTATTGAGGCAAGAAATAAATTGCAAATAGTCAACACAGGAATCAGGCATTCTTGCAATCTGCTAAGGGAAAAGAAAACTGTTTAATACTTTCTGGAAAACAATTAATCATAAATGTCAAGAAACTTAAAGAGTTTAGACTTTTTGACTAAGTGATCCTACTCTACTATGCATTCAGAGGTTATAATCAGAAATATAATCACAACAGTGAGAACAAGATTGTTTAGAGCAGCTTCATGTAAAACAACAAAAATTGATATAATTGAAAAAATATTTTTTTATTGTTGTTCAAGTACAGTTGTCTCCATTTTCTTGCTACCACTTTCCCCTGCCCCACTCACCAACACCTCCCACCCTCCATCATAAATTCTAATATTCCCATTTAATTTTTTAAAATATCACAAAGGATATTTTCCAACAAATTTTGAAAATTATAAATTTTTGAACATTATAAAGAATATTATTTATCAAATGTAGGTTATGTAGTTACAGGTAATTTTAATTACTTATAAAAGTGTTTTTAGTTTTTTTTAAAGAAATTCCAGAAAGGAAACTAAAATGCAAAATTGTCATTTTAGATGGTCTCTCATTAACATAACAACCTAAAAGTATCAGGAATTTTTATTCCCTTAATTATATTGTACACAAATTTGAGAATTTTTTGGTGTTCATTTTTACTTCTAATAAATGGAATGCATTAAACATACAGATACTTGTATCTTTATATATTTGATTTAAAGTTAACCTCAAATTTAAATAGTCCTTTTTAGAGACATATTTTGAAATAGGTTGTGCATGAATTGTTTATGTGGATTACTCTTGTAACTAGGATGAGGGGTGGGAAGAATCACTTTTCTTCCATAGGTCTCTCATTACTAATGCTTAGAGAATATCTAGGGAAAAAATTAAGATTTATAACTTTGAAATAAGGTGCTAGTCTTTATGCTTTTAATTCTCTCATAATGCCTGATACCCTATTGGACATTCTTTCAGATCATATATGTAGATATATAGCTAAGCAAATACTTTAACCTTTCTAAGCCTCATTTTCATCATTTGTAAGATGGGGGTTATGTGACTTCATGGACATAAAGCCGCTAAAAGGGTACCTATACACAGTAAACATTATGGACATGTGCTCTGTTGACTCTCATTGGCATTCCTGGCCCATAGCAGAGCCACACCACAGTCACAGAAATAGAGGGGCAGAGTGCCAATTCTGTCTGGGAACACTTCCCAGATCATCTTTTCCCTCTGCGGACTGTGTTTCACTTCAGAAGAGCATGACCTGGACATGCCCAGAGCAGAGGCATTTGTCCAAGTGGTTTTGATGGTTGGCCACATGGTTAGAAATGTATTCCTTTGTAGGCCTTTTGAATCATTTACTGATAGCAATAGTAGGTAAGGAATTCCCACACTGGTTATGCAGGTATTGTCTGTCACTCAGACACAAGGCCACTGTATGTGAAGGCAATTCATACTCTGATTGCCATTGTCAGTCGTGCTCATAATGGCCTAAAGTTTACAATAATCCAAGTTTAGAATGTGCTAAACTGCTAGCATGCTGACTACCCAAACCTGCAGGCATACTGTCCGGAGCCCTTTCCTGCATGTGGGTGGGGAAAGAGCTGGTGGACAGAGGGAAAGCCTTTATTTTTTTAACTGATTATATATTTTTAAAGTTTTTACTAACAATGCCACTTTTTAACCCAGGATGGAAGTGTCTATATAAAATTAATCTTGAGGCAGGTGCCATTGCATATGTCATGTTTATTCTTTGAGACCTTAGACTGAGGCACTGTTTTCAATAGAGATTAAAACCATTCCCTCTGTTAAGATGCAAATACCCAAGTGGTGGTCAAATGACATACTATACCTTATCTATTATACCTACCTTCTTCCCTCAGCTGATTTGTGAGAGCAGGCTTAAGGACTGGAGAGGAGCTGGTCTCTGTACAAGAGAAAATGGTGAGGATGAAGTTCCCACTGAGGAGTGGGTTAGAGAAAGGACTGAGGACCTTGCTCTCATTCCTCGTGTTTGCCCCAGGCTGCTTCTTGAAATACAGGGCAGAAGCTTATAGCTCCTTCTGCCTGCATCCCCTTTCTGGGGGCTCTTTCCCTTTCATCAATGTCCCTTTGTGACCCATGGCAAGCCCTACTGACTTTTGTTTGTGTTCAAAACTCCCTTGAATATTTCCTCATGGTTAAAGACTATTTTTTTGTTTCCTTCATAAGAGCTGATGCTTACACATTTGGTACCTGCCTAGGTTAGACTTAAGGAAATAAAGTTCGCCTGATGCTTTAATCATACTTGTGTCAGGGGCAAAGTACAAAAAGTTTTAAGTGTTCTAAATGTTAGCAAGTTCCAGTGACTTGTAAAGTACTATAGGAATCCCACACTTTGTATTTTCTCTAAAATTTATTTAGTTTTTTTTTTCAAATTTATCTGCATAGGCAATAACCTCACAGCCTGACCTGTTCCTGCCACACATGAAACTGGGAAAGGGGAGGAGACTGCCCTTCAAACAAGGATAGATGGTGCTGCTAAGTTGTCTCAGAAAAGGCCATTGCAATAGGTACTTTTTGTAGATATCTGAACTTTCTCATGTCTGTCAGTACCAGCACAATTGGGGGCTTTTATACATACCCTGTGGACAGGTAACTTATTCCCTTTTTCTACCTAGGAAACTCTTGGCTACCCATTGTAAACTAAATACCTCTCTCCTTGGAAATCTCAGAAAAGGTCTGTGTGATATCAAACACCTATGCTGGGAAAAACAGGAGCAAACAAAGCCAAAGGACTGCCTTTGAAATGGAGCCTGGGAACCTTGCAACTACATAGAGTATTTTGTTTGCTTTCCTTGTTTCCCCAAAACTGTGCTTACCTGGAGGCCATAGCTTGCACTTTGCCATTTGTTGGGATGAGGAGGGGCAAAGGAAAGAAGGAACTTTGGTTTGTTTGTCAAAGGATGCCCGATGGGAGAGAGTTTAAAGAGGTCCTAACATAAGTAACTGCAAGCCACCATTCCTTCACTTGGTAATACACCAAGGGCTGTGGCTGATTCAGCTTGGGCCCATTCTGGTGTCATTACTGCAACCCAAAATTCCTGGTCCCTGGCTTTGGTAAAGAATTGATCCATACAGAGAGGGTAGGGACAAAACCTTGGTGGGACTAGTTTTGCATTAGGTGCATTTAAGGTTCTTATTTTTCCCTATAAGCTCTAATTTCTTATATCAAACAATTACAAAACAAGGAGCTTTCTTTTCCAGGAGCAGCCCAGCTGAGGGCACATTAATCTTATGTTCTCCAAGCAGGAAGATGGGAGAGGAGTACTGAGTTACTTTCTTTGATAAAGGAACAAGAGACAGGTCTTAGCCCTGACTGGATGGCTCAGTTGGTTGGAATAATGTCCTGTGCACCAAAAAAGTTTCAGGTTTGATCCCCGGTAAGGAAGCATACCTAGATTGCAGGTTCATTTCCAGTCAGGGTGTGTATGGGTGGCAACCAACAGTGTGGCCATCTCATTCAAACTGACTAAATGAGTAGAGAAATGAATCTGCATCAAATTTTATGTTAAGCTTAAACATCCCTCTGCTATGAAACTATTCAAATGACTCAGAAGGCTGCAGCTATGGGAAAAAAGTGATTGGCAGCTTCACCATGACCATGTGCACCTTCATGCATCATGTCTTATGTAATTTTTTGGTGAAACTTCAAATCACCCAGGTGACTTACTCCCCCTACAACCCAGATTTGGTGCCCTGCAACTTCTGGCTTTTTGCAAAACTAAAATCACCTTTGAAAGGGAAGAAATTTCAGACCATCAATGAGATTCAGGAAAATGCAATGGGGCAGCTGATGGCAATTGGAGGAAATGTGTGAGGTCCCAAAGTACCTACTTTAAAGGGGACTGAGGAGTCATTGTCCTATGTACAATGTTTCTTGTAACTTGTATCTTCTTCAGTAAATTTCTCTATTTTTCTTATTACATGGTTTCCTTATTACATTACCTTCTGGACAGACCTTGTATATATATATATATTTTTTTTTTAAAAAAGAGTCAGGTCTTAGAATCTTTCATATCAAAACAGATGTACTCTAGTTACTTTAGTTGGGAGATGCTTATAAGGATGTAAAGGGAAGGGCCCATTTTGTACCCAGACTGAAATGCTCATAGGACAAAACACAGATCTTGATGCCTGATGTGTTTGATGTTCTCTGAACTATGCTTTTCCCTACTCCAGGGCTCTTCCATTTTGGTGCTGTGCCCCCACCACCACCATCTTTGCACTCAGGTCATCAAGTTACTATGCAATACTATGCCACTTGGATTCAAACTCCCCAAAGAATGGTCTAGTTGTTCATTATTTGGTATAGAGTGCCCTGTGGACCAGTCTGCCCATTGCCTGATCTTTATCTAGATTACTGTCTTTAATCCCACTGCTTATCCCTGGCCCACAGGTGTGACAAGCTAGTGGGATCACATGGTGTGATACATTTTGATTTGTGCTTGAAGAACTGCCATAGCCTCAGAGGGGGGCCGTGGATGTGGCAAGCATACACATCACGTTTTGCCCAATTCATGAGAAAGAGTGATGGGGTGGATAGTTGGGTGGCAGTTGCTCAATACTGTAAATTATTTGAGGTGCCAAAAGTTCGGCTTTGGTTTTTCTCTAAGAGTTCCTCAAAAGTCAAATATGAAACATTTATTTTTTAATTCTTAGAAGGGACCCTTAGCAGCTTTGGCATATGGAAAACTCACCACAGAGCTAAGTACCCTCAAGGATGTCAGTTCCTCAGGAGTGAATGTGGTTCAAGTGAGGGGTCAGAGGGAGTGAAAGAAGTGTTGCTGGTGGGACCCAAACAGAAGAGGAATGATACTGGGTGGTTAAAGCTTGAAGATAATTGACTATGAGAACATCTGGAAGCCCTCTGATTAAGACTTGACTGTGGGACCTTTGGAAAAGGCTAGAGCACTAAACTCACAGGTACAAGAAGAGTCACTAAAATATGTGCTACAATAAGGGAAATGACAAGAAATATCTTAAGGAAAAGAGTAAAGAAAGAACAATAATAAATTAGGAGATAAGAAACTCATCTCTGTAGTGTGTAGAAATCATTAGGTGCTTATGAGATTTCATTCACTCAGGAGTTAAAAACATATCCAAAATAAAGCCCAACCCAAGAGCTATCACTATCACTCTCAGTGCAGGTAAGAGATCCAAGTGAACATATATTCATCATGCCAGATGGGGAACCAACAGGATAGAGGTTATAAGGAAAATGCCATCATGTGATGATTTGAGGTAAAAATGGTGAGAACTATAGGGCTGAAATTGGCAAAGAACTCAGTTTATAAGCTTCTATATTGTGGAGCAAACCAAGTTGCCAGCCCATTTGAAGGAATATTGTATTGCATATTCTATTCAATGGCCACAGCTGCTGTCCAGCAATTATGTACTCTAGACATAAACATTTTGGTTCCAATGGTTAAGCCAACTCTACAGGGCACATGCTTACCTGTAAAAATACCTGCAAGTGTTTTTTTTTTAACTTGAGCTCTTATAAACATAAGAGATGAGTTGAAAATGGAAAGAAAATAATATTTTAATATCCAAGTCAAAGCAAGTTAATATATACTATAAGTTATCAATATGTTTTTAAATGGCTCTGCTATAAATTTTCACTTCTTCCTCATTTTGGAGCTTATGGGACTTCATAGTCTATTGCTGTGCTGTCTTGCATCACATTTTGTTCATTCTCCTCCTCCTGTACAGTGCTGTTTCTAACAAGGAGATCTTCCCCTATGACCTCATTTTATTGATTTGGGCTTTTCCTCATTGTTGCTGCTGATAAAGTTGCTCCAAGTTAATTTTAAGGATGGTCTTTATCATTTTTGCTTCCCATCAATCCCATGTGGAGATATTGACTATCTATTCTTCTTGGGACCCTAGGGACTGGCATTCTCTCCCATTTCCCCTCCAGTTCTGCCTCTCTCTGTGTGGTTCCAAATTATCCCTGAGACTCCTGCTTGTATTCTCTAACTTTGGTGGCCTTTAAGGAGTTAAATTCTATTCCTTAGGAAAAATCAGAGCATCCTGATATTAAACAGAACTACAAGCTCAATGCCTCTATCTGTGCAATGCTGGTGTAATTCCCTCCATTACTGCACCTAAGGAGTTGTTCTATTTGGTTATTATATGCCTCTTTTAGTAAAGGCTTTGGTCACTTGGGACATAAAAAGGTTCTAAGTTCTTGTAATATCCCTCAATGTTATACATAGTTATTGAAGAGTGCCATGCTTCCCATTGTGAGAACTACTGCTACCCACACCACACTCTAACCTTCATCACTACTACCTTCTTTCTGTATTTTACTTCACAATTTTCAAGGTGTTTTTACAATCTTTGCCCTGTTCGATCTTTACAACCTCCTATGCCTTATTTATAGTACTTGTTATTACTTTGACTTTTTTCAAACGAAGTCCTAAAGACTGAATAACTTGGCCCAAGAGCATATGGCTAGTAAGTGGCAGAGCAGAGAAAACTCAATATTCAAGGCATTCACAGTGGTCAGAGCCCCTCATCAAGTTTAATCTCTTCATCATGATTTGTCCAGCTCTGAGACCTGGGAATAAGTTTGGCAAACTAACTTACCTATGGGAATAGTAAATGCTAAGTTTCAATGCTACCCCTCTCAAGGACAGTGCATTTTAATGAGCCTCATTCACTTTTATAGCATGAAAGAATACTTTTCTGAATATAAAATTGCAGGCATTAGTGAGAAGTTAGTTGGGGATGTGTTCGTGAAATATGGGAATGTTCTGACACATTTCAAATCCCATCATTTCCAAAATGCCCATTCAATGAACTTCCTGTCCTGCCAAGAGGCAGCCCCTTCCCTGAGGTATTTATTTACATGCCTGATGAGGCTTGAATACAGGCAGAGGGACTTCATTCCCAGTCATTTATGGTATGGTCTGTGTTGTGTTTTCACCTTGCACTTATTCATCAAACATGCTTTGGCTCTTCTTGTGCACTTTTCCAGCACAATTTTCCTTCAGTGTTTTGTCACATCCAGTGGTGTTAGATCTCTGGTCATAAAAAGAAGCAGCCCAGCAACCCAAAACCTTGGCTCACTGGCAAGAAGCAAGGTTAACTCTTGTGCACAAAGCAAGCCTGGCTCAAGCCTGTGTCACTCTTTTTCACATTTATTGCTTATTAATAACCCAAGCCCATCTGCTACACAAGTAATGATCAACCAGTCCTGTTCAGATGTCAACCAAACCAGCTGTTTCTCTCTTTCTGTAAACATGAAGGAGGAAAGCAATTACCACAATATTAATAATCTGTTTTGATTATTTTGCTGCAATAAAATGAAAACTGATGAATTTCCCTCTGTGACCCCCATCAACTCAGTCCCACACAATACACACACCTACGCCATACAGCCCAGGTTATAACACCCCAGGAAACCCTAGAGTTTCTGCTGTTACCCAGGCCACCTGGAACTGCAAGGTGAAAGTGGTATATGTGGGACAATTGAGGACTTGTCTGGGTCCTGCAGGACCTTGAGAGTGAAGTCTATGTTAAAATTAAGGAATGAGACTTAAAGATGCCCATGGAGCTAAGTCTGATTCTTACATCTGCTTTGATAGAGACTCAAGAGTCAAAATAATTTCTTCCATCATCATTCTTTTACTTAAAGTAAATATCAGACAAAAGTTATCAAAAAATGTTTCCCTCTCTGTTTTTTCTCTACCATCCCAAGGTGGCAGGAACTGGAATGATCTGCCTTATTAAAAAAGCTTCCTTCAATTATTTTTTAAACTTCTATTAAGCATCAGTACATCTTCCTTCAGTCATAAGCATGCAATGAAGCACCTCATATGAAGGGCTACAATACTCAATATGAAACATTTCCTGCCCTCCTCAGACTTCATGCCAGCAGACACTGGAGTAAGAAAGAAGATGAGACACAATCAGTCTGTCTGGCTTCAGTTCTTGGCTCTGCCACTTACGATGCACGTGATCTTCAGCAAAATTCATGGCTTGTCTGTACCTCAGTTTCCTCATTTATAAAATGAGAATAAGATTGTTGAGAGGATTAAAAGACTTAATAAGTGGAAAGTGTTTAGAACAAGTTCTGACACACACTAAGTGGAATGTAAGTGTAGCTATTGTACTGCTCCCCTCTTTAAGGGGCTTCCATGTGAAAACATTTGGATGGAGTACCAAGGATAGCCTCAGAGAAAAAGCACATGTAAATCATGCCTTGGATAAATTAATTCAAAAACTGGATAGAAACTGGAGCTGAAAGGAATAGCAAGGTCAAAGTGATGAAGGAATAAAAATTTTTGGCATGTCTAAGTTAATTAGGTCCTCCAGAGGACAAGAGTGCAGGATGCATGGTAGCAACAAAGGGCAATAGGGTTAGCAGGAGAGTTAACTTTGGAAATTTAGAAAAAACTTATACAGTGGTAAACCAAGAAATTGTGATATTTATTCATAAGAAATGAGAAGCCTTGGTAAGTTTCTAAGTAAGAATATAACCTAAATAAAATCATATTAAAAAAAAGAATTCTAGGAGTAAGCAGTCCAGGGTATTTCAGTGGCTTTTGCATGGTAAAACTCCTGCTATGTAATTCAAGGAAGCAGAGTGCAGATGGTTGGACAGAGGGAGTAGCTGATGGCTGTGTGCAAGCAAGAAGTTCAAATAAAAGATGACAAGTTATGCTCAGCTTCCAGGTGTATGGGAGAAGAAAGACCCCCTTTGCTGACAGAGAGAACATAAAAGGATGTGAAGGAGCTGCAAGATTTCCTTCGAAGTTGACGTGGTCCTTCCTCACTTTAGGGTGTTCCTCAAGTGCCAGCAGGCCTCAGAGGCAGGGAGCAGAAGCCACATCATCTGGGAAGAATTTGCTTTCTCTATACTTGAACAGACTACTTTTCCTCTGGCAGCAGGTATGAACTCTGAGACTTCATTCACCTTATAACCAAGCCACTATGGCACTGTCTCCCAATGCAAAAAGGATTCTAAGAAGATCTATTTGCTGTTGTTGTTTACATTTTTTTATTTTAATTGTTGTTCAAGTACAGTTTTCTGTCTTTTACTCCCATCACAGCCCACCCCCAAGTGCTCCCCACCTCCCTCCCATTTCCACCTCCCCTAGTTTTTGTCCATGTGTCCTTTATACTTGTTCCTGTAAACCCTTCCCCTTTTCCCCTGAAATTCCCTCCCTTCTCCCCTCTGATCACTGTCAGCCTGTCCTCTATTTCAGTGTCTTTGGCTATATTTGGCTTGTTTCTTTGTTTGTTGTTTAGGTTCCTGTTAAAGGAGAGATCATATGGCATTTGTCTTTCAATGCCTGGCTTATTTCACTCAGCATAATGCTTTCCAGTTCCATGCATGCTCTTGCAAACTGTAGGAGCTCCTTCTCTCTTTCTGCTGCATAGCATTCCATTGTGTAAATGTACTATAGTTTTTAGATCCATTCATTTACTGATGGGCACCTAGGTTCCTTCCAACACTTGGCTATTGTAAATTGTGCTGCTATGAACATTGGGGTGCATAGATTCTTTTGGATTGGTGTTTCAGGGTTCTTGGGATATAATCCTCTCAGTGGAATTGCTGGGTAAAAAGGCAGGTCCATTTTCACTTTTCTGAGAAACTTCCATACTGTTTTCCATAGTGGTTGTACTAGTCTGCAATCCCACCAACAGTGCACTAGGGTTCCCTTTTTCCACAACTTCTCCAACACTTGTTATTTGTTGCTTTGTTTATGATGGCCATTCTCACTGGTGTAAAGTGGTATCTCATTGTGGTTTTAATTTGCATCCCTCTGATAGCTAGCAATATTGAGCATCTTTTCATGTGTCTCTGGATCCTCTGTATGTCCTCCTTGGAGAAGTGTCTGGTCAAGTCCTTTGCCCATTTTTTAAGTGGGTTGCTTGTCTTCTTAGAGTAGAGTCATGTAAGATCTTTGTATATTTTGGAGATTAAACCCTTGTCTGAGGTATCATTGGCAAATATGTTTTCCCATACAGTTGGTTCTCTTTTTATTTTAACACTGTTTTCTGTACACATGCAGAAGCTTTTTATTTTGATGAGATCCCATTTCTTTATTCTTTCCTTTATGTCCCTTGTTCTAGGGGACATATCAGTAAAAATGTTGCTGTGCAAAATATCTGAGATTTTCCTGCCTATGTTCTCTTCTAGTACTTTAATGGTGTCACGGTTTATATTTAAATCTTTTATCCACCTTGAATTTATTTTTGTGTTTGGTGTAAGTTGGTACTTGAGTTTCAGTTTTTTGCATAGAGCTGTCCAGTTCTCCCAGCACCATTTTTTAAAGAGGCTACTGTTATTCCATTTTATGTTGCTGCCCCCTTTGTCGAATATTAATTGACCACAGAGAATTGGGTTTATTTCTGGACTCTCTGTTCTGTTCCATTTGTCCATGTGCCTGTTTTAATGCCAGTACCAGGCTGTTTTGATTACATTGGTCTTGTATTACAGTTTGGTATGAGGTATTGTGATCCCGCCCACTTTGCCCTTCTTTCTCAAAATTGCAGCAGCTATCAGGGTCATTTATGGTTCCATATAAATTTTTGAAATGTTTGTTCTGTGTCTGTGAAATATGCCATTGGTACTTTAATAGGTATTGCCTTGAATCTGTAAATTGCTTTGAGTAGTATGGACATTTTGATGATGTTAATTCTTCCAATTCATGAACATGGTGTGTGTTTCCATTTGTTTGTGTCTTCCTTGATTTCTTTCTTCAGTGTTGTGTAGTTTTATGCATACAGGTCTTTTCCTCCTGGTTAAGTTTATTCCTAGGTATTTTATTTTTCTTTTTGCTGTATCAAATGGGATTTTTTTTCTTGATTTCTGCTTCTGCTGTTTCATTGTTGGTGTACACAAATGCCTTTGATTTCTGAATATTGACTTTGTATCCTGCTGTTTTGCCAAATTTATTTATTAAGTCCAGCAGGTTTTTTGGTGGAATCTAGAGGATTTTCTATGTACACTATCATGTCATCTGCAAACAATGACAGTTTTGTTTCCCCTTTCTGATTTGGATGCCTTTTATTTCCTTTTCTTGTCTGATTGCTGTGGCTAAAACTTCCAATACTGTGTTGAATAGAAGTGGTGAAAGTGGACAACCTTGTCTTGTTCTCAATCTTAGTGGAAAAGATTTTAGTTTTTGCTCATTGAGTATGATGTTGGCTGTAGGTCTGTCATATATGGCCTTTATTATGTTGAGGAATGCTCCCTCTATTCCCACTTTGCTGACTGTTTTTATCATAAATGGGTGCTGTACCTTATCAAACGATTTTTCCTCATCTATTGATATGATCATGTGATTTTTGTCTTTGCTTTTGTTTATGTGATGTATTACGTTTCCTGATTTGCAAATATTGAACCATCCTTGCATCCCTGGGATGAATCCCGCTTGGTCATGGTGCATGATCTTTTCAATGTACTCTTGGATGTGGTTTGCCAATATTTTGTTGAGGGTTTTAGTGTCTATGTTCATCAGTGATATTGGCCTGAAGTTTTCTTTCTTTGTTGTGTCTTTATCAGGTTTTGGGATTAGGATGATGCTGACTTCATAAAAAGAGTTTGGGAGTCTTCTATCATTTTGCATTTGTTGGAATAGTCTGTGAAGCATAGGGGTTAGCTCTTCCTTAAATGCTTTGAAGAATTCTCCTGTGAAATGGTCTGGTCAAGGGCTTTTGTATATCGGGAGCTTTTTGATTACTGCTTCAATTTCATTTGCTGTTATTGGCTTGTTTAGGCCTTCTGCATCTTCTTCATTGAGTTTTGGAAGTTTATATTTTTCTAGAAATTTGTCCATTTCACCTAGGTTTTCAAATTTCTTGGCATACAGTTCTTCATAGTAACTTCTTACAATCCTTTGTGTTTCTGTGGTATCAGTTGTAATCTCTCCTCTTTCATTTCTGATTGTGTTTATTTGGGTCTTCTCTCTTTTTTTCTTGATGAGCCTGCTTAAAGGCTTGTGGATTTTGTTAATTTTTTGAAAGAACCAGCTTGTGGATTCATTGATCCTTAGAATTGTGCTTTTAGTCTCTATGTCATTTAATTCTGCTCTGATCTTGGTTATTTTCTTCCTTCTACTTGCTCTGGGCTGTCTTTGCTGTTGTTCCTTGAGTTCTTGTAGATGTAGGGTTAGGTTGTTTGTTTGA
The DNA here is from genome assembly GCA_028533065.1 of Trachops cirrhosus. Lineage (NCBI taxonomy): Eukaryota > Metazoa > Chordata > Mammalia > Chiroptera > Phyllostomidae > Trachops > Trachops cirrhosus. The sequence goes on along the minus strand of CM052549.1, from coordinate 49,277,138 downwards.
AATGTTTCTATCTTTTTTAGGTAGGCCCTATGAACTTCCCTGTCAGGAATGCCTTCACTGTGTCTCATAAGGTTTGGGTTTTTGTGAGTTCATTTTCCTTTGTTCCCTGAAACTTTTTGATTTCTTCCCTAATTTCATTCTTGACTCATTCATTGTTTAATAGCATGCTATTCAATCTCCATGATTTTGAATGTTTTGGGTTTTTTTCCTTGGTGTTGCTTTCTAGTTTCAGTCCCGTGTGATCTGAGAAAACACTTGGTATGATTTCAATTTTCTTGAATTTGTTGAGGCTTGTTTTTTGTCCTATCATATGGTCTGTCTTTGAAAATGTGTCATGTGCATTTGCCAAAAATGTGTATTTTGCTTCTTTGGGATGGAGGGCTCTCTATATATCAGTTAAATCCATTTCATTTAGAGCATTGTTCACTGCCACAATATCTTGCTTGATATTTTGTTTGGAAGATCTATCCATTTTTGACAGTGGGGTGTTAAAATCCGCTACTATAATTGTGTTGCTGTCAATATCTTTCTTGAAGTCCTCTAAGATTTTCTTTATGTATTTGGGTGGTCCTATGTTGGGTGCATATAGATTTGCAATGTTTATGTCTTCTTGGTGGATTCTTCCCTTGAATATTATGAAGTGACCTTATGGGTCTCTCTTTATGGCTGCTTTTGGAAGTCTATTTTGTCAGATATGAGTATTGCTACCCCAGCTTTTTTTTCTGTTGATTTACTTGGAAAATTTGTTTCCAGCCCTTCACTTTCACCCTGTGTAGGTTTTTATCCTGAGGAGGGTCTCTTGTAGGCAGCATATGTGTGGGTCATGCTTTTTTATCCACTCAGCTATTCTATCTCTCTTGATTGGAGCATTTAATCCATTTACATTTAAGGTTATTATTGATAGGTACTTATTCACCGCCATTACATACCTGTATTCCTCTCTCTCTTTTCCTTCCTCTTCTTAAAGCAGTCCCTTTTAGCATCTCTTGCAGGGCTGGTTTGGTGGAGGTGTATTCTTTTAGACTTCTTTTGTCTGGGAAGCTTCTTATTTGGCCTTCTATCCTGATTGACAACCTTGCTGGGTAAAGTAGCCTTGGTTGCAGACCTCTGGTTCTCATTACTTGGAATATTTCTTGTCATTCTTTTCTGACTTGGAGCGTTTCCATTGAGAAGTCAGCTGCCAGCGTTATTGGGGCTCCCATGTATGTTACTTCCTGTTTCTCCCTTGATGCCTTTAAGATTCTCTCTTTGTCTTGAAATTTTGCCACTTTAATTTTGATGTGTCTTGAGGTGGGCCGCTTTAGGTTCCTCTTGATTGGGATTCTGTGTTTCCTGGATTTGTGTGAGTTTTTCTCTCATCAAATTAGGGAAATTTTCCATCATTACTTTTTCAAATAGGTTTTCTGTCATGCTCTTCTTCTTCTCCTTCTGGTAACCCTATTATACAGATATTATTATGTTTCATATTGTCTTGCATTTCTCTTAATCCCTCTTCATTCTCTCTGAGCCTCTTTTCCTTTTCTTGCTCTTTCTGGGTGCTTTTTTCTACTTTGTCCTCCAATTCGCTGATCCCATCTTCTGCTTCATTCATGCTGCTTTTGATTCCTTCTACTGTGTTCTTCAGTTCAGAAATTGTATTCTTCATTTCCTCTTGGCCCTTGTTGATAGTTTCTACTTCCTTTTTCATGTTGATATAGTTTGTAGTGAGTTCATTGTAGCTTCCCTGTAGTTTCTGGTAGCTCATTGTGAGCTCATTGAGCTTCTTGATAATCATTGCTTTGAACTCAATATCTGATAGTTGAGTTGCCTCTATTTCATTTAGCATTCTTTCTGAGGCTTCCTCCTTTCCTTTCATTTGGGGATTGTTTCTTTGTCTTCCCATTGTTTGTGAGACTCTTCTTGTTAGCTGCTGCTTCTTAAATTGACCTGTTCTGGCTCCCTGGGTTTATGGTGTGAACTTCTGTGGTAAAATACCTGTGAGATTCAGTGGTGCAGTCTCCTTCAGGTATCCTGGTGATCATAGCTTCCACCTACTCTTTTTTGTGATCAGTTGGAGGGGTAAGGCAAAATGGTTTAAGACATCAAGAGAATATTCTATGATATTTACGGTAGTAGCCAGCAGAGAAGAGATAGGTGATCCTTTGGTTATGTATAGTGTTAACCGTGATCTTCCACCCAACTAGCCACTATTGAGAAAGGATGGAAAGAAGATAAGACTTTTGTTAGGGAGGGAAGGTTTGTGAGTTGGATCTAGAAAGCAATGAGGTTGTGGGAGGTCAGATTTTGAGGTAAGGTGAGAGTAAAGGGTAGTAAATAGGTGTAGTGTGTGAGAGAATAGAGTTAACCACTACAGTGATAGGGTTCAGGAAACTGTGAAGTGAGCTAAGATCCAGGAGGAGTGTTGTAAAGTATTTACAATTGTATGGAACAGCTATTATTTACAATAATATTAGAGCAACAATCATATGACAGAATCTATGTGATCTGGATAACAAGACGAGGATGTATAGGACCTTGAATAGTATACTGCAGGAATACAAGTGATGTGAAGGACAGTAAATTAGCAATACACTATGTCAGAGAAAACAGGGAGAACCTGTCAAATGATACAATAGAACCAGCCAAGTAATGAAGATTATACAGAAAGAAGAGGAGTACAAAAATACTATTAAAATAAAAGATGCAAGAATAATGACAAAAATAATAATACAAATATGCAATAACTTGCAGGTTCTCTGTAATAGCAGTGAATTTTGTCTCACTGTCTCAACTGTTGGGATGCCCCCTCTTTGGGTCCAACTCTGGTCTTTTCACAGTTCCAGGTTTTTTTCGCCCTTGTCTCACATGTGGGTATTTTAAAAAAAAGGCAGAAGAAGGGAGGAAGAAGACATAAAATTGGACAGAAAGGAAGAAGAAATAAAACAAGAAAGAAGGAAAGAGAGGAAGAAGGTATTGAAAGATAAAACAATAATAAAAATTAAAAAAATAAAAGATTTCTTAAAAAAAAACAAAAAACTCTTGTTGGTTTCAAACTGGCCAAATCGGTTTTTCTGGTCTTGCTGGCTGAGGGGAGATTGGTATGGCTTTTCTCCCTTCCTGTCCTGCACTCAGCCAGTCTTGAGCCCACACTTCCCAGAGCTAGTCTGACGCTTCTCCCCAGAGCCTTGGATGTCAGATTCAGGTTTTCCTAAGAGTGCTTTTTCCCCGGGATCACTGCTGTGAACTGGGGTGCGGCGCACTCTTGCTCAGTCAGGCTGTCTTGGTGCCAGGGGCTTGGCGTGCACCCTTCCTAATGGTTTCGAGGAGCACAAGGCCTTCTGTGCAAACTTCCTCTCCACCAGGGGATCGCTGCCCTGCTGGTTGGGGAGAAGGCTGAGCGGCTAATGCCAGAGTATTCCCCAGTTTTTCTGTTTGGGAAATTGCTCCTACACAAGCCTGCAGCTCTGTACAGCCCAATTCTCCAGCCAGACCAACAATTATCCGGGTCAGTGCTCGTTACTTGGTGACTCTTAACTTTCCCAAGCTGGTGTCCACAGACTCTGCCACTTTAAGCAACCAGGTTTCTCCCAGTGCTGTTTAAAGCTTGATTGTCCATGGAGGGAGGGAGCAGTTGACCTGACTCTCTCCCAAGGACTCTGTGGCAGGCCTGGTGTCGGGCGCTGGGTCTGGGGCTGCATCCACCCTGGTTCCTGAGCTGGTTCCTGGGACCTTGTTGACCTGAAGCACTCTCCTTACCATCTGGTTTTTCAGTGTCTGCTACAATTTTTGTCTCTTATTTTCATATGCTAGGGTACTGTTTGCTGTTTGCTCTGTTCCTCCGTAGATCAGCTAGGTTTTTCTCCTGTGTGTAGGAGGAAGTGGAATATGCTCCCTCCTACCCCATCACCATCTTCCTCTCTGGTCTTCTTTTTTTTTAAAAAAAAAAAACATTTTTCTTTAAATATTTATAGAGAGAGAGGAAGAGAGGGAAAAAGAGAGGGAAACGTCAATGTATGGTTGCCTCTCACATGCCCCCTACTGGGGGCCTGGCCTGCAACCAAGGCAAGTGCCATGACTGGGTATTGAATCAGCAACCCTTTGGTTTGCAGGCCAGCCTCAATCCACTGAGCCACTCAAGGTCTTCTTGGGCATGAATTTTATTCATTTTATTCTAACTTGCTCTAAGAGATCTGCATTATGTAATGCAAAGCCTTATTTTATGAAACCACTTTTTTTGGCATGTGTGCATGTGAGAGAGAGAGAGACAGACAGACAGATAAAGGGAAGAGGGACAGATGGTGGGGAATTTAAAAGAAGAGTCAAATTTGCACAATAAAATTTCAGGGCCTCCTAACTCTGTCCTAAAAAACCTCTTATCCATCTCACTACTCTTCAATTCCTTTAATAGAGGCTGATTCTTTCTTTCTGTTCAGCTGAACTATGCACACCATAGTAAATAAAGTCTGTGGATGAAACTCCTCCTCCCTAATTAGATAGCTTGATGACCTTGTGTAAGTTACTAATCCAATTTCCTCACTTGTAAGTGGTGATTATAGCAAGTCTTTTAAGGACTAAATAAAATAAGACAGCAAAGTCTCATATGAACTGAGTATACATATATCATTGTTATGGAAGAACACTACCATGCTGACACTGATCACAATCAAAGTGCTCCTTCCTACCCTTGACCATAACAGAGAGCGAGCTAGTTAAGACTTAGAATACCAGCTCTGCCACTGTGCGGCCTACACCTCTCTGCTGGAGTTTCCCTTGGTGCAAAATGAAGATGCTGATCATCTATCTACTATGTTTTATTTCATCAACCTACTGTGTAGATAAAGTGAGTTGATATATGTAAATTGATGAGAATGGTACGTGGTACATAGTAGGTACTATTTAAGTTTAGCTGCTGTTATTTTTCAAGTAGAGGAAAGGTATAGAGACAAGTGGACTTCTAAGAAAGAGGATACCATTAGTGCAGAAGACCAAATTTCCTGATGACCAGGACCTGAGCACACAGCAAGACCACAGCTGTCTCTTGATCTGAAATACTATGACTGTAGGCTTGGTAGCCTGTCCTTCCAGTGTCATTCCCAAACCAGACCTAAAAAATAACTTTCAAAGTTTACTATCAGAATGTTGTAGGTTATTTCAACATGATAAATCAGAAGGGATGGCATTTTTTGAATATATGAATTCAAATATCTTTATTAAATATTATATTTTTACATAGTCACCACTTTTTAAAGAGTAAGAATAAGCTGGAAAAATAAAGAGAGAAACATGATCTAGCCCAAGGTCTAAGAGTAACTGCTTGCCTGGGAAAAAGTGGGTGTCCCAGTTTGAAATAACCCAATCCATATCAGTCAAAAAACAAATCAACAAACAATAAGCATTGGAGAGGTAGTGCAGAAAAGGGAACCCTAGTGCGTTGTTGGTGTTCACAGACTAGTGAATCCACTATGGAAAACAATATGGAATTTCCTCAGACAACTAAAAATGGAACTGCCTTTTGACCCAGCAATCCCACTGCTGGGATTATATCCTAAGAACCTTGAAACACCAATCCAAAAGAACATATGCACCCTAATGTACATAGCAGCACAATTTATCATAGCCAAGTCCTGGAAGCAACTTAAATGCTCATCAATAAATGAGTGGATAAAAAAACTGTGGTTCATTTATACAATAGAATACTATGCAGTAGAAAGAAAGAAGGAACTCCTACCCTTTGCAACAGCAATAAGCCAGATGGTGAAAGAGAAATACCATATGATCTTTCCTATAAGTGAAACCTAAGCAACAAAACAAACAAGCAAGCAAAATACAACCTGAGACATTGAAATAAAGAACAAACTGACAGTAACCAGAGAGGATGGAGAGAAAGATAATAGAGGATAATAGGGGAAGGGTCATCAAGAAACATATATAAAGGACATGGGGACAAAGCCAAAGGTGGTAGGTTTGAGGGTAGGAGATGGAGATGGGTGGGGCCGGGGGGTGTGATGGAATGAAAATGGAGACAACTATACTTGAACAACAATAAAACAAACAAACAAACAAATAAATATAACAAAGGATTGAAAATAAAAATAAATCTACCAAGCTTGAAAAATGGAGTGTAGTTTTCTGGGAAAAGAGTGAAGAAAATCAATCATTTGCATTATCAAAGGATTCTTTGCTTCAGAAGAAAAAAAAATAATAAAAAATAAAAAAGATTCCACACATAGTCTCTTTAAATGATGTCCTTTCTTGGTGACTTTCAATCCTGATTCAATATGCAAATATTGGGTTTATGTTTCAGTGCATAAACCATATGTTCTTGAGGAGAGTTAAGATGTATAAAGTGAGGTACTCCTGTAGGAATGATATTTAGAATAAATTAAAACAAAGCAGAGAAAAGTAGCTCTTTCCTTTAGAAGAAATCACGTAATTTAACTTAGAGTGTGTGAGCTTAAACATCAGCTGAAAAGCAGCTGCTCCTCAAAAACAGATGAGCCAAAAGAGCAAGGATGGAAGGAAACTGAAATGAGAGCTGTTTAGTTCTTTAATGCTCCTGTGTGTGGATAAAAGGGTGAGAAGGAGGGGATCTTTTTGGCACAAGCAGCAGTTCCAAACAGTTCTAGAAGTTTCTGCCTCACTGAATATGATCTTCCCTCATGGCAGCTGGAGTGGAGGGCCAGAGCCAAACACATGGCGCAGTGATGCAGCAGGACGAGCAGGTCAGGCACCTGTGAAGCTGCAGCCACAGTACATTCTTCAGAAGCTGCTTTTTGACTTAACTGAGTACAATTTTCCATTCCATATGTGCAAAGCATTTTATCCATTAGCATCTTCTTGGCTTTTGGGGGCTTTTTTCCCCATTCAAAATAAAAAATAAGAAAATAAAAACTCCCCACGCTCCAAATCATTACATACAAATATTTTGCTTTACTCCATTTTCTCCTCAAAGACTGGCATATTTTAACCTGTAGAGGCTTAACTGCCCCCAATCTGCTCTTGATTAATGCAAGTTCCCTCTTTTCAGGGTCTGAACCCAATCACATTAAACAAAGTACTTTGCTAAGTGTTGTGAGGTATAACAAGGAATCATGAGCAGCTGTCTTAAAGGTGCTTACATTTTAATTTAATGTAATTTAATTTTAAATCAATTTCCATGTAACTGCCTGTCTGATTTCCTCAAATCTACTAGAGTACCTCCTCAAAAGAAATGCTTTTAGTAACTTGCAAATAACACTTTTAATCCTATGTATTCCAGGTGGAAAATACATGTGTTTATGTGCGCACAGAGATGTATAGTAGGTGTATACACCCATAGATATATAGAGATGCATAGATGTATAGATGTATAGTAGATATATAGATGTAAGGTAAATAATTACCTTAATTTCTATCTTGTGACCATGTTTTTCAGAATCGTATACCTGAAACTTATATAATTTTGTTAACAAATGTCACCAATTAATTCAATAAATAAATAAATAAATAAACTTTTAACTAGAAACTGTTGAGCAGGACTCTGCTTGAAATAATAGTTTGCAGTTAATTGAATGAATGGCATTTTATAGCTTATGTCTTTATACCCCCTTTATCCACTTCTCCCATATCTATCCCTTGCCTCTAGCAACCAATCTGTAACTATACTGGGTTTTTGTTTGTTTTTTAGATTACACATATAAGAATGATCATATAGTATTTGTCTTTCTCTGGCTTATTTAATGCACTTAACATAATATACTCATGTTTTGTCCATGCTGTTGCAAATGGCAAGATTTTGATTTTTTATGGATGAGTAATAATATATATATGTGAATATATATATCATAATTTTTATTCACTCATCCATCAATGGACCCTTAGGTTGTTTTCACATATTGGCTACTGTAAATAATGTTACAACAAACATAGGGCTGCATATGTCTTTTTGGTTAGTGTTTTCATTTTCCTTGGATAAATCCCAAAAGTGAAATGGCTGGGTCATATGGTAGTTATATTTTGAATTTTTTGAGGGGCCTCCATACTATTTTTCATATTGACTACACCAATTTATATCCCTACTAATAGTAAAGAAGATTTTCCTATTCTTCACATCCTTGCCAACACTTGTTATTTCTGTGGACAGCCATTTGAACAGGTGTGAGGTGACATCTCATGGTGGTTCTGAATGGCCTCTTCCTGATGATTAATAATGTTGAGCAACTTTTTATGTACTTGTTGGCCATTTGTATGTCTTCTTTGGAAAAATGTCTATGTAGATCTTCTGCCAATTTTTAAAATCTGATTGTTTTTGTTTTGCCTTCTATGTAGAGGCAACTCATCCTAATGGTTAATAGTGTGGCCTCTGGTACTGCACTGCTGGGGTTAACTTGTTATCTCTGCTGCCATCTTTGAGCTCAGGGCAAATATATTGCTTAGCTTCTCTGTGCCTTGATTGCCCCATATTTAAAATGGGGATAAAAATATAATCTCTCATCTAGTTATTATGAAGTTTAATTAATTCATGCTATGTGGCTAAAACAATGCCAACCAAGCACATGGCTAACATTCATTAATGCACTATAGTTTTGATTTGTGGTCATTACATATTTGCCCAAGCATCATGGCCAATAGCTTCTCATACTCTGACGCAATGAAGTGGCTAATGAAGTGGCCCTGAGGAACTTGGAACCAGCTATCAGTTGGCGTTGCTGACAGCCACCTATAGAACAATGCTCACTTTAGCCACAGGTTCTCAGGCAGATCTCAGCAATGATGGATATTCACCTGGAGCTGGAAATTGCTGTCCTAGCTTGAAGGAGGTACCAAGAAAAGTCAAGTCACTGTTCCCCCAAAATTACCTTTTATTGTATAGTGTTTGCTAATCTTTCAAGTCTTTTCTTTACTGTCTCCTAATCCATTCAACTTCCATGGAAGAAGAGGATTCTGGAGATATTTTAGAATTAAGCAGAAGTTAGACATACAACAGGAAGCCATAAACTTCCTTTATTTATGAGTCTTCATTTATAAAACTTTCTTCATTAATGAAACCAATTTCCTAACCGTTGAGCAATTGGACAATTGACATTACCCATTGTTGGATGCACCTGCTCACAGGGATGTCTAACCTTTTGGTATCTCTGGGACATGCTGGAAGAAGAATTGCCTTGGGACACACATTAAGTACACAAACACTAATGAAAACTGATAAGACCCAAAAAAAGGTTTTAAGTAAATTTACTATTTTGTGTTGGGCCACATTCATAGCTATTCTGGACCTCATATGGCTTGTGGGCCATGGGTTGGACACCCTTGTAGGAGAACCAAGCCCAGCTGACAGTCACCTCTCCAACAAAGGTACAGGGCTACAGGTCCCAAGTAAAGCCATGCATATGTCCCTGTGGAGATGTCTGAGCACAAAAGGTATTCTAGTGGGAAAAAAATAGCAAGTACTAGGAAGAAAAAGTTAATCTGCATTTTCTTACATATACCTCACAAGGTCTTCTGGAGAAGAAAAATGAGACCAAAGTCCAGGTAGCTTTCAAGACATTGCTAATAATGGAGAAAAGAAATTGGGAATTATAAACTAAGTAGCAGAATCTAATGGAAGCTTTAAGTTATTGAGCACTTACTATGTGCCAGGCATTGTGCTCAGAGCTTTATGTGCATCCCCCATTGTATCTGCCCAAATCCCTCCTAGTAGATATCATCTAGTGAATTAGTGTGGTAGCTAAGAGGACAGGCTCTAGGGTAGCGTTCTCAACCTCAGCACTATTGACATTAGGGGCTGCAAAATTCTTGGTTGTGTAGGCCATCCTGTACATTGTCGGATGTTAGACAGCATCCCTGTCCACAACACTACAAATATCAGTAGCATCTACCCCTTGACCCAATTGTGACAACCTACAATGTCCCCAGACAGTTCCAAATGCCCCCGAGGAAACATTACTCTGGTAGAGAATCACTTCTTTAAAGTCTCAGAAAAAGCACAAAGATTCTAGCTCAAACACTTGCTGCCAGTGTGGCTATGTGCCAGTTTCTTCATTGGCAAATGTACAAACCATGTCATCTTTTAAACATTTTAACTGAAATAATGCCTGTATCATACTTAGAAAAGCCAATAGTAAGTTTCAATAAACGTTAGATATTTTGATTACTTTGTTTTACTTCTTTTTAACAGATAAAGAAACTGAGACTCAGAGAAGTTAAATAACTTGCCACATTTTCAGCTGAGGTGTTTGTAGCTCAGCGGGGTTCCAAATCCAGACCATCTGCCATTGCACATGGCTAGCTACCTGGGGCAAAAACCCTAGAGCCTGGCAGATTCTCCCTGACAGCAGCAAGGACAGCAGTGGCCTGAGCTGCTCAGCTGAGGTGTCCACAGCAGTTTCCTGGCATTTTACATTGTTTGCCAGCAATCACAAGTGGTCGCTATCAAGGATTATTATTTGTGTATCTATGAGTCACAATATGCCAGATTCATAAGAGCCAGATGTCACAGCTAACCCAGATGAGACACTCAGATAGATCCCATGAGTTTTGTGTGTCAGACTTTATCCATTCATAAGACAGCTCCTTCCCAAAATATGTCTTGAGAAAAAAATCTAAAGTTGGTTGTGCAATTCTGAGTCTAGTTGAATGGATTTCCAAGCTCTCCACCACCACCCCCACCATGCCGCTCATAATTTTAATTCTGGGTTAATTCTTCCAAGGTTCAAAGCTGAAAAGGGGGCATGGTATCCATCATTCAAATCCAGAAAAGGAAACAGGAATTGGCAGACATAAGTAGGTGAGCATAGGATAACATTATTTTTGCTATTGTAAATGTTAAAGCTACAGAAATATTTTGTGATCAGAATCAGGCAGTTGTGTCATTAAGCCCCTCCCTCCTTTTCTCCTTTTCTTTTTTTAAACTTTGGAAGAAGTCACTTTCTCAGGAGCAGTGGGAAAACCCTTTGAAAATGCATGCATGCATATATATCAGTCTCAGGAGCTCAAAGTGTCTGGGGGTAAGGATTAGAGAGGTTCAAGTTGGGTTCTCCTGTTAAAATTACAGCTGCCCTTAAGATGGTACAGAATATAGGCTCAGCAAACTCATCCAGTTCTCAGGAATGAGAAAACACAGCTGTGCTGGAACAGATAGAATGTGGAGGGTCAGGCTTCACTCTTCCCTTTGCCACTCTGTCCAGAAAGAAAGGTAAGAGAGATGCTCCAGTAGACCAGGTGGTATCTAGGCAGTATGGTCAAAACAGAAGTATCCGTCATTCTGCAAGTAGTCAAAAGACAGGTAAGTGTATCAAAAAACAAAATAAGTGCAAAAAATAAACCTGGGGTTCAGAGTTTTTCAATTTTTATTTTCACTTTTTTTCCTCCAGGGGTTGAAATTTAATATCCTTTTTAGCAAACTGGAGCTGGCTCCCTCCCTTGTCTGGCTTTTGCTCCCCAGTGTACTCTCAGTGCCTATCCCACAGATACACTAAGCTGATTAGGAAACCTGTGCATTGTCATCCAGGCCTGTTGTGACCAAGAAAATGCATTCAGGTATAGCTGCTTCTCATCCACTCCACCACACACAAACCCTTAATCATGCTGACTCTGCTAATCTTCAGGTTCAGCACTTGTCAGGTGCTTTACAAAATGCACCCAAGCCTGGGTTGTCCATGAGTGTGAGTGTCAGACTCTCCTTCAGTTTCTGTATTTACATGGGGCCCACTCATGCAAAAATCAGAGTGACAAAGCCTGCTCTAAGAAGCTTTAGCTGAGGGCTCAGCTTGCCCCTCTTCTTAGGCTGACCTCCCTTAGGCTTCTCCCCTCCCAGGAGGCACTTTTGGTGAAACAATACAAACATCATTCACCAGCTGCACCTCAACTGTAGCTTGATGATCTATACTACTGGCTAGCACAGTCAGTTTTCAGTTTAACTCACATCTGGTTAGGCACAAAGATATTTTTAATGCTACTTTGTGGGGGGTAAGAACACATCAGGAGGTCACTCCAAATTTATTTCAAGTCAGAGTCTAGCAAGCCAACCTGGCAGAGAACCAGAAGGAGGAAATGACTCATTCTCTGGGCCCATTGCTCTTCTACAATTCCTTAAACCCTCTCCCAGCACAGAGAGCCAGGGGATATTGTAGAGGTTCTGTGGCTACCTGAAATCAAGTCCCGCTTCCAACAGCACCACCTTCCAAAGGAAAGCCATGTTGTAATGACTTGTGTCTATGTACTGGGCCATTCTTGGACTGTATAAAAGAATTGATAGAAATAACTTTTTCATCTTCTAACTTTTCTATAACCCATGGAATGTCCATTGTTAAAATAAGATAGATTTAGTACAATTTTAGTTAATAGGAACTACACATTTTCTCCAATTTACAATTCTTCAACTCTAGTGTTTTTAAGACAACTGGTAGATTAAGGTGGAATGTATAAAATTGATACATTACACATCATTGACCAAAACAATTTTATTCACCAACTTATCTATTCAATAATCCATCCATTCATTCAAAAATAATAAAGAGCCCAATCTGCCAGACACAGTGAGAATCACAGGACAGACATGAATAAGACAGTTTCTATCACTGATAGACTGGCCAGGTGGTAGGAGAGAGACTGATGAGTAAACAACCATGGGACACCATCATCTAGGTCTTATGAAGCATGGTGCAGTGACATAGTGTAGGTGGTCAGTGCCACCTGCAGGCATCAGGAAGACTTCTGAGACTGGATGAGCAGGTATTTCTGCGTATATAAGTGAGCTAAAAGCATAAGAAGGAATAGGATCCCTTTGAGCTGTTCCATGTCTCTCCCTTTACTCAGGGCTTTTTCTGCCTAGAATCCCCTAACACAGCATTAAGGAAGCTCTTGCATACAGTAGATATCTACTGTATATTTACTGAGGGATTTTTGAATAAATTACTGATGATGAGTAGTTACTAGAAGGAAATGAAAAAGCAATAAATCAAAGAAAGTGGAGGTAACTGCAGACAAGGACCAGTGAATATGTGGCATGTGAATGACTACCTTAGATTACTTGTTCACTGAGTATACCAGAAAGGACCACAGAAATCTTTCCAGTTGAGTTTAGATGGCAAAGTTTTTACAGGTCTCCACAACAAAGTGCTTGCCTAGAATACCATGAAGAACCTATTTTCCATTTGCTTTTGCAAACTATTCTTATAAGGAACTTGACAATGAAGAAAAAATAAATACCTACAAAGTATTAGAGAAGAGGATATCTCTCTCTAAAGAGTCTCTGAATGTACCTGGAAAAAAAATATGAGACATAATGTCTGTATATTGGTCACAACTTACATGATGACAATGCAAGGAAAAACTGATTGTCCCTAGAATGTCCAATATTTTTAATATGGTGTTTATTTCTATATTTAGCACTCTTGGTTGTCTGTGATGTGCTGGACTCTCTGAGGGTATTTTGAGGTTTATGGAATTGTGAAGATTAAGGGCCATGGGAATGCCAAGGGAAAAATGAGAACCGTCCAAAGTGAGAATTTAAGAAAGCTCCAGAGGATATAGAAACAAGATAGACTTCAAAACATAAATGATATTTATAAATGAAACAATTGAAATAGAAATGGCATTTTAGAGAGAAAAAGAGTAACCTGAAATAGAAATCTTAGGAATAAAAATTTGGAGAAGAGAGGAATTATAGCAAAAACTTTAATGTATCTATAATATGCACTATAAGTATGCCTGGTCATTAAGTAACTGAATCCCATTTAATCACATGGGGTGGCAGTCAGTACAAGGGTCAAGCAGGCACTATGATTATCTTCCTACTTTGGGGCTTTAAGAAAAATAAATGACATTTTTAGGAAACAGAGGTTGTGAGATCATGTCTAATAGAAGCTCCTTCATTATAACTCTTTGGTCCTGGGATATAATTCCAAACCACTTATTTACTCAACATGGGGCTGTTCTTCAATCTCAGAGCAAGCAGGGTATATAACCAGACCTCTCAATCTCAATGGATTGCTATAAGTAGTAGATAAAAATATATAAGAATCTAGCCCAAAGCCAGGAGTACAGTATGAACTCAGCATACAAGAATTATGGATTTTGGATAGAAAGGAAGTGTTTCCAACCTTGCTAATATATCAGGAACACCTGGAGTCTTCTTAAAACAGATTGCTGGCCCCCACCCCCAGAGTGTCCGATTCTGTACATTCGGTGAGGGCCTGAGTATTGGCATCCTCTGGTGATTCTGCTAGTTCAAGCACCACTCTGTGGGGAATCCCTCATGGGGCCACTGCCTTTCTCTGCTATTTCATTTGACATACCCACTCTGAGACTTTAGTGGAAGGTTTAGTGGAAGATTTAGTGGAAAGAAGGGTTCATCATTATTTTGAAGTCACATTTCGTATTGGTGAGTTAACTTTGGAAATCTGAGAATTTCCTGACTAGTAAATGTACTCAACATTCATACATAGCTAAAAGTTCATTGCCGTCACTTCGCCCAAGAATACCAGAGAATTCAAGTTTCTATTTTATCTGTTCTTTTTCCTCCCTCCACTCAATCTTCCTCACCTCATTTCCTGAGATGGTGCCACACCCCAGGATAGCTTTGACCAATCTTTCTATGATAGGCAAAGCATTATTTAAAATGACATACAACCAAGCATAGACATGTAAGCATTGGGAACAGGTCAAATAACATTCCTCAGACTTTGACGTTTGCCGGAGTCCAGCTCCTGCAGGTCCAGGGAATCCCTATGGAAGGAATGGCGTCGGCGAAGAATGACAGGGGGCTTGGTGCTTTTAAGCTCACCAACCGGGCATCTTTCTCTCCCTTGCTGGGGTGAGTGCTTTATTTTATACTCAGGGGTAAGCATATGTGGCAATGTGGGAGCAAAAAAAATTTACATTTAATTTATCGTTGTTGTGTAGAAAGCATTACATAACATTTGGATATAATTAGCAATACATGTTATATAAAATACAATTGAGCAGTTAGATACTTTGCAGTTTGCAAGCCTTATCTATCTATATTGACATCATCTCTCTACCTGAGCCTCTTCCTTCTACTTATTTTGACACCTTATTTTTTCAAGCTTAGGTGTAAGTTTTGTGGTTAACGTGTAAAGCCATGAATTGACTAGAATATGGGCACATTAGAGTCTGGGCATCTTGCCAAGTGACTGAGATACAGGGTCTGTGGTCATAGTGATTAATATCTGTCTCTCACCTCTAAATCTGCTTTGCTAGCTATAAACACCAAAAGCATTGAGACCCTGTTTGTTATAAAGGAATTGTCTCCTCTATACTTTTCTCTTTCCCGGGAATGGAGTCTAACCCCAATGTGCCCAGGCCCTAAGCAATTGCCTGAACAACCTATCTTTTTGAACCTGTGTATAAAAATACCAAGGAAATCCAGTTCTCTTAAGCTTCTCTGGAAAGGACAGTTCTAACCAATTTCTCTAATAACCATTTACATAAGCTCTAGTATAGGGCAGTGGGGGTCAGTTGGTTGTGGTGTAGGGACTCTTGTGGTCCAAGGAAATCTATATAAAATTGAATATTTAGCTCTCTTCTTTCTCCTGCC
>CM052549.1:49237594-49261121 GCA_028533065.1 Trachops cirrhosus | reverse complement strand
CAATTCTCATTCTCACCATCTGCTCCAGTATGTATAGCAATAAAAATGATCCCAAGCACAGACAAGCAAAAGAGAAACAACACAAGGGAGATTCAGGTGCTTTCCCTGCCGAGTCTGCTGTGCAGACGTGCAGCTCCCTCTGCGACTGTGTCATACAGCAGGGATGGGTTGGCTTCCATCAGACGTTTCCACTTGAATGTCTAAATGTTAAGGTTCAAGGACAGAATACCCCAACCCAAGTCTGTCACTCAAGATTCTGAGATTTTTGAAAGGAGATTTAGAAAAGAAGCTAAAATTTTCTGGGAAACCACCAATATTTCAACAAAATCCATAGAAGAGTAAGAACCTCTGAGAAGAAATTGACAAATACAACCATGAAAAGAAATGGCAGTTTGTTGGCCATACAGGTAAATAAGTTTCTTCCCTCTACCCAACCTTCATCCAATCTGTGTGGGAGAACATCTGTCCCCCTGGCAGCACAGGTCAAAAGCTAAGTCATTAGGAGAGCCTTGTGGAAGCACTAGAAACACACAAAACATCACTGGTCTAAGGTCTAGAGTGAACAGTGTACTAAACCCTTCTTTCCTGTAGGGCAACAGGGGGGGATTGTTCACAAAGCTCATATTGCTGTCTCTTTACAAGAAAACTTCTACATAACCCTCATTACTTCTACAATCCAAATAACCCTCACTGATGTGTGTACATGAATTTGTCAAAATTCGTGACAGAGATCATAACCAAGAGAGGAATTGTGAGAGCCTTTAGTAGAGTTCTCACACATTTTGTCAGTTGCAAAAGCCCTACAATGACAGGAATTCTTATTGTAACAGCCCCTCACCTTAACTTTCTCTTCCCCTCTAGAAAGAACTTCCTCCTTTTTTGTCTTAGGGATTTTCACATGGCTCATCATAGCTTTGCATACTGGATTGCAATCCCTTATTTTTCCCCAATATATATTTTCTTCTGAAAGAATACCTATTCAACTTTTTGTTTGCAATAGATAAATAATAGGTAAAGGGAACCACCATTTATTGAACACCTTCTACATACTAAACTTTGAGCTAAGTACTTTACAAATAATTATATCTCATTTAATCCTTAACCTTGTGAGGAAATGTGTGCCTTACATTAACAGGAAACAGAGGCTTAACCAAGTTGACTCCATCAGCTTAACATTAATGATATAATAGGACTCAATCCTTGAGGCAGAAAAGAAACCAGTGTTTTCACTGAAAGACCTGTTTTGTTGTTGTTGTGGTTGTTGATTTTTTAAATTGTGGTAACATACACAAAATTTGCCATCTTAACTATTTCTAAGTATACAATTCAGCAGTGTTAAGTATATTCATATTGTTGGGCAACCAATCTCCAGAACATTTTCATCTTGCAAAACTGAAACTTTATACCCATTAAATAATAACTCTGTATTCTCCTTCCCCCCACTTCCAGCTTCCCCCAACCACCATTCTACTCTCTGTCTCTATGATTTTGATTGCTCTAGATATCTCATATAAGTGAAATCATACAGTAATTATCTTTTTGAAACTGGCTTATTTCACTTAACATAATGCCCTCCAGGTTAATCAATATTGCAGCATGTGTCAGGAATTCCCTCTTTTTAAGGTAGAATAATATTCCATTGTATGTGTATATATCACATTTTATTTATCCATTCACCTATTGATGAACATTTGTGTTTCTTCCTTTCTTTTGGCTAATGTGAATAATGCTGCCCTGAATATGGACGTGCAAATATTTCTTTCACACCCTTCTCTTAATTTTTCTGGAGGTATATACAAAAGTGAAATTTCTGGATCATATAATTCTCTTTTTAATTTTTTAAGGAACCATATTACTGTTTTCCATAGAGACTTCATCATTTCACATTTTCACCAAGAATGCACACAAAGATTCTGATTTCTCACGTATTTGTTAACACTTCTATTTTCTCTTTTTGTGATAGTAACCATCCTAATGGGCATGAGATGTAACTGTTGTTTTCATTTGCATTTTTCTAATGATTAGTGGTGGCAAGCATCTTTTAATATGCTGTTGTGTAGTTTATTGCAGAAATATCTATTCAAATCCATTGCCAATTTTTAAAGGTTATTATTTTGTTGTAGGAGTTCTATATACACATTCTGAATATTAATCCATTACCAGTCTATGATTTATAAATATTTCCTTTCATTCTATAGGTTGCCTTTTCATAGTATTAATTATGTCCTTTGATGCACAGAAGTATCTAATTTTGATACAGTACAATTTGTCTATAAATTTTTTGTTACTTGTGCTTCTAGTGTCATATCCAAGAAATCATTGTTAAATTCAAAATTATAAAGATTTTACCTGTGTTTTCTTCTAAGAGTTTTATAATTTATTCTATGTCTTATATTTAGATGTTTGATAGACTTTTAGTTAATTATTGTATATAGTGTAAAGTGAGGGTCAATCTTTACTCTTTTCCAGGTGCCTATTCAGTTTTCCCAGCACCACTGTTTTGAAAAAAAAAAACAGTTCTTTACCTGTTGGATGGCATTGGTGCCCTTGTTGAATATTGTTCGACCATATATTCAAGATTTTATTACTGGGATCTCTATTCTATTCTATTCTAATTTTATTGTTTTAGATGTCTGTCTTCAGGCCAGTACCACAGTATCTTGATCATTGTTGCCTTGTAATAAGTTTTAAAATAAGAATGTGAGACCTTTACATTTATTCTTTTTTGTTAAGATTCTTTGCCTATCAAAATATTTATTTAAAAGATAAAAAGAAAAATAAATGAAGGTGATTTTTAAAGTGCAGAAATGCAATGAAGCTTTAAAACATACAAATACTTTGGCTTACCTGCGGACAATGAGTGTAGGTACCACAACAGTCCTCAGTTTGAGAAAATCAGTTTTAAAAGAATTTGAAAATTTTGTCTCCTTCTTCATACATTAAATCAACTGACATTAAATTAGCCCTGCATTTTCCCCTCTCTTTTTCCTACTCTCCTAGCCACTTGAGGTCCTGGCTAGGATAAGCTGCTCTAGATGGGAAGTTGTGCTATATTCTCTACTTCGAAGTTGAAAGTCCAAGAGCAGTAGGGCAGAGAAGATAAGTAGTAAACAGCATGAGAGTCCTGGAAGCCCCATAGAGGATTGGGATCACTCAGAATAAGGAATTTCCTCTCTAGTTTTCAATTTGTGACAAAGGGTTAGAGCCTGGAGAGCAACTATACCAAATTCTATACCAAATACCTCTTTTGATCCAAAGCACTGTGATTGGATGTGTGCAGTAAATACGGAAACCTTTTTTTCCTTCCTTGAAAGGAAAATACAATCAACAAAAAATATAAGAAAAGACAACATTGTTAGCACATTAGAAGAGAGAAGAAAGAGGTCTACAGGAGGTTGGACACTATCACAATGCTAGAACCAAGGAATCATAGGCAAAAAGGCCAAGAATATGAGTGATGGGAGTAAACAAACCCAGTTGGTGACCACAGAGATTTTGTTAGGGCTACATCACTTAGCCTAAGGATCGCCTAAAGCCCCAAGCAGGCTTCCTAATGTAGTCTGAGGCAAACGTGGGGAGTCTAGGTGGGGAGCAAGGAAGAGAGTCCTCTGGATCACTCTCCTTCTCAAATATTCATATTCATCACTCCTTCCAAGAAATCCTTGGATTCTAAATTAATCCTTTTTATCCAAACCCTTAACTCAACCCTTAACAAACCCTATACATGTATGCACACACATATACCAAACACACAGACACACATAAATACACACACAGGTTTCTCCTCTTTCTGCCTTGAGTTTGGTGTCACAAGAGCCAGCTTTCCAGCACGTAGTTTCCTTCATACAAGGGATGATGTGAGATTGTCCTTCAATGACAAATACTTGTTAGAGAGGTGGGCTCATGAGAACTTCACTTCAAGAAAACAGAGAATCATAGGGGACTTTGAATTAGAAAAAGAGTCTTGATGGAGAAAGAGTTGCCAACAGAGAACTCTGTTCTTTTAGTGAAATGATAGAGGTAAAATGTAATAAAACATATGCAAAAAGTAAAGCAATAATTATGATTTACAGGGCATTTCCTATTCACCAGGTACTACTTTTCATATGTCACATGTGCTATCTCAATTAATTCTTGTAATTACATCTTCAGTTTGCTGATGATGAAACTGAAGAGAAGAGAGATGAGGTCACATATACTCTACAGTTTTGTGGAAACTATGAGGTCAGGTCTGGGAGGCAGAAATCTGGTCTCCTCCAGTTAATCTGTTCTTCTGTGAATAGACCCAGCTGTTGTACAGTCAATCTGGGTTTGTAAGGCACAGTAACACAGCAGGGGCTTCTCCACTGTTGGGAGAGGCAACTTACTTCCCATCCCTCTCTGAAACCTGTATTGGTCACAGTGAGTTGGGTACATTACTAGGAAATAAAATATGACTCTTGGTTTGTTCAGAGCAGCATCACATGCAATGTACAAATAGGCTTGTAGAACATACCCTGAATAGTCAGAGATGAGATGCCTCACATGGGCTTTCATCCAAATGTGTTTTTTGAGGGTTAACTTCTCAGGGCCTCAGCTTACTGCCTACAGAATGCTATGAATGAGGAAATAATAAGGGAAAAGTCAACACAGAGAAGGCATCAGCAGAAATGCTCAAGAGGGTCCTCATGTAACCCTCCAGCAACCCTTTGCTTGCACCAAAGACCAACAGAAGTGGGGAAGGAAGGGAAGAAGGTACTCTCCTTTCTGCCTGCCCCAGCAACAAGCATGCATCCTGGTGACCTGGGCTTTTCAAGGTCTTCTCACACCTCATCCCAACCCCTCAACTCAAGGCTTTCTATATAAGAAAGATAAGAATATGCATATCCTATAAAGGATAATACATTCTTTACAGGATGTGTATGTATTATAATTATCTTCCTCTCCTGTGTTCTGAGTGACCCAACAATACTCCCTAATAGCAACTGCACTTTTATATGGATTAAGAATTAAATGTTGAAAACACAAAAGCAACAACAAAAGGAATCTTATTACAGTTTCCAGTAACTGGCCTTCCAAGAATCAAAAGCATCAGGGAAGCTAAATCAATTACTCAAGAAGTTTCCATTTTTTTCAGTTTTTCTCAAGAAAAGTTGGAAGGAGACTTCAACTTACCCTTCTGAGAGAGAGAAAGACAGAAGTAAAAGAAAAAAATGCACACACAGAAATGAATTGATAACTGAGTCCTTTCCATTGTACATGTTGAGTGAAGAGCCTGCCTAGAGGTTTGCCAAGAATGCTGAAGATGACTCCAGAAGTCTTCATGGGATTATAGTTACAATAGCCACTTGAATTAGTGAACTTCCCAAGATTATTTAAGAAATTTGCACCGCTGTCAATAAACTCAATTTTTGGAACTCAGCACTTTGAGGCAAAAAATATCTGAGGATGTGGACATCACTATCTTGTTTCTAGAATCTTGAGTAATATGTGTTATACAACCTTTAAAAAGCTATATTCAACTTAATATAATTCACCTTCTGCTTGCTGAATTCTTAGAAGTGCCTGTTTTATGAATGACTAGTATGAGAATTCAGAGATTCAGCATGAACTTAGGAGCTCATAATATAGAGGCAAAGAGAGTATTCAAAGAAGATCTATGGAAGTTCGTAATCCATGCTTCAAAGAAAGGAGTGTCTGTGTAGGAAAAAAATGATTCTGTTTTAGAGGGTCAGGGAAGACTAGATAGAAATGATGAGAATAAATGCCCTTGGAAGGCAATATGAAGAGACAATGTAGAATGAAAGGGCTTCATTGGTGTTCCAAATTTTACATACTTTACCATAGTTCATCATTACACATACAATCCTACAAAATTAGTCTTTCAGTTTTACAAGTAAGGAAACTGAGACAAGGAAGGACGATGTTACTCGGACAAAGTTACAAAAAGTGAACCATGGTTTGGCCAGGCACCTAATTCAGTCTGTGAATTTGACTCAAGGTGTGCTTTTGATTGAGGCAGGCAGGCTTTGGTCAGGGTCACCTGGTGAGTTCTGTTCTTAATATGTCAAGCTTGACATACATATGGGAGTGGATTTGCTAGAAATATGGGTCTGGAATAAGAAGGCAGTTTGGAGAGAGATTTGGGGGCATGTGCAGATTGGTGATAGTTTTGGTACATGTGAGAATGAGTGAGATTGTCTGGGACAGGTATGTGGTAAAAAAGCATCTGTACAAAGAATCTTGAGGTAATGGAAAGAGTCAGAAGATAGACAGAGGAAATGGAGAGAATAGTTGAAACAATAAAAAAAGAGAGGCAAAACCATGGAAACCAAAAGAGAGAAGAGTTTTAATGAATTAATATGGTAGGTAAATGCTGCCAAAAGCTTACACAGGATGGCAAAAGCCATTGGATTAGGCATTTAGAAAGCTGTCAGAGACCTTATAGAGAGGACTTTCAGTGGAACACTGAGGTAAAAAGATAGATGAGAGCTTGGCAAGGAGGAAAGTGGGAATAAATGGGAATAAAAAAGCAAAAATGGTCAGGAAGGTTGACAATGAAGACAGGGAGAGAGAGAGTTAACCATTTAGATTTAAGGGCAAAGTTAGGATCGTTTTTGCTTTGTTGGTCCATTTCAGGATAGAGGATTTTTAAGAAAGTTTGTTTGCAAAAGGCAGGATATCCGTGAAAAAGAAAATGTTCTGGGATAAAGTAGAGGCAAAAGTTTTGAGAAGGAACAGCACCCCAAAGGGAAGGGTGTAGACGTCAGCCTTTGAGAGACAAGAGATGATGCAGACAAATCTGAAGTATGCTCAGGAGACCAGGAACTACCCATAGTCTTCCATTATCTCTGTGAAACTAGTGTCACAAGTCTATGTTGAGAGTGAAGCACCTTATAGCGCAAGTGAGATATGGAGCAGCTCAGGAAGATAGGAAACTGATGCAAACCCTGGCTCGTGGGGTCCACCACATTGTGGATGACATATGAGAAATTCACACAGACTACCGAGTCCTGTGGAAGAAAAGGGACAGCATGGCTTTTCTCTCAAGAGGATAAAAAGCTGCGGCCCTTGCCATGACCAGCCTTTCTTTTCTGGGCACATTACATGATGGTCCTCATTTACTATGCACAGGTTCACTTTAGGTGGTTACCTTTTACAGAAAACAAAGGAGACAATGCCACTAATCACATCACAGAAGAAGGATATTTGCAAATGCAAAGGGAAAAGTGGTTGAACTAGTTAAACTCATCCTTGGAAGGTTTAGCAAGGATTTGTGGAAGTTACTTTGCAGTAAATGTTTGCTGCCACAATTCAGGGTGAGGGAGTTTTAGCAAAAGCAAGTCTCATAGCAGTCTAGGTACAATGCAGGCCTGATTCCCCATGGGAGAACTTATCTGTGGGCATGGGTCCTACGCATTGGACCTTGCTTTCCACTGGGAGCTGGGCCCACACCAGAATGGTCTCCTACAGAAAACTAGCAGAGAGGTATTTTCAGGAATTAAGAAATGTGATGGGATGTTTTCATGTATGGTCACAGGAAAAATAACATTATGGTGTTGGCAGTGAAGTTACATTTCACTGTCTCCTGTATTGATATCATGAGAAAAATAACATCTCTTAATATCAGTACAGGAGACAGTGAAATGCCAACACAAAGAAGTAGGTTACTGTGCAGATCAATATGTGGAACTCCCACAAGACTACTACTAAATAGTTACCACATGTTACATTACATCAAATACAAGTATTTCCTGTGGTTGAAAACAGGAATGTGCATGCTAGAAAAAAAGTTGTGTGGATAATTTTTTCAAACACTTTCTATATAAAGTGAGCTTTAGTTCTGGGCTTTCACTTAGCCCAGTCTATGCTGATAGTGCTATGTACATGGGCTTTTTATATTTTCCCAGTATAACTTGTTAGATCCACTTTACAAATAAGGAAACTGAGTATTAGTTAAGCAACTTCTTGAAAGTCACCAAATAATTTTTGTAAGAACCATAGTTTGAACCCAATTCTATCATGTAATAGGAATGCTCCTAAATATTATATTTTCCTGATGAAAAATTTTCTAACATAAAGTTTAACAAAAGTTTTGATATACACAAATATTTTCTACAAATGAACCCTAATTTGATTACTTTCTTGATGAAGTGGATGTATGAGCTGTTCAATCAACACTTATTCATTCATTTGCACACAGTCATCCATTCATTCACTCCATAGACATTTTCTTTCTGAGTATCAGTAATGAGCCTAGCCCCAGGCAAGTTAACAAGGAGCCACAGATAAAGGAAACTGAATTCCTTCTTAAAAGTGCTTTCACCTAGAAGAAATAAGCACCCAAACAAAGATGCTCATTTTCTACTGAAGACTGTGTGAGAGCAGACTGTGGGGTATGAGAGGCACCAAGGGTAAGGAGCTACTCTTCTGGAAAGTCAGAAAAGTTTCAAAGAAGAAGTGGGTAGATCAGAGGCTAGGAGATAAGTCAGTATTAGGGGGGCTTCCTGTGGGATGAGGCTCAGGACCATGTACAGCAGAGTGTGTAGTACCACGAAGAAACATGAGTGGCTAGAATGAGTTCCCAAATATCAAGAAGTTGCCTTCTTCCTGATTTTTTGATATATCAATATGCCACCTGCATAATTAGTAGTAATATATTTAAATCAACTATATAAAAATAATGAGTTCAAATTTTAAAATATGCAAAATTTCTGTTTTGATCAATTTATTTTTTCTGAGATGTTAAAATAAAAATTATTCATCTATATATCATAAATCATTTGTCATTTATTCATGTGAACACCCTGGGCCAGAGCATAGAAGTGTGAGTCTATATTGGAGACCAATTTGAGAGAATAATGGGAACAATAGAGTGTCTTAGGTACTCATGTGTGTGGAACACATGCACTCACAATTGGCATTTGCATGTTATTTCAGAATGGGAGAACCCAAAGATTTCTGAATGAGGGGGCAAATCATCCTGCTACAAGAATAGATGAGTTGCATTGTGAGTGGTCATTTTAAAGTATCAAAGAACAAGTGTAAACCCAATTGCTATTCATCTTATTTGGATCTCAGGAGGTCACCTGTTTGTACTAAATAGACAGATATTTCAGGAAACCTTGTCATCTTAGGAATAGGAAGATTGAAGCCATAAGAGGTCCATGCAAAATGTAACCCAGCCTCAACCTGTGTGAATTGGGTCCTTCAGTCCTCTATCAGATGAAGGAATAGTTTGAGTTAGCCCAGCAGGCAGCTGGTAGCAAAAAAGAAAGCCACTGAGGTGCACAGTCAGAATCACTGACCATATCACAGCGTGTAAGTTATCCTATTGGGCAGAGAAGGAAGGGTTCCAGTCAGCCAGTGCTTAGAGAGTTTGGAGGGGAAGTTAGAGACACCAACCAGGAGCAAGCCATGCTGTTTGAATTCTCATTTCTGTTGCTGAGGCTGAGGCTTCATTAAGTGGTTCCTCACATTGCCTCCAGACAGAGGGCCAGACAACAAGTAATGTTTGTCTTCCATTAGCAGAACAACTCTACCTGAGGCCGCTCTGCCTTCCTCAGAAGGCCAGAAGAAGGGCAGACAGATAGAAGGAAGAAAGAAAAAAGCCAAAGATGGATAGATATGTGGAAGTATGTGGCTACTGCTTTAAATGTACCACTGTTTAAGTGCCATATATAGTAACCAAGAGCTTATGTTAAATGGTGAGTAAATGAAAAGTTCAGCATGTCCAGAGACCCAATTACCCTCAGCCTAGTACACAGGAAGCACCGATTAATCCTCATTAGCTAAGGTTCTGTGGGGCTATATGAGAGCAACTGGCTGCTCTAGCTGCATCTCAGTTGTGGTTTTGGTCCAAACACTTTGTTTTCTCCAGGTTCAGACTCAGCCTTAAACACTTGCAGCTTTGAACCAAGAAAATAGAGGCTGTGTCCCAGAGGTAATGAAATCTTCTTTTTAAATCTGTCTTAATTTTCTGTAAAATAAGAATTATCTTGACCATACAGATATTACATGAATATGACACACCACATACTATTTCTCTTTCATATGCTTATTACATACAGTCTCCTGAATTCAAATGATCTGATTCTGAGCAAGAACATCACCATGTCAACATAGCCAAATTAAAATGCTTTAAACATGGTAAGTATTATAACTAAATTGCTTATGCCCCTTGTGTTCTATTGGTCTAACAACCTATTATAATAAGTATACAAGTGTTAAGCTAAGCTGACAACTTGATACTAACATTCTGTCACTGTAAGTTCAAGGACAGTATTGACAGTTCCAATATTCCATGGAGATGAAAACTATATTTTGACAATTTCATCCTTCTATTTTAATATTATTCCCCCTCCCTCATTTCAAATTTCTTTTCCCATATTCCTTATCCACTTAATCTGCTTCCAAGGCCCAATTCTAGTTTCATCTTTCTCAAAACCTTATTCTCAGGTGGGGATAGCTCATTCACACAGATCCACCTCAGACCTATCATAGGTCAGTATTTCTCTAAGTGTAATCCAGAAACCACCTGCAGCTGATGCATGTGGGTGCTTGTTAACTATTCAAATTCCTGGGCTCCACCAACTGAATCACAATTACTACTAGTGAGAAATTGAAATAAAATTTTTAAGTACATTTCCCAGTTAATTCCTAGAGCACACACACCACTAAGATGAGGTATTTGGCCTCCCAGGACCATAAAAGAAGTTTATAACCCATAAAGACTTAGAGATTTCAAGACAACACTCTAAGAGTTGGTCTTAGTTGGGAGATGTACAAACATGCTGGGATAATACAGTTTCTGCTGTATATGTGAACTTCTCAGATCCAGTTATCCACAAAAGACCAACATAGAAATGAAGAAGTTCAAATGGCGATACCTCATCATACAAAGGCCAAAAAAGGGAGCTCATCTGATGAAAGAGTAGAAAGTAAAAGGGGCACTTGAAGGGAAATGTAATAGAAATGAAGGGATGGGGGGAAGTTTATACTTGTTGATCTGATTTTGGGCAACTTCTGAACATGTATTAATCAGACGTCCCTGCAGTAGCAGGACTAATGTTGACTGAGCCATCTAAAGTTGTATATTGAATGACCAGACATTTAGGCCCTGCTAGTTTCCTGTGTCCCATACACATTAGGCCAAATAAAATAGGAACTCAAATCTGGAGCTTCCTTCAGCCCCAAACTCAAATACATTCACTTCAGGAGCCTAGAAAAGAAGTCCTCTGTCATTTAGAAATAGGATTCTTTATGGAACACAAATAAGTCTACTGTGACTTAAGCAATTTATTTTATTCAATCAGTAATATATCTAAAGGTGAATGCTACCAAATTTTTAAAGTCAAAGGCTCCTTCTATTATTCTGTTCTACCTTCTTTAGAATATAGCCTCATCCGTATGGTGATTGTACCTCACCTTGCCTTTGCATCTAAGACAAAAAGAGAAAAAGGAAATGGGGAGGAATGGTGTCACTTCCATTAGAAAACCAAACTTCCTCTGTGTCCCTAGAAATCTTTTGCTATGCACTAGTGAAAGCTGTCTGAAATGGTACCTCCAATTGCAAAGGAATATCATAAATGGACTTTTTATTTTTAAAATCTGAAAAACTGTCTCCTTGAACAAAATTGGGATACTATTAGTAAGGAAAAAGAGACATCTGGGTGCTGGGTAAGTAACAATCCATGTGTGCCCCATGCTTATCTGGGGAAGATGATTCTTTTGTTATGTGTATTTGGTTGTCCTTACAATTGTGGCTTGAGTAGCAGTGATATTAAGCTCCTTTCCTCTTCACATAGCCCCCATATTTTTTACATGTTTTTCAAGCTTCTTGAGTCTAAGTTTTGGTTTATTCATTCATTTGTTGAGACCAGTGTAAGGCATAAGTCACTACCTATGGTCATAATAAAATGAGGACGACACTTCTACTCTCATGGGACTTATATTCCAACAGAGGGATGTATGATGCGTTAATAAATCCTCAATTATGAGTGAATATGACAAAACTCCTTCACTACTATCTTCTCTTTTTCCTTACCAGCCATTCCCAAGTTCACACCCACCACTCCCACCACTCAGTAGGCAACTGACTACTTCTAGCCAATGAAGACTCACCTTGTTTTTGTTTTATTGAAAGTGCAGAACCCAAAAAGAAATGTCAGCATACATTCAGAATATATAATATGTGACTGATCAAGGATATAAATCAGGGTGGTATTGAAAATTATAAGAAAGTATGTGAAAATTAAAGCAGAGGATCATATATAAATCTACTTTTATGAATTTCTCAGCAATAGAAGATGAAAAGAGAGATGGGAATAAGGAGTAAAGAGTGCAGGGAAATAAAGATATTTATTAGTCACTTATTATGTAACTATTATCTTCACACATATTTCTCAGTCTTTATGTTACCACTCCTCCAGTATATGAACAAGCCAAAGTTTAAAGAGGTTAAATGAACTCCTAAAGGATAAAAGCCCACACCTCTCACTTCACTAGCCCATTTTCTAATGAGAAGTATTTACAATGAAAAGCAGGTGTTGTATACTCTCTAGGAAAGAGTAACAAGTTCAAGCACAAGACCTAGAATCAATATGAAGATCTTAATAATGGTAAAACAGTCCATACATAAATTTGTCCACACAAAACCTGCACATGAATGTTTATAGCAGCTGTATTCATAATTGCCAGAAAGTGCTAGCAACTAAGATGTCCCTTTAGTAATAGAACAATATTAAATACCTATCACTGAGTGAAACAAGACAATCTGAAAAATTACATTGTATATGATTCTAATTATATGACATTCTGGAATGGGCAAAATTATGGAGACAGCTAAAAAGATGGGTGATAATTAGGGGTTGGGAAGAGGATTGAATAGGTGGAGCTCAAGGGATTTTTAATGCAGTGAAACTCTTCTGTCTGATGCTGTATTGGTGGATATATGACATTAAGAAATGTAAAAGGCAGAAAACTGTACTTGAACAACAATTAAAATTAAAAATAAAATAAAATAAAATAGAATAAAATAAAATAACCCCCCCAAAAAAAAGAATTTGTCAAGACCCATAGGATCACACCACCAAGAGTGAACACTAATGTAATCTATGGACTTTACTTAATAAATAGCCTACCAACATTAGTTCATTAATTATAACAAACATACCATACTACACAACATGTTAATAATAGGAGAACAACATGTTAACACAGCAGGAGAGAGAATATATAGAAGCTATGTAATTTTGATGCCCTTTTTCTGAAGACCTTAAACTGCTCAAACTGCTATGAAAAAATAGCCTATTTTAAAAAAGTCTCTGGCATGAGTTTTTCTTTGAAGGAAAACCCAGGACTTTCAGATGCTCACAGTGGACCTGGTAGAGGCAGGGGCTTCATAGGGTAGAGAGGAATGTTTCATGGAGACCCATCTATTCATGGGACCCTGGCCACACAGGTTTAGCAGTGTGGTCTATTACTATTTATTCAAGAGGTTCCATAGGTTACATGCAAAATCTGGAGGCAGGCTCTCCTCTCTGCTCTGGGAGTGATCTGACTAATACATGACTGGAATTTTTCAAGTAGATGTGATTCTGTAGAGCTGAGGCCCCACAGTCTGTGAAAACAAGAAGCACTGGCCTCACAGACTGTTTAACATTTAGAGTGAGGTGACTCATGCTCATGTTCTAGAGTCTTCAGATGGCTGGAGTTTTCAGGTCAGAATGTGGTATGTAGACTGGTTGGCTGAGAAGCCCTCATGAGAGCTCCCATACTACTGAGGACTCTAGGGGAGGAGGGCAAGAGGAAAGTCTGACTGAGCTGGTCTGCAAACATTCAGAAATGCTAAAACTTTGATCTGTTGTCCAAAAGGCATGCCAAAAATGTGATTTGTGGTATTACTTTAACCTCTAAATGTAGATCTTCTCTGGAGACATTCAAAAGAATACTAGTTAACACACTAGAGGCTGAACATGTAACACTTCAACAAACTCACAAGGGAAGCATGACTGATAGCCCAATCTTACAGGTGAGAGATCTGAGCTTCCAAAGGTAAAGGGACAGGTGTAAAGTACCCAGCCAGAACTTTCTGGGTTTGTCCATTTCAAAGTTGGAGGGATGAATCATTAGGTATATTGCTTTCCACATTAGTAACTCAGGATGACCAGTGATTCCTTTAGTCTACTCTGGGAGTATTTAGTGGTCAACAGAAACAGTCTCAATGCTTTAAAATCTTGAGACATCAGTTAGACCTACTCTGCCCTTTTCATACCATACTAGTTTTCTGCTCTCAGGCTTAGAACAGAAACATCCATTCTTTCTCTTGGCTTTTAGGTCTATTGCCATAACACAGGTTCTCTCTGCCCAGAATTTAGGGATAGGAGATTGGGTCCAGAAACCAGAAGCCCTACCTGACTACCTGGCAGCCTATGTTAATAATCATCCTTATTATTCACCAAGGGCTTCCTCAGTGCCAGATTCCATACAAAACATTTTTACTTAACCCCATCCTTATGAAGAAGATGCCAATATCACCCTCAGTTTATAGATGAGGACAGTGCAGCTTGGAGAGTTTAACTGACTTCCATAGAAGCAGAAAGCAAGGCAGCACTGAGATATCAGCTGCACTCTTCAAGCCCTAGCATGTTGTGATAATGCGGTGACTACTCAGCATAAGTAGACTAAAGAGGAATGTGGGTCTTTTGTATTACAGACTCTTTGTGGTCTTTAGATGACATTTAAAAACCAAATATGTTTCTGTTATGTCTATTTTCTCCTCATGTTTTCCCAATGGGAACTTGAGACTTTTCCACTGCAGATGACTGGTTTATAGTCCCCAGGAGCCAAGTAGAATGCTGTGAATGAGAATGTCACTGTGCTGAATATCTTTGGTTCTCTCACAACCACAGATAGTAGTATGTACAAAATAGATATACAAACTTCCTACATATTTGTTCCTCCATTCCAGGCATGCTTCTTACACCACAGAAGGTTATGTATATCTAGGAATTAATGAGGCTATTAAATGGGGAGTTCACCTTTACCCCAATAGAATATAAACTTCAAACTTAGTCCACATGGTAAGCTTATCATTTTTCTGCTCACAGACACCACAAAGCCCTGGGGAATAGGAGCAGCCCTTAAGATCCCAAGAAGAAGGCCTGAAGTTCTCTTTCCAGAATTGCTTCAGCTTTTAAAAGTAAAAGAATGAATCAACAATCTCTATCTGGGTTCAAGAAATAATATTGATTTTTAAAAACAGTTTTAAGCATGAAAATCCAGGAATCTCATAGTCAACATCTGTGAAAGCCTACATGAGGCAAGGGTCTTTATGAGATCCCTGGTGAAGATGGCAGTGTAGGTAAATGCTGTGCCTGTCTCCCCCCACAACCGCAGTAAAATTACAAGTAAACTAAAAAACAACCATCATTGAGAACTACCTGAAGACTAGCTGAGCATAAGTCCTGTAACTAAGAATAAATAAAAGAAGCCAAGTCGAGACTGGTAGGAGGGGCAGAGATGCAGGACAGGCAGGCCCCAAACATATGTGTGGTGGTTAAGAAATGGAAGGGGTATATCAGCTGTCTAGGATTCCAGTTCTAGGCTGAGAAGTCCCCATGACTTCTGACTGTGAAAACCAAACCCAGCAGGGATTGTGGATGAGAATGTCAGATAGCTAATGAAGACTCAGGCAGTTCCTTTAAAAGGGTCCACTCATGAACTTATTCACTGACAGACTCACTCCCTCTGGGTTCCAGCACTGGAGCAGCAGCTTGAAAAGCACCAGGGACATATGGAGAGGAACCCAATTTCCAACTTCAGGGTGAGGGTTGGAGGGGTAGCATTCTCTCAAACACAAGTGCTGGTGGGTGCCATTATTTGTTTGTTGAGCCCACCCCCAACCCAGAATGCAGGCACTGGCAGGAGTCAAGTCTAAATCTCCATCAACCTGGTTAACACATTTTGTCCTGCCCAGATGATTTCCTGAAATCGACTGACCTAGTTTGCAGGCCTACTCGAGTCACGTCCAGGGGCTTTTCCATACAAACAGCTTACTTCAGCTTTCACTGTGGCCTTCTGTAAAATCTCTCAAATGTTGACAAAACCCAAGCAAGGAATTTTGGGCCTCTGCATGCCCTGTACCTCCTAGTAAGTGGCCCCAAACCCAGCACTAGGTACCTGGCCCCAGTTTGTAGTTTACCCTCTCCCAGGTGCCTCTAAACTCAGCACAAGTGGTAACTGTAGGGTAAACAGAGTCAGTCTGGCTGCCTCACACAGATGTCTGGGGAACTAAGATAAGCTGTGTTCTCATAGCCTTGAGACTGGGCCCAATAAACTGTTACCATATCCTTGAGTGGGCCCACATGCACAGAATGAACTTCTGTTGTATGATACTTTGGCACCCTGCCAGTTTCGCATGCATGTAGTATATAAGGGAGTTGAAACTTCCTGCTGGGGCACAGGCAACATGCAGTGCCATGTAGGGACATGCAGTGAGAAATGCAGTGCCACATGGGGACATGTGGCTTGCTGCATGCATGGATCTCCCACCCTTGAATAAAGGCATGTCATACATCTCCATGGCTCCATATATTTTCTTCGATCTGCCAGAATCCAGAGTGGACCTATCTGGCCTTGAACAGTCCCAACCCAACTGGCATGGTTGGCAGGATTTGTTGCAGAATGAAATGGAGCTGGTGCCCCCAGAAGGGGACTTGGTGGAGTGGCCGGTCACTGGCAGGTAGTATTTGGTGGCCATGTTCCTGGTGGCTTAACCTTTCCCCCAGGACTGGCCCAATGTTGGTGGTGCACCAGACACAATAAGGATGGTTTTGAGGGTGGTTTGAGAGACCCTAGAAAAGCCCAGCACCCATGAGGTTGAGGGGGCCATGGGCTGGGTGTTTCCTTCAGCTTTGTGAGCTGTGATGAAGACTGCACTTCATGATACAGCAAAGTTAAGTGAACTCCAACAAGTAAAGGGAACCTGGAAGGCTGAAGAAGAGGAGACTGTGCTTTGCAACAGAGCAAAGTTCCAGGAGCCCTGAGAGGGAGTGATTTGCACCCTGGCAAAAAACCTAAGGACAGCAGAACTATGGCAATCCCCCACCCCAATTGCAGTGATTCAGGTGAAAAGGTGGGGAGAAAGAGAACTGAGTACCCTGTAGGCCTGTCCAATAATGGTGCAGAAAATGAAATTGCAGCAACCTATGGCATCTGGGGGAAGTTTCAATTTGGGTGGCCTGGGGCTCCCTTCCCCTCTTCCACCCCACACTTTATTTTTGGAATAAAGTTGTGCTATGCTGCTGCTGCTAGCCAGACTGGTGCAGAAAGTGCTAGCTATGCTGCTATACAATGCATCAGGCCAGCTCACTGTGCCCACCATGTTGGGCATCATGGGGCTCACGTTCCTAGAGTCTGAAGTGCTGCCAGTCAGTGTGCGTGTATGCAAGGCTGTGGCTCTGACCCTGTACACTCTGGCACCCAGCTGCCTGGTCGTGCTGCTTACTCTACCCATGGCCTTGCTGGTGGGGCAGCTGTTGGAGCTGGTGGCATGACCCAGGTGGCTGTAAAAGAGCATGCTGGAGCTGGCACAAGGCAGAGAAGCAGGTGCTGGAAAGCACGCTGATAGGGAGGGATGAGATGGTGTAGCAGATGGCCACAGAAGAGGTGACAGTAGCAGAGTGTCCCAAGAGGATGAAGCAGCAAAAGGGAGGGACAATGTCATAAGTTCCCACTGTTTCACTGTTAAAAAGTGACCCCATGTAGTTGCAAGCTGAACAATACTTCCTGTGCCCCAGAAAAATAAGATGATAGAAAAAACCCAGGGATGTGCCCCCAAAAGGCCTGTTCAGTGTGTCTAAAGGACCATATGGTTGTGCCAACCTCCTGAGAAGAGGGAGGAAATATCTTTTGGAAATTTAAATAGGGGAAAGGGCCAAGAAACCCATCTACAGAGGATGGGTGGCAACCAGAAGAGCGACTGTCCCCCCTTGAGTATACTGTTTAAGGGTCCCCTGTTCCTGATATATCCTGGGCCACATGCAGGGGCCTGTTGGGGTTTTTTGAGGGGATATGCTGAGCATCCCCCCGTTCAGATGCCATCTGCATGAAGGGTGATGACAGTTAAACAGACACAATCTGGCTTAATTCTAGAGGAGGTCAGAATAGCCAGTGGGCAGAACTGCACACTGTGTGGCTCATGACTGCCAATGAAACACCTCCCGACTATTTGCAGAGAGTTGGACAGTGTATCCGGGACTATTATGGATATCTACATGGCATGCAAATAAATGGATGGTTATACATAGGCCTTTATAGGGACAGGCCTTGTGGCAAGACCCTGTGAGCTACAGCTGCCACCCCTATGCTGGGAGACTGGATAAAATACTTACGGTCTGTCCTCTGAACTCTAAATGAGAAGAGCTGGAGAGGAGGGCCCAGCTCCAGTGGAAGTGCTCTTTTACCAGACTGCTGCTCCACTTCAGCTGCAGGTACAGGCTAAGGATGATTTGCTGAAACCAGGCATGGGAAAACGGAAATATTCTCTTGCCTGTACCTGAGGGCCTGGAGCAAAGGCAAACAGCCACTTAGATATGGCCTTGGGAAATAAAAGCCCCTCACACATGTTGGGTGGCTTTTGTTGCCCTTTGGGAACAAGGGGTTGAGAGAAACTTGCAAATAGTGCTCTGGGTCATTGGGGCATGGCCTGCAGTCTTAAAGGTGACATATCCAAGGCCAGCAAACCACAAAATGCTTATTTGTGGCAACTTTGTGATATCCTTATGGCCCATTATGAGTTCTCAAGTATTGTTGCAAGTAGATGCTGAACCCCCAGTTAAGGTGTGCAAGGTTGGTGCACCCAGAAAAGTTTGTACCTGGAAAGGTTCCTTCTGCCAGCCATCATCTTGTCAACAGACCAGAAACTTGCTTGTATATTGCCTGAGGGCAGTGATTGGCCATTGCTGGGGCCTATAACTGCTTTGTCACTTTGCCCTGAGGGTGCAAAATAATACCTATGAAACAGTGTACATTCCTTTAGGAATGCAACTGAACCAGCATCTTCACTAGGGTGAAGCAGCACTGTGATGGCCCCAGCCCTTGGTTGGCTGCTCCATGTGGGTGGCTTGGGGTTGACTCATGCCTAGGACCATGAGGTTGGCTAGGCCAGCCCCCCTCTGTGTTAAAAGCCTCAAGGACAAGCCCAGGTAGGCTGGACTCCTACAGTTCTGTGGAAGATTCAGACTCTAAAGCATTTCTGGGAGGCATAGAATGATGCATGGGCTACAGTTCCCACTGGAGCCCTCTGGGTGTGTGGCACACATAGGTGGCCTTACCTGTGTAGAAATTGGACTGGCCATGTACCTAGGGGTAGCCTTATTGCCTGCATTTTGCCTTCGTGCTGTTGCAGATTGTACTGCTGCTGTGGCAGCTGGGTGCAGGGCTCTGCCTTTCTCCCAAGGGACCCTTGCCTTCTGCCAAGGGACCTTTGCAGAAGATGCTCTCACCTAGACTGTGTGGTGAGGAACCCAGAAGGGGTGGATTATAGGGCAAATGGGGTCAGTCTGGCTGCCTCACACAAATGTCTGGGGAACTAAGATAAGCTGTGTTCTCATAGCCTTGAGACTGGGCCCAATAAACAAGTTACCATAGCCTTGCATATGCATAGAATGAAGCTTTGTTGTATAATACTTTGGCACCCTGCCAGTTTTGTGTGCATGTAGTATATAAGGGAGTTGGGACTTCCCACTGAGGGACAGGTGACATGCAGTGCCATGCAGGGACAAGCAGTGAGACATGCAGCACCACGTGGGGACATGCAACATGCAGTATACATGAATCACCCACCCTTGAATAAAGACATGTCAGACATCTCCACAGCTCCACGTATTTTCTTCATTCTGCCAGAATCCAGAGTGGACCTGTCCAACCTTGAACAGTCATAACAGAGTAACCATCATACAGATAATTTTGTAGCTTATACCAGGTGTCCCTGGGCAAGACACACATAGAAGCTGACATTGGCCAGATCCAGAGCACCCCCCAAGAGGTCTCAGAAAAAATACACATGTTGGCCAGGTTCAGATAACACCAAAGCACCACCCAACTCTCTCCAAAAACAGTTACCCAAAGGATAGACTTGGCAGGAACAAGAACCCTGCTAAAGTAAATCTTGCTCTGTGGGACCAGACCCCGCATAATAGCTCCTCTGCAGTAGTCACAGCCATTCCTCACAGCCAATCAACCTGAGGATCAATTTCTGTCATTGATGTGCCAAGAGCAATCAAGGCTCACTTACAAGAACACAGACATAACCCACATAAAAGACACAACTGAAGGGCCAGCTCAGGTGACCAGGGAGACTACATCACCATTTCCTATGGGTCCCATAGGAAACCTACTATATACAGCCACTCTACCAAGACTTGGAGACATAGCAGATCTACCTAATAGACTGAAACAAACACAAGGAGTCAACCAAAATGAGGAAACAACCAAACATGTTTCAAATAATAATTTTTTAAAAAAAGACAAAACTCCAGAAAAAAGAACGAAATAAAATGAAGAAAATCAATCTACCAGATCTAGGGACTAAAACACTGGATATAAAAATGCTCAATGAACTGAAGGGAATAGTAAATGAACTCAGTAAAAACTTCAACAAAGAGATAGAAAATGTAAAAATGGAGATAGAAAACAAACAAACAAAAAAGAACCAGTCAGAAATAAAGAATATAATAATTGAAGAATAGAAGGAATGAATAGTACATTACATGAAGTAGAGAATGAATCAACAGTTTGGAAGACAAGGTCATAGAATATATATTCAATCAGAACAGTAAAAAGAAAAAACTTAAATAATGAGAATGGTTTCAGGGGCTTGTGAGGCAACGTCAAGAGTAACATTTACACCATAGTGTACCAAAAGGAGAAAAGAGAGAGAAAGGAACTGAAAACCTATATGAAGGGTCAAGATGGTAACATAGGCAGACATGGCTCACCTCTTTGCACAACCACATCAAAATTACAACTAAAATATAGAACAACCATCACTCAGGAATGTCAGAAATTGAGTTGAATGGAAGTCTGACAACTACGAAATTGAAGAAACCACATCCATTCAGACTGGCAGGAGGGGCATGGATGTGGAGTATGCTGGCCCCCACCCATATAGATAAATACTTGGGAGGGATATCTTTGGAACCAGGGGTCCCAGATCCACACCAAACCCCCTAGGCCAGGATTCCAGTGCCAGGAAGATAAATCCCCACAACTTCTAGCTGTGAAAACCAGCAGGGACTGAGTTGGTGGAGGATGCTGCTGGAGCCCTAAACAGTTTCTCTTGAGAAACCCACGCATGGACTCACCTACTCAGACTTGCTCCCTCTGAGCTGTAGCACCAGGGTGGCAACTTGAAGGGCACCAGTTGTGTACAGGAAGAGAATGAAGTATCTGGCATCAGGGCAAGCAAAGGTCATTGTCCATTTGCTGAGTCCTCCTCCCATAGATCCTGTAGGCTGGTGCCATATCTGAGACTCTATCAACCTGATTAACACTGTATGACTCACCTTGGACATCCACAGAGGCTCTACCCCACCTAATTTATGGGCCCACTCAAGCTGCTTTTCCATAAGAATAGCTGGTCTTCGTTCTTAAATCCTATCAGACAAGCAACAGCTGGCTTCATTGAGCCCTAGTGGCAGCCAGATTAGAGTCACAGCTTGGCTTCACCTGGGCACTTCCAAGCCCAGCACATGTAGCTGGGATCTCAAATTGCTTTATAGCTCAGGCAGGGTACCCCAGGCAAAACACAAGTTGGGGCTGACCTTGGCCTGCACCACCCAGGAAACCCCAAGGGCAACATACCTAGTGAATAGCTACAGACTATGTTGGAGAACCTCCACTCTACCCCTCCCTGCACAAATGATCCGCCATGGAGGATGGAGGTTGGTGGTCTGTGGTCACAGCCAGTCCTTGCAGCTGACTGGCCTGTGTTAATCCCTCCCATTGATCTGCCAACAGCAACCAAAGCTCAACTACAAGAGGAGGGTGTACTTAGCTCACACAAAGGGCACACCTCGAGTACCCAACTTGGGTGATAGGGGAGGGAGGCTGTGCCACCCTATAAGACACCTACTACATTAGGCAACACTATCAAGACAGGAAGTCAAAGCAGCTCTCTCTAATACATAGAAACAAATACAGGGAGCTTTCCAAAATAAGTAGACAGAGAAACATGACCCAAATGAAAGAACAGACCAAAACTTCAGAAAAGAGCTAAACAAAAATGGAGATACACACTCTATCAGATGCAGAATTCAAAACACTGTTTATAAGGATGTTTAAGGAATGTAGGGAGGACCTCAACGGTATAAAAAAGAACCAGTTAGAAATGAAGGATATACTAATTGAAATAATGAACAATTTACAGGGAAACAAGAGTGGAGTGGATGAAGCCAAGAATCAAATCAATGATTTGGAATATAAGGAAGCAAAAAAAAAAAGGAACAAGAAAAAAGAATCCCAAAAATAAAGGTAGTATAAACAGCCTCTGGGACAACTTTAAGAGGTCCAACATTTATGTTATACAAATGCCAGAAGGGAAGGAGAAAGAAGAAACTGGAAATTTATCTGAAAATATAGTGAAAGAAAACTTCCCTAATTTGGTGAAGGAAATAGACATGCAAGTCCAGGAAGCATAGAGAGTCCCAATTATGATGGATGCAAAGAGGCCCACTATAAGACACATCATTATTAAAAGGCCAAAGGTTAAAGATGAAGAGAGATTCTTAAAAGCAAGAGAAAAATATTAGTTACCACAAGGTTGCCAGATGAGAGGGGGAGGGGAAGAATGGGTGAAGAGGTGAGAGGACCAAGAAGCACAAATAGGTAGTTATAGAACAGCTATGGGGATGTAAAGTACACTGTAAGAAATGGAATAGCCAAAGAACTTATACTCATGCCCCATGGACATTAACTATGGTGGGGGATTGTTTGAGGGAGTAGGGGGACCTGGGTGGAGGGGGTAAGAGGAAAAATGAGGACAAGTGTAATAGTATAATCAAGAAAATATAGTTAAAAATAAAATTAAAATAAATAAAATCTTTTAAAAAAACAAGAAAACCTATGTGAAAAAATTATGACAGAAAACTTTCCTAACCTGGTGAAGGAAATAGACACACAAAACAGAAAGAACAGAGTTCCAAAGGATATGAATCCAATGAGGCCCACACCAACATACATTACAGTTAAAATGCTGAAGGTTTAAAGTAAAGAGAGAATCTTAAAAGCAGCTAGAAAAAAAAATAAGTCACCTACAAGGGAGGTCCTATACACTATCAACTGATTCCCCAACAGAACTTTTCAGGCCACGTGGGATTAGCACAAAATATTCAAAGTGGTGAAAAGCAATGAACTACAATCAAAATTACTCCATCCAGCCAAGTTGTCATTTAGAATAAAAGGACATATAAAGAACTTCCCAGACCAAAAAAATAAATAAATAAATAGCAAAGAGTTCATTGTTACCAAACCAGCATTACAAAAA
>CM052549.1:49176162-49237094 GCA_028533065.1 Trachops cirrhosus | reverse complement strand
GGAGAAGGAAGAGGAGGGGAAGGAGGGGGAGGAGGGGAGGAGGAGAAGAGGAATTAAAAATATGCATAATAAAATGGCAGTAACTACATACCTATCAATAATTACTTTAAATGTAAATTGATTAAATGCTCAAATCAAAAGATGTAGGATGGCTGACTGGGTAACAAAACAAGATCCACACATATGCTGCCTACTAGAGACCCATTTAGATCAAAAGACACAGAATGAAAAAATGGATAGCAATGAATATTTCATGCAAATAGAAACAAAATATCTTAGGTAGCAATATTTATATTAGACAAAATAAACTAAACAAAGACTATCAAGAGACCAAGAAGTACCTAGACATCCCAGTTCTTGGTACTTGTCCAAAGAAACCCAAAATACTAATTCAAAAAAAAATGCATTCTTGTGTTCACTACAATATTATTTCCAGTAGCCAAGACATGGAAACAACCTAAGTGTTCATCAGTTGATAAATAGATTAAAAGTGTAGTACCTATATACAATGAAATAATAAACATAAAATAGAATGAAATCTTGCCATTGTGACAATATGGATGGAACTAGAGGGTTTTATGCTAAGTGAAATAAATCAGATAGAGAAAGGCAAATATAATCTAATTTCACTTATATGTGGAATCTAGAAAAAAACAAAATAAACATATAAAAACAAATCCATAGATACAGGGAATATTTTGATGATTGCCAGATGGGAGGGGGTTTCAGTGGGGGGATAGGTGAAAAAGGGAAGTGATTGAAGATGTGCGAATTGCTGTTTATAAAAACAGTCAAGGGAATGTGAAGTACAGCATGGGGAATATAGTCAATAATATTGTAACAACCAGTATGGGTCAGATGGGTACTAGAACTTATTGGGGTGATCACTTTGTAAGTAACTAAATGTATAATCACTGAAACTAATATAATATTTTCTGTCAACAGTAACTGAAAAACTTTTTGTTTTAAAATTATCTAAAAATAATTATATTCCACAAATGGTATATATTAATGCTATGTGAGTAAATTAGATTGTGTTTGCATACAACCTAAATAATCATTTCTGAGATACCACAACTGCATTTCTTTTTTTTTTATTGTTGACGCTATTACAAATGTCCCCCATTTCCCCCACCTTTTCCCTCTCCACCCGGCTTTGCTCTCCACCCTGGCCTTTACCACATTGTTGTCTCTGTCCATGGGCTATGTATATATGCATATATGTTCTTTGGCTAATCTCTTTCAGTCACCTCCAATCCCTACCCCTTGAGATCTGTCAGTCTGTTTCATGTATCCATGCCTCTGGTCCTATTTTGTCTGTCATTTTATTTTGTTTATTATATTTCACATATGAGTGAGATCATATGGTATTTGTCTTTCTCCAACTTGCTTATTTAGCCTAGCATAATAACTTCCAGATCCATCCATGCTGTCATAAAGGTTAAGAGTTCTTTCTTTTTTATAGCTGCATAGTATTCCATTGTGTAAATGTATCACAGACTTTTTATTCACTCATCTACTGATGGACACTTGGGCTGCACTGCTGATGGGAATGCAGACTGATGTAGCCACTGTGGCAATCAGTATAGTGTTATCCAAAAATCTAAAAATGCAAATGCTATTTGACCCAGTGATCCTACTTCAGGGAATATATCTTAAGAATCTGAAACACCAATCAGAAAGAATATATGCACCCTTATATTAATGGCAGCATTATTTAAAAATGCCAAGATCTGAAATCCACAACTGTATTTCTTATTGCACATTTATTTTCAGTTTTTGCTGCTAGCTTTACTGAACATAAATAGAACTAGTATGAAGATGTCAATGTATCCTTTTGCCCTAAACATCCAGTTCCCCAGAGCTTCATGGAATAAGCAGCAGACATCAAAAGAAGCACAGGGTCATTTTGAATGTGAGGCAGTATGTGACGATGCAAGGCAGGGATCCATGAAGCCAGTTGAACAGGAGGAGACGTTGGACTATGCTGACAACAGCAGCACAAGCTTGCTCACTTCTTGAGGCCTTTAAATCCAGAGCAAGGCCTGACATGGATGTTGTAGGAGGTAGAATGGCCTGCTGAGGGGTCAACTCCCAATGACTCCACCCTCTCCTGCCCCTTATGAAGTTTGCCTCTCCACGTTTTCCACCTACTTCCAGAAGAACAAATGCAAATCTGTTCAGAGCACCTAAATTCAGCTGTACTCAAGTCTGATAACCTGGCAAAAAGTTTCTTCCATAGCTGTGGCACATAGCTGGAGTCAGGGAAGAAACCTAATATATCTTCCCTTCTCTTCTTTTCACTCTAAAACAGAATGGATGTCTTCCTTCCAACCACAATATTTAAAAAATGTTTCACTTTCATTGACAACTCATTTTACTTAACTTTTTATTTTATAATGTTATGTTTTATTTAAAAACACTTATACATTGATTTTATTTCACACATGCAAAATAAGGAATTATATTTCAAATATAATATACAGATATTCAAGTATATGTAACTGTAGATTTAATAAAGGTTGACATTTATTTGTCTTAAATCCATTTCTTTGCTTGAATTACAGATAGAATTAAAATGTTCCAGGTACTCTTCCACTGTTTACACCAGAATTAACTACAGCCTTGAAACTTTTATAAATTCCCCACCAGTGGTTTTATATTTTGACACTTAAGGAAATATAAAGTATGATTTTCTTTCTCTTTTTAATTTACTCAAATTACATAATACATTTGCAACTTGTTTTTTCACTTAACACTCAACACTTTGTACATTATCAGAGTAAATGTACACTGATACAATAGATCACAGATATTCATTTTAACTGCTCTGTAGTCATATAGTACAATTTATCCATGCCTTGTGCATGAGTCCTGTTTCTATCTGATTTTTTTATTATTATAAAGAGTATGCAGTGAAAATCCTGATACACAGTACCTTGTACATGTGGATAGATTTCTCATGATATCTATTAAGAGCCATACTAATTTATACCTTGCAATCAGTATCTGTATCCCCTAAACCCACATCCTTCCCACACTTACAATTAGATATTACTTTATGCCAAACTGATGAGTGCAAAAATATTTCATTGCTGATATAATCTTCTTTTCCCTGTCACTGATGGAATTTCCATATGTTTATTGGACATTAGGGTTTGCTCTTGTGCTAAGCACTTATTTATATGCTTTGACATTAAAAAATAGATTGTTTTTGTTTTATTGCTATGAGGGAGTTCCTTTTTATTTTATTATATTGTTGTTCAAGTACAGTTGTCTACATCCCCCCCAATCCACCCCTCCCCAGCCATCTCCACTTCACTCCCCTGATTCTACCCACCCTTGGATTTATCCATGTGTCCTTTATAGCTGTTCCTGAAATCCCTTCCTCCCTTCCTCCATTATCCCCTCCCACCTCCCTCTGGTTATTTTCAGATTGTTCTTAATTTTAATGTCTCTGGTTATATATATATTTTAATGTTATATAGTCTGGACACAGATTCTTTGTCAATTATAAGTGTAGCAAGTATCTTTCCTGGTCTGTGGTTTGCTATTTCACTTTGGATTGTCCTTTTTTTTTACATAGGATATTTTAATTTTAATGAATTAGCTTTAATATTCTTTGTTTCTATAGTTTCTTCTTTGTGTTTCTTGTTCAGGGGATCCTTCTATAATCCAAGTTTAAAAAGAAACTTTCTAATACATTCTTTTTAAAACTTAACTTATATTTTGTGTCAATTTTTTGTCCATAAACATTTTTAATACAATTGTGGTAAAATGCACACTACCTAAAATTAAAAATCTCTCAGATATATTCTTCTAAATATTTCAGGCTTTTTCTTATATTTATGCCTTCATTCTGCCTGGATGTAATTTTTTATATTACAAAAATAAGTAATATTTCTATATGATAGAATTCTAATATTTCTAGGTAGGATGCTTAGGCTTTTTTTTTCAAATGGAGTTTTCTCAGAGTCATTTATTTAATAACACTTATTTGTAATGCCGCTTCTGTTATATATCAAGTTCACATATCCATTATCTTCCATTAGCCAATTTGTCTGTTTCATCACTAATACCATGCTGGTTTAATTGGCATAGCTTGGCCATGACTGTTAATACTTAATAAGGCAAGTTCAACTTTGTATCTTTAGGATGCTTTGGCTACAGTCAACACTGGAACAAAAAATGGGAACTTATAAAATGCCATATAATGAAAATTCTGAAGGAAATGGCTATTGCTAATTCAACCATCACTTTCTTACAAAATCTTATTCAAAGAAAGAAAGAAAGGTGGAAGACATTCCATTCATTTTTTAGGAAAAAATCCTCTGCCAGGAGACCTGCTAGAGACTGTACTTCACATACCATTGCCCAGTCATAAGGTACATGGACAGCCATTGACCACTGTCTGGCAAAGGGAAATGGGATGGCAGGAATTAGTTTATTACTGTGACTTTGTCCTTTTTGTTTTGTAATTCTGTCGCTCATTTTCACTTCATATGTTTTGATGTTATATGTATAAAGATTTAGATTGTCTTCCTGGCAAATTGTTCCTTCTATTCTTATATATTTTTTAAATTCATTTCTGGAGGAAGGTGGCTGTGAGAGAAGAGGAAGATGGTGGCAAGATAGGTGGGAGCAGAGTCCACTCTCTGCCCCCTCCCTCCTCCCCCACACACAGGTGAAACACCTAGCCGAACTTCTGAGGAATAGAATGAATGGCCAACAGTATTCCAGCATATATGAAGATTGGATACCAAAAATTGTAGAGGACATTGAAAAAATCAGAGTGCTTCAGGAAAATAAGGTCCCTGGGTCCAGCGTGAGGACCAGGGTGGCTGCAGCCTCAGGTCTGGTGCCAGCCAAGTCTACCATGGGGTTCTTGGGAAAGAGCCGGGTCAGCTGCTCCCTCCCCTGCCAAACAAGGTTTGAGCAGCACTGGGAGAGACCTGGTTGCTTGAAGTGGCAGGAGGGGAATAAGGACTGTCAGGTCAGAGTCGCTCAAGAAACCAGACAGACACAGCAAGCTAAAGACCAGGGTTTATTAGTGGGGAATAAGAGGGAAATGTGGAGCCAACCAAGGGAGGTTGGAGAGCCAACCAAGGGATGTTAGGACTCGTTTGGTTGTTCTTATGGCAGGGTTTTTAAGTGCAAAAACCCACAAAGGGTAACAGGTTGGGGTATCAAAGTCTGATTGGCTAAAGCTGGTTGCTGGGTAACATTATTGCTGACCATTGTTCTTGATACATTTTGTCAGGCTCAAGTTAAAGCTGCATCCTGTTATGCCAGATAGGCCGACCCAAGACCCCAATCTTAGCCCAGCATCTGTTTGTCCTGGGTAGGATCAGCAGGCAGTTTCCCAGGCAGACATTTTCCTAGGCAGACATTTTCCCAGGCTACAGTTTCCCAAAGTACAGTTTTCCAACCTGGTGATTTTCCATTCCTCCTAGGCCTACCTAGGTCTGTCAAGGACGAAGTGGCAAACACACAGGGGCTGTGTGCACCCACTAAGGCTATGGACTCCGGCTGGGGAGAGTTGGGCTGTGATGGACACTGACCCGAATAGTCCCCGATCTGGTTGAAGAGTTGGCCAGACCCTTGTATGGAGTGGTAGGCTTGAGCAGGAGG
The DNA here is from genome assembly GCA_028533065.1 of Trachops cirrhosus. Lineage (NCBI taxonomy): Eukaryota > Metazoa > Chordata > Mammalia > Chiroptera > Phyllostomidae > Trachops > Trachops cirrhosus. Next base: position 49,231,463 of record CM052549.1, on the reverse strand, counting down.
AGTTTTTCAAAAAGAAAAATGAAAAAAGAGGCACTCAGCAGCTGTTTGGGGAATTCCCCTGCAGCAGCTGCCCTGGCCTCCTCTGCTCCTACTCCTGCCCAGCCTTGTGGTGCTCCTACATTGGTCTGGAAGGCCCATCACTCACATCCTAAGTCCCAGGGAGAGTGTACACCCGAACCTGCAGGACTAGTGGCTGCTGGTCCTGCCCCAGTAGCCAAGACCCTGTTTTCACACCTGTAGCACTGAGAGGGAGTGTGCCTGACCCCACTGCCCAGAGGCATCACGCACCCTACCCCTGTACCCCAGAAGAAGCAGCAGAGGAGGCCTGCACCTGTATCCTCAGTGGCAGCCACAGAAACACCTATGTTCTAAAGGGCCAACTGGCTCTCTAAGAGGAAGGCAGAGACACCCCCACAGAGGAGAAGTACAGGGCTCAGGGAATCAGCATCCCCAGAAGGACATAACTCTGTGGGGGGAGGGGACTGAACTAGCATGAAGGGACTCTGAGAGTCCCTAGCATCTAGGACAGCAAAAAACAAGAAGGTGGTGTGTGAATTGCCCTAATTGGTGCACCTTAAGGACAGATCAGCTTGTGGGCTGAAGGCCTAGGCTGGGCTCAGAAGGGCACTAGGGGCCCAGCACCAAACTGGGGAACTGGGTTGGAGGCTAACCAGTATAGCTCAGGAAGGGAGAAAAGCGAAACCAATTCCCTCAGCTTGCTGCAGCCAGGAAGACTAGCAGAACTGGCTAGGCTGGTTTGAAGCCAGCAGAAGACTTTTCTATTTTTAAGTATTTTTTTTCTTTTAACTCCTTCTTCCTTTCTTTCCTTCTTTCTTTTTTTTATTCCTTCATCCTTTCTTCCATTCTTCCGCATTTTATCTCTTTTTCCTTCCTTTTTCTTCTTCTTTCTTTTTAATTCCCACAAGTGAGACAATAAAACCTGGAGCTACAGAGTAGCACCCAAAGAGGGGTCATCCAAACAGCTGAGTCAGTGAGACAAATTTCACTTTGCTACTACAGAGAACTTGCAAGTTATTTTATATTTGTATTATTTTTTCATTATTCTTCCTTTTATTTTATTAGTATTTTTGTATTTCTCTTTTTTCCATTTAGTCTTCTTTACTTGGCTTGTTAAATTGCATTGTTTGACTGGTTTCCCTTGTTCTCTCTTTCATAGTGTATTTTTAATTTACCATCTTTCACTTCACTTGTGTTCCAATAGCACAATACTCTAGGTCCTATAGTTCCTATTCTTGTTATCAACATCAAATATATTCTACCATGTGATTGCTGCTCCATTGCTATTGTAAATAATTTCCATTCCATACAATTGTAAATACTACACAGCACCCCTCCCAGATCTTAGCCCACTTCACTGTTTCCTGAACTTTATTACTATCGTGGTTAATTCTATTCTATCATGCACTGCAGCTATTTTCTATCCCTTACTCTCACTTTACCTCATAATCTGACCTCCACAAGCTCACTGCTTTCTAAATCCAACTCACAATCCTTCCCCCAAACAAGAGTCTTATCTTCTTTCTACCCTTTGTAAAAAGTGACTAGCAGAGTGAAATATCATAGTTAACACTGCACATATCCAAAGGATCTCCTATTGCTCCTCTATGGGTTGACACTTTAAATATCATAGAATAAACTCCTGCTGTCTTAAACCATTTTGCCTTCACCCTCCAACTGATCACAAAAAAGAGTAGGTGGAAGCTGTGAACACCAGGACACCTGCTGGAAAAGGAAACCCACCAACAAAGGATCCACCAATACATAACAACAGAAGAAGATGAAGGAGAGAGTGGAAGCCACACTAACTCAACCCAGGACTGATCTGGAAATACAAATAAATTGTGGAGAAATTACTCAGAACAAACGAGTTAACAATAGTAAGAGAGAATCCGCAAACCTTGTACACATGGAAGAACCAGCTTCAACACAACCTGCCAGCACCTGCACAACAGAATACAAGGCATGGTGGATGGAGTGACCCTCAGTTAACCAGCTGGAGGGAAGGACACATCAAAGAAAGACCCAACAACAATCAAAACCCAAAGACATATAGAGAGATGACAGGAATGACAGCCCAAGACCAGAGAACTCAGGAAATCAAGGAGACAGCACCACTAAATCTCACAGATGTTCTACCATAAAAGTTCACACCATAAACCCAGGGAGTCAGAACAGATCAATTTAAGAAGCAGAGGCTAACAAGAAGTGTCTCACAAACAATGGGAAGACAAAGAAACAATCTCCAAATGAAAGGAAAGGAGGGAGCCTCAGAAAGAATGCTAAATGAAATAGAGGCAAGTCAACCATCAAATATTGAGTTCAAAGCAATGATTATCAAGAAGCTCAATGAGCTCACAATGAGCTACCAGAAACTACAGGGAAACTACAATGAACTCACTGCAAACTATATCAACATGAAAAAGGAAAAAGAAACTATCAACAAGGGCTAAGAGGAAATGAAGAATACAATTTCTGAACTGAAAAACACAGTAGAAGGAATCAAAAGCAGGATCGATGAAGCAGAGGATCAGGTCAACAAGCTGGAGGACAAGGTAGAAAAAAATACCCAGAATGAGCAAGAAAAGGAAAAGAAGCTCAGAAAGAATGAAGGGTGCTTAAGGGAAATGTAGGACAACATGAAACATAATAATATTCAAAAATAGGGATACAAAAAGGAGAAAGAGAGCAAGGGATAGAAAACCTGTTTGAAAAAGTAATGATGGAAAATTTCCCGAATTTGATGAGAGAAAAAGTCACACAAATCCAGGAAACACAGAGAGTCCCAATCAAGAGGAACCCAAAGAGGCCCACTTCAAGATATATCATGATTAAAATGGCAAAATTCCAAGACAAAGAGAGATTCTTAAAGGCAACAAAGGAAAAACAGGAAGTAACATGCAAGGGAGCCCAAATAAGACTAGCAACTGAATTCTCAATGGAAATGCTCCAAGCCAGAAGGGAATGGCAAGAGATTTTCCAAGTAATGAAATCCAGAGGCCAGAAACCAAGACTGCTTTATCCAGCAAAGCTCTCAATTAAAATGAAAGGCCAAATAAGGAGCTTCCCAAAAAAAAAAAAAAGAAGAAGCCTCAAAGATATACGCCCTCCAAATCAGCTCTGCAAGAGATGCTAAAGGATTTTCTTTAAGGACAGGAAGAAAACCAGTGAAAGAAAGAGGAACACAGGTAGGGAAAAATGGCAATGAATAAGTACCTATCAATACTAACCTTAAAAGTAAATGGATTAAATGCTACCAAAAAAGACACAGAACAGCTGAATGGATAAGAAAACATGACCTACATATATGCTGCCTACAAGAGACCTACCTCAGAACAAAAGACCTACACAGACTGAAAGTGAAGGACTGGAAACAAATATTTCAACCAAATGGACAGGAAAAAAAAAGCCAGGGTAACAATACTTATATCAGACAAAATAGACTTCAAAAAAGAGCCATAAAAACAGACCCAGAAGGTCACTTCATAATTTTCAAGGGAATAATCCATCAAGAAGACACAAATTTTGTAAATATATATGTACCCAACATAGGAGCACCCAAATACATAAGGAAAATCTTGGAGGACTTCAAGAAAGATATTAACAGCAAAACTATTGTAGTAGCAGATTTTAACACCTCCGTCAAAAATGGACAGATCTTCCAAACAAAATATCAACAAAGATATTGTGGCATTGAACAATGTCCTAGATCAAACAGACTTAACTGATATATATAGAACCTTTCATCCTAAAGAAGCATTCTTTTCAAATGCACATTCTTTTCAAAAGCAAATATGCTTTCCCATGTGGTTGGCTCTCTTCATTTTAATGATGTTTTCTTTAGCCATGCAGAAGCCTTTTAATTTTATGAAGTCCCATTTGTTTATTCTTTCCTTTATGTCCCTTGCTTGAGGGGACATTTCCTTGAAAATATTGCTGTGTGGAATATCTGAGGTTTTCCTGCCTATGTTCTCCTCTAGGACTTTCATTGTGTCAAGACTTATATTTAAGTCTTTTATCCATCTTGAATTTATTTTTGTGTATGGTGTACGTTGGTGATCCAGTTTCATTTTTGTTGCATGTAGCTGTCCAGATCTCCCAACAGCATTCATTGAAGAGGCTAATTTTACTCCATTTTATGCTTCTGCCCCCTTTGTCAAATTAATTAACAATAGAGACTTGGATTTTTTTCTGTACTATCTATTCTGTTGCTTTGATCTATGTATCTGTTCTTATGCAAGTACCAGAATGTTTTGCTTACTGTAGCCTTGTAATATACTTTGATGTCACATATGATGATCCCACCTACTTTGTTCTTTCTCAAAATTGCTGTAGCTATTCTGGGTCATTTATGATTCCATATAAATTTGTGAAGTGTTTGTTCTATATCTGTGAAATATGTCATTAGTATTTTAATAAGAATTGTGTAGAATTTATAAATTGCTTTGGGTAGTATGGACATTTTGATGATGTTAATTCTTCCATTCATGAACATAGTATATGCTTCCACAAATACACTTTTATTTGTGTCTTCTTTATTTTCTTTCTTCAGTGTTGTGTAGTTTTCTGAGTACAGGTTTTTTACCTCCTTGGTTAGGTTTATTCCTAGGTACTTTATCTTTTTGCTATATCACATGGGATTTTTTCCTGATTTTTGTTTCTGATATTTCATTATTGGTGTACAAGAATGCCTTTGATTTCTGAATATTAACTTTGTATCCGATTGTTTTTCCAAATTAATTTATTAAGTCAAGCCGTGTTTTGGGGTTTTTTGTTTTTTTTTTCGATTTTATAGGGTTTTCTATGCAGGCTATTATGTCATCTTCAACAATGACAGTTTCTCTTCCTACTTTTTTAATTTGTATGCCTTTTATTTCTTCTTGCCTGACTGCTGTGACTAGAACTTCCAATGCTATGGTGTAGAGAAGTGGTGAAAGCGGACATCCTTGCCTTCTTCCCGATCTTAGTGAGAAAACTTAGTTTTTGTCCATTGAGTATGATTTTGGCTGTAGGTTTTTCATATATGGCCTTTATTATGTTGGGGTATGCTCTGTCTACCCCCACTTTGCTGAGCGATTTTATCATAAACTGGTCATGTACCTTATCAAATGTTTTTTCCACATCTATTGATATGGTCATGTGATTTTTGTCTTTTGTTTATATGATGTATTACATTTATTGATTTGCCAATACTGTATTGTATCACCCATACATCCCTGGGAGGAATCCCACTTGATCATGGTGTATGATCTTTTTGATGTATTGCTGGATGTGGTTTGTCAGCATTTCATTGAGGATTTTAGTATCTATGCTCATCAGCAATAGCAGCCTGTAGTTTTCTTTCTTTCTTGTATCTTTGCTTGGTGTAGGGATTAGGATGATGGTGGCCTCATTAAAACAGTTTGGGAGTCTTTCCTCTTCTTGGATTTTTTTTAATAATCTGAGAAGTATAAGGATTAGCTGTTCCTAAAATGTTTTGTAAAATTCTCCTGTGAAACCATCCAGTCCAGGGCTTTTGTGTGCCTAGAAATTTTCAATTAATGCTTCGATTTCACCGGATATTATCAGTCTGATCAGGCTTTCTGCTGCTTCTTCATTCAGTTTCAGAAGGTTATACTTTCCTAGAAATTTGTCTATTTCACCTAAATTTTCAAATTTCTTTTCATGTAGTTCTTCATAGTAATTTCTTACAACCTTTGTAATTTCTGTGGCATCAGTTGTAATCTCTCTTCTTCCATTTCTGACTTTGTTTTATGGGTCCTCTCTCTTTTTATCTTGATGAGTCTTCTTAAAGGCTTGTTGATTTTGTTTATCTTTTCCAAAAACCAGCTCCTGGGTTTATTGATCCTTAGATTTTTTCTTTTAGTCTTATGTCTTTTAACTCTGCTCTGATCTTGGTTATTTCCTTCCTTCTACTCACTCTGGGCTTTGTTTTTTATTTTTCCTCCAGTCCTTATATATGTAGGGTTAGGTTGTTTATTTGACATGTTTCTAACTTTTTTAGGTAGACCTGTATTGCTATGAACTTCCCTCTCAGGACTGCCTTCACTGTGTCCCATAAATTTTAGGCTGTTTTAAGTTCATTTTCATTTGTTTCTAGAAACTTTTTTATTTCATCTTTGCTCCCATTCTTGACCCATTCATTGTTTAATAGCACACTATTCAATCTCCATGAGTTTGAGTGTTTCTGAGTTTTTTCTTTGAGGTTGGTTTCTAGTGTCAGGCTGTTGTGGACTGATATGATGCCTGAAATGATTTCAATTTTTTTTAATTTGTTGAGGCTTGTTTTTTGTCCAATCATGTGGTCTATCTTGGAAAATATCCCATGTGCATTTGAAAAGAATGTGTATTTTGCTTCTTTGGGATGAAAGGTTTGTTATATATATATATATATATATATAACCATACAGATAAGTCCATTTGATGTTTGATGCTGGGCATTGTTCAATGGTGCAATATCCTTTTTGGTATTTTGTTAGGAAGATGTATCCATTTTTGACAGTGGGGTGCTATAATCTCCTATTATAATAGTGTTGCTGTCTCTCTTTGTTGAAGTCCTCCAAGATTTTCTTTATGTATTTGTGTGCTCCTATGTTGGGTGCATGTATGTTTATAATGTTTATGTCTTCTTGATGGATTCTTACCTTGAGGATCATAAAATGTCCTTTTCGGTCTCTTTTTATCACCTTTGTTTTGAAGTCTATTTTGTCTGATATAAGTATTTGTATCCCAGATTTTTTTTTCCTGTCTATTTGCTTGGAGTATTTTTTCCCGCCCTTCACTTTTAGTCTGTGTAAGTCTTTTGTTCTGAGGTTGATCTTTTGTAGGCAGCGTATGTGTGGGTCACCCTTTTTTATCCATTCAGCTACCCTATGTCTTTTGATTATAGCATTTGATCCATTTACATTTAAGGTTATTATTGATAGGCACTTATTCATTTCCATTTTATTCCCTTCTTACCTGTGTTCCTCCCTCAATCTTTTTTCTCCTCTTCTTAAAGCAGTCCCTTTAGAATATCTTGCAATACTGATTTGGTGGAGGTGTATTCTTTTAACCTTCTTTTGTCTGGGAAGCTCCTTATTTGGCCTTCCATTTTAATTGAGCATCTTGCTGGATAAAGTAGTCTTAGCTGCAGACCTTAGCTTTTCTTTACTTGGAAAATTTCTTGCCATTCTTTTCTGGCTTGTAATGTTTATGTTGAGAAGTCATATGCTAGCCTTATCAGGGCTCCCTTATATATTACTTCCTATTTGTGCCTTGCTGCCTTTAAGATTATCTCTTTGAGTTTAAATTTTGCCATTTTAATTAGGATGTGTCTTGCTATGGGCCTCTTTTGGTTCCTCTTGATTGGGAACCCCTCTGCTTCCTGGACTCGTGTGCCTTTTTCTCTTCAAATTAGGGGAGTTTTCCACTATTACTTTTTTTTAAGAATGGTTAAAATTTATTATTTTTTTACTTTTAAGTATTTTTATTGATTATGCTATATAAGTTTTCCCAAATTTTCCCCCTTTATCCCACCCTACCTTCTAACCTTCCAGCATTCCATCCCCGCTTAGTTCATGTCCTTGGGTTATACATATAACTTCATTGAGTACTCTGTTTCCTATACCATTTTTTATCTCTCCACAACTATTTTATGCCTACTAATTATGCTTCTTCTTCCCTGTACCTTTTCCACCCTGTTCCTCCCTTCCCCTCCACTATTACTTTTTCAAACAATTTTCTATTCCTTGCTCATCTTCTTCTCCTCCTTCTGGTATCCTTATTTTATGGGTATAATTCCATTTCATGTTGTCCTGCATTCTCTTTAACCCCTCTTCATTCTTTTTGAGTCTTTTTTCCCTTTCTTGCTCTTTCTGGGAATTTCCTCTACTTTGTCCTCCAGCTCACTGATTCGATTCGCTGCTTCATCAAGCCTGCTTTTGATTCCTTCTACTGTGTTCTTTAATTCAGAAATTGAATTCTTCATTTCCTCTTGACCCTTGTTGATTGTTTCTTTGTCCTTTTTTATGCTGCTATAGTTTGCAGTAAGTTCCTCATATTTTCCCTATAGTTTTTGGTAATTCACACTGAGCTCATTTAGCTTCTTTATAACCATTGGTTACAACTCAATATCTGATAGTTGACTTGCCTCTATTTCATTTAGCAATTTTTCTGAGTATTCCTCCTCTCCTTTTGTTTGGGGGTTGTTTCTTTGTCTTATCATTATTTCTATGACTCTTGTTTGCTTTTGCTTCTGCTTCTTAAATTGATGTGTTTTGACTTTATGACTTTGTGGTGTGAGCTTCTATGGTAGAAGGCCTGTGAGATTCAGTGGTGCAGTCTCCTTGATCACCTGAACTATATGTTCTTGGGAGGTCCTTTATGCTTTTTATGCTGGTTCTCTGGATGTAACTAGGTTTTGATTACTGTTGGGTTTTTCTTTGGTGGGTCCTTCCTTCCAGGTGGTTGACTTTGGGTCACTCTACCCACCACATCTTGTGTGCTGTTGTGCAGGTGCTGCCATAACAAAACCACAAATCCTGGGAAAGAAACCCTCACCCACAAATATAACCCCCCCACAATCCCACTATCAACAGCAAATGAACCAGTATTAATAAGGGTGTAATGGGATTAAGACTATTATAAGAGGGCTTTTCTTCCTTGAGCATGGCTGGATGGTCTTGCTGAAGCTGTGCATACCCTAACAGAAGGGTTCCTCCTTGGACCCCACAACTGTAAAAGACCCCAGGTGAACATGCCAGTGCCCATCCCACAGCATACTCTAGTGGCTGTGGGTCAGGAGGATACCTGAGTGAGCTGAGCCTTATGTCAAGGACAACAGAAATCTGAAGCCTAGACCTGACTCCCCATAGCGTTCTCACTGTTTCTGAAGCTGTTGGCCCCCTCTGGGGCCAAGTCAGCTTTTCAGTGGCAGTTGCACTGCAGGGGGCGCTGAGGCACACTGATGAAGCTACTTGTCTAGCAGGTGCTGGGCTGATGCTTCCAGAAAAATGTCCTTTGATACTGCAGCCATGGGTCCTGATGACATCTGCAACAGTAACAGTCCCAATGACCTGGGCCATTTCACTTGATGGTACAAGCAAGAGCCCACAGATTGCTCCTGAGTCCACCTTGCTGAAGGCAGACTATTTTGAAACTGGCCACCTGCTTTGTCCAGGAGAAGAAAACAACAAATAGATATATTTTTTTCTTTACCAGTTTGGTGGAGAAGTTGCAATCATCTGGAAATGATTTGGAGATTGTCAAAACACCTGAGACCCCAAGGACACAGACTCTTGAGCATCGGAAGGCCAAGGTCTCCTCTGCACATGTCTGGTGCCAACACAGGGCCTGGCATGAAGCAGAGCTCAAAAGCAAAGTGTGTCTGTCAACCGCCCAGGTGAGGTTAGATGGCAGCTGGGCCCACTGACCTGTCAGACATCCCACAGGATGAGTGTTACTGTTTCCAGATAGAATGTGGGCCAAACACTGTTGCCAGGACTCTGAAGAGGCAGGCTCTGCCCAGGCCATGACATGGAAGGGGACTTGTGATGTCTGCTCGCCATCATCAGGATGTCAGGGTTGAGCCTTTGGTAAAGGTGGTGACCACCAGATTTCTCTGTTGTAGAGGCTCCTCCTTCCCTTCACAATTGCTGAGCAACATGTGGGTATGATACTGTGAGATCTTGTGGATATTCTATTCCCAAAAATCTTTCTCCCAGTGGTTTTGGCATCCACACCTGAGTACATGATCAAATTCTACCATTAAAAAGACTATTATAAGAAAGGACAGTGGATATGAGATGATCTACTAAAGGAGAAATGATTTTGAGAGGATAGAGGGAGGAGCACTAATAAAAGTTGGGAGTTGGAGCAATGGAAAGAAAGAAGATAAAAATTACCTCATGAATAAAAAAGGGAATGAAGAATGTGGAATGGAGTATGAGAAGGAGGTATATAATATAAGGTTTAAACAGAAATTAAAACAATATTAAATAAAATAAAGTGAGGAAAAGAAGGAAAAATAGTTAGTAATTAATAAAAATATAGGAGCCAAATTGGAGAGAAAGATCCACCATAGTACTACCAACAATAAATGAGCTAAAAGCAATATAGGCGGTATGGGAATAAGAGGGAAACATGAAACACAGAAAAGTCTAAGATGTTTAGAGGAATGGGAAGTGATTTTGAAGTGATAGAGGGAAAGGGAATACTAAGAGTGAGGAACAAAAACCCGACTAAGAGAGGGAAAAATTAAAATTTGTGATGTAAGGGAAAATTTTAAAAAAGGAGACTAAAGAAAAATAAAAGGGCAAGATGAAAGAGAAATAGAAGAAAGACAAAAAGGAAAAAGAAATAAAACAGGCTAAGATCGCAAAATTAAAATTTGAGACAAAAAAAGAGTAGGAGAGGGGTCCAGTAAAAATTGGTATTTGAAATACAGAATTAGTGAAACTCTAGGGATAAAATTGAAAAAACAATGCAACAACAACTACCCTACCCACAACCAACTAGCAAAGTTTATTAAAGGTGGAGAGAGAACATGCCTATTTTATTTTATTAATTTGTTTTTTAAAGATTTTATTTATTTATTTTTAGAGAGAAGGGAAGGTGTAAGAGAGGGAGAGAAACACCAATGTGTGGTTGCCTCTCATGTGGCTCCTATGGGGACCTGGCCTGCTACCCAGACATGTGCCCTGACTGGGAATTGAACAGGCAACCCTTCAGTTTGCAGCACACACTCAACCCACTGAGCTACACCAGCCAGGGCAAACATGGGTATTTTAAGAGCAGGGCAAAAGGTTGTGAAATGGCCCTTGACAAGAAAATTGGTTTTGTGTGTCTGGATAGGGAAGAAATGGTAGAAATGTGGAATGGAAAAAAGTTGTAGCTAGAGAGAAAACAAAATTTGAAATTAAAATAATGTGAGGAAAGAGGAAGGTAAAATGGGCTAAGAGGAGGGAGGGGCAAAATATGTGTTGAAATATACTATAGTATCAACTCTAGTGACTTAATACATACAAACTTCCTGGACAAGAAATGAATGTTATAAAGCTATGCAGGAAAGAAAATATCATAAATCATGAAGAAGACCACAGTGGCTTTCATCTGGATAGCCTCTTGTATTTACCACTTTTTTTTTCTTTCTGGATCTGCCTCTGCTGATGTCAGATGTTGATCCTGTCTGACCTTAGGCCTCCTGTTGGATACTTGCAGTAATTTGTCCCTGGCTGTTTCCTTCAATTGTTCATCTCATCACTCTGTATTCAGGAGTCAGGTTTAAGCACCATAGAGTTGGGTGGAATCCCTCCTGGGGTGGAGGCTATTGTTTCCCCTCAGGCTGCTGCTGCTTGGAGGGGAGTGGTCTACCTGAGCAGGATGCCTGCTTCCTATAGGGGTTGGCTCAGCACTGGGATCCCAGAGGCTACTCTCTTAGTTCTCTCCCCAAGGCCTCTGTCCCCAATCTCTGCAGTCCACTCTCACCCCATTTTGCCAGGGATATACTGTCTCTGGCTATCTCGTATGTTGTTTATCTAGTCACTCTTTACTCAGCAGTCAGGCTTAAGCACCAAAGGGCCAAGGCAGAGACCCTTCTGCTGTTGGAGCTATTGTTTCCCCTCAGGCTACTACTTCTTGGAGGGGAGTGGTCTGCCTGAGGACAAAGGCTGCTGACATCTAGGGAATGACTCAGCACCAGGACCCCGGTGTCTACTCTCTCAGTTTTCCCCCAAAGCTTCTGTCCCCAGTCTCTACTCAGGCATCTCCAGCCCACTCTGCCCCCGCCTTTGCCAGAGTCCAGGGTAAGTGGCTGCAAATGAAAATTTGTGTGTTGGCCCTTTAAATGACTCTTGCATCTCTAGCCGTCTGTCTTTGCAGCCCTACTTATTTTTGCTATTTGTTCTTTGTTATTTATGTACTTTTGGGGCTCTGGTGCTCTAGGCTGGGAATCCTAGCTTGGGGTTTAGACCCCATTCTCCTCTGGGGGATCCAACCACAGCTTAATTATCTCTCTGGTGCTGCCACCTGTGGGCACCCAGTCTGCCCTCTTCAGTCTCTAGCACACTTCTTACCAGATAGATTGTGCCAAAGCTGGTTCTTCTGTCTGTCTAAAGTTATATGACTTCTCTCTAGCTATTGCTCAGTTGTTTATTATGGGCGGTTTCTCCACAATTGAGTTGTAATTCCAGACTGGCCCTGGGAGGAGGTCAGTGTGACTTCCATTCACTCCTCCTCCATCTTCCCTCCAATATTTCTATTTCTGTCCCAAACATTGGAAGGAACTCAAAATACAAGGCCTGGCAGAAGTAATGCCTGCTTGAGTGTTGTTGGTAGGGTAATTAAATGGGTGTAATAATTTATAGTTTTAATTTTAACATTTTAACTAAAATGTCATATGGTGTGCTTGAGTGTGATATTGCTATGTTTTAGAATTACATATTTATGCTTTTGTAATAAAAAGGGGTGTTATATGTGTCAGACCCTGTATATCAGTTCTTTGGAGCATCTCCCATGTTGCATGTTCTTATTTCATAGCATTTTAGTTCCATTTTGCTTTTAAGTCTGTCTTAAAGAGTTTTTAAAAATATTTTTAAGTCAATTGTCTTTACAGGTATCTCCCATTTTGACAATCACTTGCTCATCGCTGCTTTTTTTAATCCTACTCATCATTCCAGAGTTAATTTTCTTCTAATTTTATTATACTCTCAAGTAGTTCTTTTATCAAACATCTTTAAAGAAATAAGTCTTACTTATTGTTTTCCTGAAAATATCTTTATTTTACTTTTTCTTGTGTGGAAGTTTAGATACTTACAGAATCCTACTCTGACCATTATCAGTATAAAGTTATTCAGTACTATGAAGATATTATTCCATTGTCTCCACTCCTCTATTTTTGGTGATAAGCTCATTAACAGTCCAGTTATTATTCTTTTATTTCAAATGTTGTCCCCTAGCTGTCTCAAGACCTTCTGCATGTCTTTCGGCATTCCAGTTTCACTATAGTGTGTCTAAGTGAACATTTTGTTTTAATCTATCTTGCTTAGGATAGTTATTTTGTTTAATTAGATTGTTCTTTACAATGTAATGCGTTTCATTGTTTTTGTTCCTTTAAAATAAAGTATTTAATAATTTGAAATAATTTTGTTCTCTATTTTCTATCATATTATTCTATTATTTAAGTTCTCACAAGGATACATTAATCCTCTTGTTGATTGTATCTGTCGACATTCCTTCACAGTGAATAATTCTTTATATTATTTCAATGTTTTTCTTGTAAACACATCTTGACATTTTTCAGATTGACATTTATTTTTCTTAAATGGTAGTTTCTTACATAAAATGTAACTCATTGTCTACTTATGGCAACATGTAGAACTGAACTTCTTGTAGGCTCACCCCCAACAACAAGCATACAAAAAAGTTGCATATACTATAAAAACAAAATCATTTTAAAAGTATATCTAAGGAGGAAACAGAAAAGGAAATCTTTTTTTGTTCGTATGTAAGATCTTCTGGTGTTTTTTTTTTTTTTTTTAAGATACCCAAGGATTTCCTGTCCAACATAAGATTCATGTTAATTTCTGAGTTGAGATTCTGTACTATTTGGGGTGTAACTTCAATTGTCACTCAATGTGTATGGCTGCCTAGAGACCCATTGTTCCTCTTTGTACTCTTCCCCAAGCTATGCACCTTGCTAGGTTGGTCACAGTGGTTTCTCTATGGGGGTCTTTTTACAATGTGAGGAACCCTTCTGGGGTGCAATGCCAGTCTCAGTTTTAGCTCCCATGCATGCCCTATCATGGCCAAAGTCCACATTCCTTGTAAATGTGTGAGCATTAATACTTCAGCCCATCAATTGTAGGACATCTATCTAGACTGAAATTACCCCACAATCATATCAAGCTGCTGCTAAGTTAGCTCTGTGCTGGCAAGGAGTTCACTATTTCTGGAAACTGAGGATTCCCTTTATTTATTTTTTCGCTCAGATGTTTTATAAGCTGCTGTGTTGTAATAACTTATCCAGAATTTTTATGTTGTGTCAAGAGGTTCAGTGCTCCAAGGTGCTAGAGCTACTCAATATTTTATTTTATATGTAAGACATCATTATTAGGGGGACAATCACCAATCTATAATTACTTTTGTGGAATTCAATGTTTTATGGAAAATATTAATACAACCTGGAAATACATATATGAATGTGTCAGAATGACATCTATACTCCAAGTGAGAAAATATTTTCCATTACATCAACTCATTGTTTATTTTTTTGTCTTAGTCTGTGCCCACATTGTTTTAAATCTGTGTTTCAATAATGTAACTTTTAAAAATTGTCATGTGGAACTGTATTTTTGCTAAATTATTTACTTCTCATTTCTTGTTTTCAGGTTTAGTTTAATATTATCCTTCACTTCATCTACCATACTTCATAGAAATATGTTCTTTCACAGAGCCAAAAAATGTAAAACAAAAATGACATAACACATGTCCCAAAAGTATCCATCTGTTCATCCACCCTTCTGGAATTTAGAACTTTTTCATATATTAGTATGGATATTTTCCCTTTTAAGATCATATATTTGATATTTAGGACCTGGAAAATTCATAATATAGCCTGAGATAAGTTGTAGGGAGTAAAATAACATTTGTTATTTACAATTCATTCAATCCCCTTGACAATTGACTGTTATTCTCACTCTAAAAGAAATAGTAAAATGAAAATTGAGTGCAGGGAGTTGGCACAACAGGACCTTTATTTTGGTGAATAATGAACAGAGGGAACATAGCAAGTGATAGCTAGCTAGAAATTATATTTCATAGGAAGGCACTTCATAGCCAAATATAAACAGAGGATATCACTGCTCATTAAAATCCTGTTTTTAAATATTTCTGAAGATTTTTTTTAAAAAAATTATTCTTTATAGCCAAAGCCCCAGAAAATCCTTAACAGTCTCACTCCTTTCAGGACCAGAGCTGCTACCCATAACACACCTTCAAGAAGAAGTTGTATTTACTGAATCAATCCTAATTACAGCTTTAGCTATGGCTATGAGGTTAAGAGAAGCAGTCACAGCTTTCTCAAAAGGAGAACCTGGGGTTTGATTGGATCTGATGAAAAAAATTAGATCTGTTGATTTTGTTTTCATAAATCAAGCATATGTAATTTATCCAAGAAATACAAACAATGGTGCATTTTTGGTTCATTCTTGTATTCATAAAAACTATTCAAACAGTGTAAAAGCAGCTGCTAATATATGTACAGGTTAGATTTTCAAAATGCATTTATAAGTATAGGAAAAAGAATGAGGTGAAATATCACCTCAAGAACTGGGAAATAAGTGTGTCCTTTGAGCGTTACATTATAAATCAGCTGCAAGGGATTAGGGTCAGGAGAGCAAAGTCACCTGAATGTGGTAGAACTTGAAGGCTCTAATGTATATCTGGCAAGCTCATGCATAGGTGACATGTAAATTGGTGTGAGTTTGGCAATTCATTGCTAAAGTTTTAGTCATGAATCTAAACCTTGATCCAGCAGCCTCATAGTTTTCCTACAGAAGTAGTTAAATATATATGAAATAATCATAACAGTGTTTTTACAGAGAAAAATGTTGAAAAACAAAGTTCAGTGATGTTGGTTAAAGAATTGTCAATAATTATCTTAATTGTCAGTAGTTGTTAACAATTATTTTAAATTGTTAATAATTTTAAAAAATAATGTTACAGAATAGTAGATATAACAGGAAAATTGATCAGTTGAGATCTGTATTTTTGTCTTTCACTGTTTCTTCAGACTTCACTTGGTAAGGGTTATTCCTCTAGATAAAAGCTTGGGGAGCCCTATGTTTTGTTTTGTTTCATTTTTTAAAACCATTTTTAGCATGTAATACTTAAAAACTTAACACCTGGATTTAAGGTAAAACTCTCTTTATCTTACGTGGGCCCTTTGCGATCAAAAAGTATGAAAGTTCTGGTTGTTCATGCTTCATCTCCTACTTTGTTTCCTCATCTTTCCCCTACTTTCTTATTTTTTGAACTGTGGCTTCTGACCATTTTAGGATTCTAGTGGGGCAGGGAAGAGGTAAGGGAGCAGAAAAGTTTTTAACTGGTTCTATAATGAGAGGTACCATGTTCTTGGGGCCTGGTTAGAAGTCAAAACCCTGCTTTGCAGGTCATCTGCTGGCCTTTCTGGAGACCCACTGGCCTCATTTGATTGCATTTCCCATAACTTTGTCAAGTTTTCCTTCCAATTTTCACTCTCTTCACAGCAGCCCACCAGACAGAGGATCTGTAAGTCCAAAGCCCACTCAGGAAACTGTCCTGTGCTGCATTAAAGATGGTCTGACAAGTTTTTCCTGAGAGTAGGTCTGCATTTTTTCCATAGGAGACATACAACTTCCTTGTCCCTAAGAGCAGGAAGGCCTAGTCTGGTGCATCAAGCCCATCTTGGCTTTTAAGTTTTCCAAGCAGAAGGAAGAAATCAATCTACTGTGTCTCCCCAACTGAGGAGAACACATATCAAGTCAATTCTGAGTGGTCCATGAACTTCCCTCTTTTAACCAAGAACTTGATGTGAAGTAGAAAAGCATCTTACTTCCCATCTCTTTCTAGTTAGAATGGGTATTCTTATGTTCCACTAAGTGTTCTATTCAGTGAAATCTCTGTAAAACTTTTCTGATCTCCATTCATGTTCCTTTACATCCTTGATTGAGGAGTAGCCTAGGCACTATGAAACTAATTTTGTTAACATCTCTTGAAATTCCTACCATGTGAAAAGTCTTCTTTTCACCTCCCTTTGACTCTGCCCTGTATTACATATCTGGATCTCAGTGGAAACTTCATAACACTTACAGAACTTTATCCAATGACTCCAGCCCCTTTGGTAAAGACAAAATCAGTGAGGAGGGGAGGGGGAAGAATGGGGAAAAGGTACAGTGAATGAGAAGCATAATTGGTAGGTACAAAATAAATAGGGGCAGGTTAAGAATATAGGAAATGGAACAGGAACCTAAACAACAAAACAAACAAGCAAGCAAAATATAGCCAAAGACACTGAAATAGAGAGCAGACTGACAGTGACCAGAAGGGACAGGGGAGGGAATTCCAGGGGAATTTCAGGGGAGAATGGGAAGGGTTTACAGGAATAAATATACCTTTATATGGACACATGAACAAAAACTAGGGGAGAATGGGGAGAATGGGAAGGGTTTACAGGAACAAATATACCTTTATATGGACACATGGACAAAAACTGGGGGGGGGGTGGAAATGGGAGGGAGGTGGGGATGGATGGGTGGGTGGACTGGGATGGGAGTAAAGGACAGAAAACTGTACTTGAACAACAATTAAAATAAAATTTAAAAAAGAATATAAGAAATGGAGAATCCAAAGAACGTATATGTATGACCCATGGACATGAACTAAGAGGGGGGAGTGCTACAGGGAGGGAGGTGCAAAGTGGAGGAGGATAAAGGGGATGAAAAAATGGGACAACTGTAATAGCATAATCAGTAAAATATACTTAAGAAAAGACAATTTCAAAGGTTTAGGAGAGACTTTGTGTGTAGAAAGGAAAAAATTCTTGAATTTAAATTTGTGGGCAAGGTCATCAGACAACTAAATTGCCTCATTAGAAAAATGTAAAGAATATTATTTCTGCTTGCGAGAGGGTGAAAGCAAAAACAGAATGAGATGAAGAGAGAAAGTACATGGTTGAATAACATGGCTTAAAGACCAAAGAATTCTCAGAAAAAAGGGATATCTAACATTTAAGTGTAACAGTTTTCACATCCTGAAGTGAATTGTGTTATGCATCAAAAATCCTTTTATGGATGATTTGCTGCTACTATGAAATCAAGGAAAGAGTTTTATTTCTACATATGGGTCTCTGGCCAAGGCAAAATTAAAGAACAACTGTGGGAGGAAGAGTGGAGAATGGAATTCAGAAGGATAAGGAAGTCAACATCACACGTGATCATTAGAATGCGAGATCCTGGGAAGTTGCCAAAATCTTGAGAAGAGCAATGAAATGAAGGTCCAAGCCATGTTATTTCAATAATGAGGAGCAGAGAGATCCAATTGACACCTGGTTTGTATGTATTAAAATGTCTGGAAGATTTCTAGATTGTGGAATTATAAGGTATCATTATTTTATTTTTCATTTCTTTTAAGAAATATATGTTTTATATATTTTCTATCATGTTTTCATAATTATAAAAAGAAATTTGAGTTTAAAGAAAAATGATAAAGAATCAGATGAGTCAAGTAGACAAGAATTCATGGGTTTTGCCTTGGCATGTTCACCTTAGATAAAAGTTGCTATCCAGTTGGCTGTTACATTTTTAAACATAAAACAACATATTTTTACTTTTAAAAATATGCACATGAGTTTGTAAGATTAGTTAGCATGTATACACCCCAAATGTACTTACCAAACAGAATAAATAATAAATTTCAAAATTTTGTTTCCCTGAATAAGAAAACTAAGGGGCAAAAATTGAACTATAATGATTTCAATAAGGGAAATGTTCCCTCATGAGGTCTTTGGATGGCACACCTTTTCCAAAATACATCTTTGTGGATATTTGGACTGTGAAATCATTCTGTCCCCTAGAAACAACAGTAGACATAAGGTCAGGACTTGTCCTCCTGTACCAGCCTGGCAACTGCCCTCTGATTTTCACAGAATCTTCATCTATGTTACAGTATCTAGTGTTTCTCCAATGACATGGTGACAGTGGTGGATGGTGGCTGCATAGAAGGCAGGTTTTCCAATGATAGATGGCAGTTAGTGGCAGAGACTGTAAGTGTGAATGGTCTAAGTCATTTGCAAAGCAAGTTGCTTGTAAATGAGAGTGATTCCCAGATAAACACACCTGGAGAGATCAGGAGATGTTGTCTTGTGTATGTAAGTCATTATCTTCTTCCTTGATCAGAAATATAGACTTAGGAGGGGAAAAGACTTGGGTCGGGACAGTGACTTTTTAAAAAAAAATCAGGACAGCCTAACAAATGGGAGGAAAAGGCAGGGTAGGGTGGGGAAACAATAGAGAGTTGTTTCAGTCTAATAAAAAAATGGCTTCAAAATATGACATCCAAATGATATAGTGGTAAGAGTATGGGCTCTAGAGTCTGATTGCCACAATTTGAATCATGACATGGCCACTTAGTAAGCAAGAACAAGTTTGATCATTCTCATTTGTAAAAGGGAGATTGTCAAAGAGCCTGTCTCATGAGTTATTGTTAATATGAGATAATCTAATGCATATTAAGTGCTCAGCATATAATAATAATCAATAAATGCCACTGCTAAGGACTGGTATTAAGGCATGTGACTATGCTGTCATGAATCCTTATCTGTAGCCATTCTCCTAATCCCATGTCCTAATTTGCTTTGCTTCCTGAGCCCTCCTCACTTGCTGATCACCAGGAACCAATCTCACTGCTTATTGTACAAGATTGGAGTTCTTGGTTTAATGGAAGTCATCACATTCAGTTTGTTTAGTCAACTGAGCTTCCAGGTCACCCATATATTTTGCATTTCTTTCCAACAGCCAGGAGCAGAGAAAAACAGACTAAATTTTTCATTAAGTTCACCAAAAAACTCCCCAAACAGGGATTTTTGCTAACCTCTTTTTATAAAATGTGTAAACCAAGGCTCAGAAAAAATTACTTACCCAAACACATGTATGAAAGAGGACTCAAACATTTTTTTCTAATTTCAAGATGAATACCTACTTTTAAAAAATAAGACAAGAAAAGAAAATTTTTTCTTCTATTCTCTCCTCTATGGATGTATGAAAAGAACCAAAAATTGTTTAACTTGAAATGTATTTAAAGAATTCCTAGTTCTGCAATGAGTTAATGGATAATGGGCAAGAAAGGGAAAGAAAAAAGTGAAAACAATACAAAGCAAACCTTCAAGCTACAGAAGTTTGGATAATATTGGTTTAAACCAAATAAGATTGATGTATTTATTGTGGGAACTCTTCTCCATGCCTATGCAGGTCTCCAGAATTATGGAGTAATATACCTTCCAAAGTAATTGGAGGAAGATTTTAGTGGAATTTTTTTAAAAATGGGATCTTTCTGTGTATATATTTCTCTAAAAATATACTCTATTATGATTCAGTGAAGTTTTCAAACATATTTCATAGACTGTATAAAATATGCCAGGATAACATGGAAAAGGAACAAAACACAATAAAATAAGTTTTGTGTAAGCTACTGATGTTAATAATAAAGTATGTAATATGAAAAGTCTAAAAGTAGAGATCCCAATGAAAACTGGGTCACAAGTTTCTTGGATTGTGTGTGTAAGTTCATATCTATGGACACATATATATGTTTTAACACAGGGCATAATGGTTTTCAATTTTTGCATTGTTACCATCTTGTTTTGGTATGTGTTCTTAGAGGAGCATGAAACATGCTATTTAAGAGGTGATAAAAGAATTGTGCTTGAGAAGTAATCACTTTGAGATGAGGAAAGTTAAAAGGAAGAGATAAAGGGTAAAAATGAGTGTAAGGGGAAGATCAGTAATTTCTCAGTAGACAGAGTGGTTTTTCATATATATGGTGGGAAAACAGAAGTTGTGGGTTTCTTGGCACTCATTGTGTTTTTTAAATTTTAAACTTTCTATTTTAAAACATTTTTAGATATATAGGAAAGTTATGAAGGTAGTACAAATAGGTCCCATGGGTCCCAGACCCTGTTTCCACTATTACTATTATCTCATACTAGTATGGTACATTGTCATAATTAATAAACAAAAACTGTTATATTATTATTAATCAGTCCATACAGTATTCAAATGTCCTTAGTTTGTACTTAATGTGCTTTTTCTGTTCCAGGATCCCATCCAGGACACCATGTTACATTTACTTGTCATGTTACTTTGGGCTTCTTTTGGCTGTAGAAGTTCTGACTTTGTTTTTGATGACCTTGACAGCTAAGTACTGGTCAAGCATTTTGTAGAATATTCCTCAATTTGGATTTTTGTCATGTTTTTTTCATGATTATATGGAGGTTATGGGTTTGGAGGTGGAAAACTACAGATATAAAGTACCATTCTTACCATATAATATCTTTAAAGCTATCATACCTTTAAAGAGATAGTAACAAAGACCAAAATCTGTTTCTATTTTACATAAGCACATAGTTAGACTGCATTTCTTAGCCTCCCTTACAATTAGTAAGGCCATAAAATTGGTTTTTAGCTAACAGAATTTCCAAGCTCTGTTCATAATAAACCTCCCATAGATTTTCTATGTTATTTTCTCACACCTCACCTGCTAGTCTAATGCAAAGACTTCAGTGGAGGACTCTGAGACCATGGAAAATAGCAGAAAAGCTAGAAGGAAGGATTCTGGGTCATTGAATGTCCCTGTGGATCTCAGCCCCAAGTGGCTTATAAGGCACTATGATATAAATTTGAAATTAATCTTTGTTATGTTAACCCATGTCCCTTCAAGGATTATGAGGAACAGAGGTTAATTTCCCCTGAATAATACAGAGATGATCAAGGTGAAACTCTATGCTGGTCACAAGAGTTAATAGAATCCATTTTCTAAGTAAGAGTGAATTTTCCTTTGTCAATCTGGTCAGTCAGGGTGTTTTAAAAAAGAGAACCAATGTAAAAGTACCCAAGTCCTTCCAGGCTGGAGGACCTCCCTGAAACAACAAACCTTGATTTGTGATCTTAAATCTAGTGTTCTAAAACTGAATGCAGAAATCATGCTAAGGAGTCTTTTCTGAGTCTGTCCCTTTGAGCACACCTCCACTCCTACTTTCATACACACATACACATAGTGCCCAATCTAGGGACATCTGTGTGGTGAACTGTTGGCATTCAAAGGAAGAAGCAGGAAAGCTATTTTGGTGTTACATGTAAATTGATTTTTGGGTTAAAACTGACAAATCTAGAAATAAAATCACTCTGAATGTGTTTTTCACACTATGTGGAGCTTATACAGGGTGTGCCATGTCTCTAAGAGTTTATTGTCTGAAAGACTCCAATAGGAACCTGCCATGGACAGTCCTGTTAGCTCAATGCAGTTGAATAGAAATTGCCTTATGCCAGTGTAACTTAAAGGATGGAAAACTGAAACATCCATTCATTCCTACCTAGTTCTTCAGACCTGCATAATATTAAGAATCACTAGAGGAGCACTTAAAAATACAGAATTTAAGGCTCTACTTTCAATGATTCTGACTCACAAAGTCTGAAGTAGGACCTGGGAATATACATATTTTTTAATGTTACAGAAGGTAGTGATCAGCCAAATTTGAAAAATATCTGATCACAATCACTTTCAATAATAGTTTACACTATTTATTTCACTGAATCAGTTGCTTAAAATTAACAGGTATATGCATACACACACCATCAAAACAATGTAAAGTAAAAAGTTTCTATTCACCCCACTATTATTTAATCAGTATTCTTTACTAAACAAGAGAGTCTTATTTGAGTACCACCTCTGTTTCATTGTCCTTTTCACTCCTGACTCCTTCAATGACTATCAGACTAGGGCAGAAAAAGTCTTCTCAGTGTGAATGATTCATAACACTATCTCCTACCTAAAAGGATATTTCTCTTTAAACTAAAAAAAATTCTGCCTGGAATAATACTTGCCTTTTTGTTTTTAAAAAAATCTCAGTTCTCAGGTAATTTTGGTAAATGAGTGGATTTTCAACATATATGTTGATGCTACACATGAACACATATGCTCTATACTTCCAAGTTTCTCCAAACTGTTCAAATAGGTGCTGCAAATGCTGCATGATACCCCCAATGTATTATGTCAGTCACATTTTTCTCTCTATCAGTAAAATAAATATAATAATAACAACAGAAAGTAAATTCAGAAAGTTTAGTAAAGATTTTCTTAAGGATCCTGTGTTGCTGTGCAATTCTCCTTTGTTTCATTTTCCCTTGTTTAAAAAATCCATCCTGTTAGTAATCATATCAAACTGATTAGGATTAACATCAAGCTTGGCAGCTTTCCCCTTCTGTGACAGTCATCTTAATCTGGCAATCACATCACCACATCCTCTTAGTACCTGGGAGAACTGGAACTCACTGGAGAGGAGGGATTTGTTTAGTTATCAGATACATTTGATCAATATTTAGTATGGTTTTCTAGTATGAAAATTGTGCTAATTGACTGTAAAGGTGAAAAGTAAAATGCCTCTTCCTATTTGTATTTGACATGAAATTATGGAGGTTAAAGAATTAATAAAAAATCTGACTTCAACAGTTTTTAAAAGTAACTACTATATCCAACGATCAAACTTTTATTAAGGGGTCACTAGAAGTTCCACCAGAATATTTGCCATTCCAAATCAGTCCATTCACCACACACACACACACACACACACACACACACACAGCCACTTAAATATTTTTGGAAATAATTGGATTCATGTGCAGTTGTAGTGACAGTACAGAGAGATGCCAAAACCGGTTTGCCCCAGTGGTTTTCTCTTACGTAACTCTATCTCAGTATTAAAACCAAAAATCAGCATTAGTAGATGTTAAACACTTACAAAAATATTATTTCCTGCTTCTCCAGGCAAAGTCTCCTTCTCAGAAGATAAAATAGACTCACTGATTTTTCACTGAATTAATATCAAGCCACAACTGTGCCCAGGTGTGAACCCAAGTTGGCGGATTCAGTCAAATATTTTGATTTGTCCTTGAGTTAGGTTATGGTTCCCCCAGAAAAAAAAAGGTTCACCAAAGGAAAAACAATCAAGCTGATTTTCCATGACATATGTTTCAGTGATCTGCTGTGTAATAAACTAACCCAAAATGTAGTAACGTAAAATAATCACAATATTTATTTTGTTCATAAATCTGCAATTTGGTCAGGGTTTGATACAGACAACTTCTCTTGCTCCATTTGATGACTCCATATCAGTTGAGGTGGCACAAATACTGGCTCTACTTGGCATGGATTACTGAAAACCACCTCAGATACATGCATGTTTACTGACTTAGCTGGAGCTACAAACAACTAGGGGCTAGTCCTCTGGGCTTCCTTGGCAGGTCTCTGTTTGAGATGTGGTCTCTGTTTGAGATATGGTCTCTCCCCAGGATGTGTCTGGCATAGCTGCTTTAAGGATAGTGTACTTCTTACATGTCAGATCAGGGTTTCCAAAGCACATGTAGAGAGACAGAGGGAGAGGGGGAGGGGTGGGGGAGGGGTAGACAGAAAGAGTGGGAGAGAGTAAGAGACAGGGAGAGAGAGAAGCTATAAACTTGTAAACTCCTTTTTTTATAGCTGATATTTATTGTAGTAAAATGTAACGTAAAATTTACCATTCTTAAGTATATAGTTCAGTGGCCTTAAGTACATTCACACTGTTGTGCAACCATTACCACCATCTATCTCCAGAGTTTTTTCAGTTTTCTAAACTGAAGCTCTATATCTTGTATTTTTTATTTATTTATTGTTATTGTTGTTCAAGTACAGTTGCCTCCATTTTCTCCCCACCACTCCCCCGACCCCAGCCATCCCCACCTCCCACACTGGATTCTACCCTGCTTTGGTTTTGCCCATGTGTCATTTATAGTTGTTCCCAACAACCCTTCCCTTTTCCCCCCACCCCGATTAGCCCCTCCCACCTCCCCTCTGGTACCTGTCAATTTGTTCTTAATTTCAATGTCTCTGGTTATATTTTGCTTGCTTGTTTGTTTTGTTGATTAGGTTCCACTTATAGGTGACATTATATGGTATTTGTCTTTCACTGCCTGGCTTATTTCACTTAACATAATGCTCTCCAGTTCCACCCATGCTGTCACAAAGGGTAGGAGCTCCTTCTTTCTTTCTTCTGTGTAGTACTCCATTGTGTAATCTCTTTATGGCCTGATCTTGGAAGTCATGCAGGCTCACATACCTAATATTTTATTCATTGGGGCAATAACAAAAGCTCACAAGTTTCAAGAAGAGGAGATTTAGACCTCACCTTTTGATAGAAGAATAACAAAGTTTTGAAAAGCTTATGGGACTAAAAATATTGTGAAATATTAGGAAGATAAATAAATTAAAGCAAAAATTTTAAGTTAATGTTTCTTTCTTAAAAATAGCAATTAAAATATGTCACAATCAAGTTTTATTAAATAGCACTTAAAATTCTGCCAAAGTATTTGCCCTTTTAAATCAGCTCATCACTATAACCACATACACATATACACATACACATACATATACACATTGATAAATCTATCTTAATCCTCAGCCAAAGCTTTCTTCTCAGAAGTCAAAACTGACTCACAGGCCATCAGTGAATCCAATATCAGGACATAACTGCCCCTCCATCATATGGACCCAGGCTGATGGGGTCAGCCACCTTGGTTTTGATTTGTCTATGAACTTTGTTATGGATCCCAAGAGAAGGAATTGAAATCATCAAACTAATTTCACATGATGTCCTAAGAAAATCACAGTACCACATGAAAGAGCTTAGTGATTAGTTTACCAAGCCATCCACTTCTATGTAAATGACCTGTGATAAATGACTGATCAGCCAAAAGGAAAAAATATGCATTATTTCCATAGTTTGAAGAGAAATGCCGTTTGTATTTGTCATTGACTAAAGGATTGCATGGGATCAAAACTTTCTGCAGTCACATAAGTGACAGTTAAAAATAAAGGAACAGTGTAAGATTTTATCAGAATTTCCTTATTTGGAATATCAATGGTGACTTACAGATGGTGTTAGTGTGCTGGCAAACATGTGATTCACTTACACAGATTTTTTCTCTTTTTTCTTTGTTTTTATTCTTGTTTATTATATTTCAGTTGTCCCAATTTTCCCCCTTTTTCCTTCCTCTGCCCAGCCCACCCCTCATTCCCACAATCAATCCTCACACTGTTGGCCATGTCCATGGGTCATTCATAGATGTTCTTTAACTAATCCCTTCCCCCTTTTTCCACAATTTCCCCCTCCCCCTTTCTCTGGCAGCTGCCAGTCTGTTCCATGTTTCCATATCTCTGGTTCTGTTTTGCTTGTTAGTTTATTTCATTCATTACATTCCTCTTATACGAGAGATCATATGGTATTTGTCTTTCACTGCCTGGCTTATTTCACTGAGCATACTATTCTCCATTTCCATCCATGCTGTCTCAAATGGTAAGAATTTATTTTTCCTTCTTTCTGCTGTGTACTATTCCATTGTGCAAATGTACCATAGTTTTTTAATCCACTCATTTACTGATGGGCACTTAGGCTGTTTCCAACACTTGGCTATTGTATATAGTGCTGCTTTGAACATAGGGGTACATAAGTTCTTTTTATTGGTATTTCAGGAATCTTAGAGTATATTCCCAGCAATGGAAACACTGAATCAAATGTATGAGTTCTTAATTTGGACATATTTAAACAAGGTCAATATCTTTTGCCCTTCATTTAAAATTTTCATTATAGATCCTGAGGGACAAAAAGTACACCCAGAGCTTTATCACAATATATTTCCTCGTTTTGCATTTTTCTGCTCTATTTTAATTTTTTTAGTTTCTATAAATATAAAATAAGAGCAATTGAATGCATGGGTGACAGTCTCCTTATCTAAAACCCAGGTGATTCTTAGGGCAGCCGTATTGAGAGAGAATTAAAGTAATCACAATAAAAATGAGGCATCTGGATATACCAATATTTCTTATAAGTCAAGATTACCTAATAAATTTATCATCGAAGGCACTGATAGCTGCCATTTACCATTTTTTTAAATACTTGCTATGTGCAGGTGCCACGGTGACAACGTTGGGTAAAATTGGCTCTTTGATAATGACAAATATCTATGCAGCTGGTATTAGTATTTCTATTTTACAAGTAAAGAAATTCAGTCTCTATCCTAAATATTGAATAACTTGACCAGGACCACAGAGTAGAACACAAATCTGTCAGATATGAACCATTGCCCTTCACCATTATAGCACACTGTCCTTTATAGCAGTGGTCCCCAACCTTTATAGCAGCAGGTTTCATGAAAGACAATTTTTTCCATGGACTGGAGTGGGGGGATGGTTTCAGGATGATTCAAGTGCATTACATTCAAGTTCACCTCCTGTTGTGCTACCTGGTTCCTAGCAGGTCCATACTAGTACTGTTCTGCTGCCCTGAGGTTGGGGACTTCTGCTTTACATATACTAAAAAACTACAAAGAAAGGCAATAAGGAGATGGAAAGGAGACTGGAAGAAGCACAATGCAATCTGAGCTTTTCAAGTCTGGAATCCCATGAGGACTATAAATGAGTATTTAAAAGTGAGGGAATGTTTACTAGAACTCATGAGGAAAGGTCCCCATGCCTGGACAGAGGCTGGTTCTAGGAAATTTCTACACTTGAGGAACTAGGAAACCATTATTTTTCCAACAGGATGACAAATGATTAGTGATCTGTCTCAATTTGGCTTCTTTGGTTATTGGTTGACTTGTGGCTATACTCCAGAAAGATACAAGAGTAGAATATAAAGTAAAACAGGAAAATAACATGAAATACAATTGATAAAAGGAACAAAGGAAAGAGATAGTAGCTCCAAAGACACCTCATAAAGAAAAAGACAAGCTGATTTGGGATTCAAACAGAGGCAATTCTCCCACCAATGCATTCCCAGTAATTTTTATTTGTCTGCACATATGTACATCTGTGAGTCTGAGTCTTCAAGGCTGGATATACGGGGGTGGGTCTGTAGCAAAGCTTGTAATCTTACCCAGGTTGAATTGACAGGGGATAGGGGAGTGGTACTACTTACACTGTTTTCTCTCCCACAGGATTACAATTTTCTCACTTTTCTCAGTTCTTATTTTATCTTATCAAGTTTGCTCCAAATCCTCTAACACAGTACTTCTCAGTCTTTAATGTGCTTATGACTCATTTGGGAAATATTGTTAAAGTGTAGACTCTTTTTTAGTAAGTCTGAGGTAAAGTCTAAATTTCTGTGTTTCTAACAAGCCCCCAAGCATTGTAGTTGTCCCAGTGTGAGTCATGAGGTTCTAAAAAAATAAAATCATCCCAGCACAAGAGAATGAGGGTTATAACTTTCTTCTAAGAAAACAGCATTTGTCTGTTTTCCCACTTCTGTTTTGTCACTATACCCCATTTTCCATATATTCTAATTCATGACTAAGTCTGAAGAAAGATAGACAGTAGGTATCACACTAAATCCCAGGCCTGTTGTCCTCCCTCTCTTCCCAGTGCCTGCTTTCTCTCCTTGCCTCCTGTCTTGGTCTCATCCCAGCTGGATGCTGGACTTCCTTATTCTCCAGAGGGAACTCCACTGAAGCAGCTGCTTCCTCCTCATGAGTATTACCAGTGTTCTTACAGAACTGTTAGACTCTAGAGCTTGGAATCAAACAAGAGAAATCAGCTGGCCTAACCTCCCACCCTCAGAAAGTGAATGTTTAAAGCATTCAAATGGAGGAAGATACCTAATTTCCTCACCCAAATTACCATAATTTCTCTTTTTTCCCTTAACTATTCATATTTTCAAATATCAGAGTGGGCCTGGTTCAGTTCACAGCTCAGTCATGAAGACCATATTTGGATTACTTTGGTTCCAGGTCAAGCATTCCAATTTCACACATTTATTCCATGATTTGCTAATGCTATCAAATGACACACAGTTTTTTTTTCCCTTTGTTTTTCTCTTTCAACAAACTTATTTAATGGGTCCAAAATGGATGATTAGACCATAAAAACATGTGGTATCCTAATTGGATTTTGAAAATGTGTAAACATGGCCCTTCAGTGGCTTTCTATTACCATCTGGACCAAATATAAACTTCTGACCACTGATTCCATCTCTCCTCCACCTACCCCACCCTTGTGCCCCTCTTACTTGTGACTTCTTCTCCAGGTCCCTAAGCTGATCTTGTTTTTCGAAACCCTTTTCTTAATTTCTGCCTTTTGAACTAGTCTACAGTTCAAAAGGAGAAGCAAGTTTCTACCCTTCATTATCTATACCTCTCAGAAGGGTTTTTAGATTTCAGCTCAAGATGGATAACTTAAGGAATATTTCCAAAGTTAAACCCATACATTCTTGTCTACTGTGATTTATAGTTTACTTCAATGCATTTCAATTATTTTGGCACAATTTTTGTTTCACTCATGTATACTTATGTGGCTTGTTGAGTCATTTATAGATAGTAACTGCATGCTTCTTTCATGTTGAGTAATAATCCAGGTGCTGGGGATTGCAGTGAACAAGTTGTCAAGGTTTACATTCAGATTTGGAAAGGTGGATAATGAGCAATTTACAAGTAAATAAAGAATAATTTCAGGTACTGGGGAATTACTTACTATTGCTTGGTCTGAAGCTAGAGGGGAAGTAGTCAGCTTACCTTTGATTTGAACCCTCTCCCTCTGAATCCACTTTATAAAACCTTCCATGTATTGAGTAAATACTTGTAGACTCATTTTATTTAAATATTCACATTAAAGCTTGCATGTGAATAAAACATGTTGGACATGTTTTAAGAGAAGGTTTTTGCCCTGGCCAGTATGAATCAGTTGGTAAGAGCATCATCCTGTAAACAGAAAGGTCATGGGTTTGATTCCCTTTCAGGGCACGTGCCTGGTTAGGTTGTGTATAAGAGGCAACTGATTGATGTTTTTCTCTTACATTGATATTTATCTCCCTTTATTTTCTTCTCTCTAAAATCAATAAGCATGTCCTCAGGTGAGGATTAAGAGAGAGAGAGAGACAGAGAAGTTTCTTCATGAGACCAGTCATACCCAGGAAAATATCACTGAAGTCACTGACCACTGATTTGATTGGTGGAAAAGTGCCCTTCTGTAGTATTTAGTACTGCCCAGATTTTCACAACATTGAATTTCTCATTAGTTTCTCAAATTTTAATCAAACTCATATGGGGTATTTGTTAAAAATGTATACTCATGATGATTCTGGTATGGTTGACCTTTGGATCCATAATAAAACACTGTGCTATAACACCTATGACAATCAGGATGCTGAGATAAATGGATGGGTGAATAGATGGATGGGTGGATGGATAGATGGAAGGATGAATGAATGGAAGCATGGATGAAATGAAGGATACATGCATAGATAGAATCAAAGAATTTTAGGCTTTAAGTTAGTAGCCAGATTCTAATCAAGTGAGTACATGATATAATATATGTATCATGACTCTAACTTTATCTGTCCTGTGGCCCTCTGCCTATGATTTGGGATGGTAAGCTCAGTTGAGTCTCCTTCCTCTAACTGTCATGAGGAAAAGCTTATTCTTTGACCTCTAAGTATAAAAATTATCATGAAAATGCATAATAAAATAAGCTGTATAAAATGTAATCTTTTATTCAATTGCCTATAACATTATATAAATTACATTTTTAGAACTACATTTTCTGCAAATAAGTCACTTTTGATCTACTTCATTCTGTTTAGTATAACAGGATATTTAATACCATGGGAAACAAAGAAACCTTTGCACTCTAACAAGGCCCATCAAGAATCCATCATGATCAAAAGCTATTTTTTATAAATTGTGAAGAAGAAGAAGAAGAAGAAGAAGAAGAAGAAGAAGAAGAAGAAGAAGAAGAAGAAGAAGAAGAAGAAGAAGAAGGAGAAGGAGGATGGGGAGGGGGAGGAGGAAATCATGCATTGGGATTAGACACTATTACTTAGGGTGACTGAGAGGCCTCAGAAAGGTTTCACTGCTGTCAAGCACCCTTCCCCAGTCTAGGGAATATGGTAGGAGAGGTGCTTAGCAAGGGCCCTGTGGCAGTTATAGTATATTAGTTCGTCAGTTTGTACCCCTAACTAAAAGGCAGAAAAAATGTTTTCCCTTCCAAACAAAAGTGAGGGGGCTCCAAGAGAGTCATTCATAAAACTGGGGTACTTGGAAAAAAGGAAAATAAGATTTTATTCTCTAACTGGAAGCTTCCTGAGCTTCCAAAGCTGTCAGATCCTTTCTCAAGATGTCTCCATAACAGAGTAGATGTCAAAGTCTTTGGAAGAGCTTGAGGTGCAGCCCTGAAGTATGGTAAGACATATAGGACTATGCTATGTATGCCCTTATTTCAGTCTAGAAATTTCTGAAGGTATGAGTAGCAGATCTTGGAGGAACTATGGCAGAAAATGCTTGAGAAGGACAGGGTGAACCCCTAACCCACCTAGTTATCTTCCATGCTTGGATGATGAAAATAAAACCACAGACTATTATTGGCTCCACATGAAGGAGCCAAAGCATTAGTGGAGAAACTAAATCCTTGGGATTCCTCCAGGATGGTCACACAGGGCTAATGGCAAACAAAGCTACATTGGGGAGGGTAGATAAAGCTTAAAAACATGCATGCACCACCTATGTGGAAACCACCAGTAGCAAATGGAACCAGGAAGAAATCAAATGCCCTGAGCTACCTTCAACCCAGGAGCAAGAGGACACTTAAGGAAGGCTTTTTTCTGAGTCCCCTAGCCCTCTTTCAGGCTTCTGAGGATCTGGGTCTAGAGCAGGGGTGCCAAACTCATTTTCACCAGGGGCCATATCAGCCTTGCAGTTGCCTTCAAAGGGCTGAATGTAATTTTAGGACTGTATAAATGTAACTACTCCTTAACTAGGGGCAAGGAGCTCAGTGCTGCCGCTGGGTAGAAACAAGGTGCTGGGCCAGATAAAACAAGGTGGAAGGTCCTTGTGTTTGCCACCTGTGGTCTAAAGGAAGGGGGGATAGCATTGATCCAGAAGCCAGATCTTACCCCCACCCTGTTTCTCAGCAGCCAGAGTCACAGATATAGCTGTAAATTGGATATGCAATTAAGGGTTTAAATTAAGCCACACTAAGTTTTAATTACCAAATGTGACCAGGAAGTTATGGAATATACCCAAGATTTTGTTTAGGGAAGAGAAAATAGTAGCTTCTACATAGCACTATTGAATACAGAGATATTTTAAATACATACAACTAGTTCATTTTTCTTTGAATCTCGCTTGTATTTCCTTCAAGATCCCAATGTCATAGAGGCCTGTACTTAAAAAAATTTTCATGCTCTTGTGGTCAAATAATCCAAGAATGTTAATTTCCCTTTTCTTTGTCTTACTTTTTGCATATTTCTGGGATTGCATAATGTAGTTTCACTCATTGATCACCTCATATTAAATCTTTCACCAAAAGTTCAAAGTCAAGTATTTGGTCATTTGCAAGAGAATCTACCTGGCATTGAAGACTACATCTCTAGAGTGCCAGGATTTGATGACATGTCAAAGCACTGCATCCAGTTCCCTGGGTGATATTCTAAGGAGGGCATGCAGCAGGAACAACACTCCAGCCAGATTCTTAGAGGAATGCATAAGCTCCCATTGCGAGTGTATGCTTATATCTACCCTTGTTTATAATAGGCAAACTTATATATACTTAATTTTACTCTGAATTAAGAAGGCATTGACTCACTGTAAAATGCTCTTTAAAAAGCCTGTTTAATGAGGGCAATATCAATTGAACAAACAGGGTTATGTAGACTAATCAGTAGGATAAGAATAAGTCAGGTGTACTAGTGCACAACTCAAGAAAAGAAATCCACTCTTTATTTTCACATATTGATTCTCACACCAAATCTTTGTTTTATTGTTACCATAGTTAAAATTGAAAGAACATACATTTTAAAATAAAATAATATTTTCCTGCTCTTTAGTTTTAAAAATAAATTATGAATCTTTAAGCCTAATATTTTTCTATATTAATGAAATAGATTTTTGCAGGAAACTCACTGCAGCCCCTCTTCTTTAAATTTATGTCAGCCATATAACAAACTAGTAAAGATGTGTGTTATATTATATCCCTTCACTTCAGCAGATAATGTAACTTTCATAAATCATTTCACAATCTTGAAATTTGAAGTCATTCTTCAATCAGCCAAGATATTCAATCAATAAATATCATTCCATATGATCATTACAATTACTACCAAACCATGTCATCTTCTAATGTAGGGGGGAAAGAAAAGAACAAGAAGCATGAATTTTCAAGATGGGAGCAAATATTTTAAGACAGGAGGACTTTCAGATAGACTAGTCAGATTCCATGTAAATCCATTCATATCTGCAACTCTTTATCATTGTCTTAATCCTGAAAATCAATGACCATCATTTCCTTGAGAGTCTGGAAACCTGAAATAAGAGTTTTTCTTTACTACCTTTGCAAAAGTGCTTAATTTTCCATAAGAACTCACTGTTTTGACCTGGCTCCTGGATTTCAAGGGAAAGGTGGAAAGCTGAGTCCCATAAATGAATAATGTTCAGGAACTTCAAACTTCATTATTTCTGATGCAAACCCAATGCTTTTTTCATTGTAAACAGAAAAAAAAAGGTGAAGGTATTTTGTGTTCAAGTAGCTCTTTCAAAGAGGAGAATGAGAGTGTACACCCCCCTTTACCCTCGTGAAAGCCTCACATTCTATATCTTGTTGTCTCAGAGCGTCTTTGTTTTGAGTCCAGTCCTTGGTTGAAGGTCAGCTAATGAAAGAGAGAATGAGGTTCAAATTCTTTAATTAGTTTTGTCAGTGATTCTCTATGGTTGGCAATAAAAGTAATACTTTCTAGGAGATCAGGTTCTTGTACTGGAACTTTTGATAGGATAAAGCCCTTGAAAGGCCAAGATCATTTTCAGCCCATTATTCTAGTCTGTCTCTGAACAGGGCTTTTTGGTAAAGAGCTTTGGAGCCAAAATTATTATGTCATCCCCACAATCATGACCCACAAGCACCAATGAGAATGTCTCTTTGATATTAATGCACAGAGCCCTGCTATCTTAGAAGGACTTCATAAAACAGTGTACTCCATAAGCCAATTGGGAGAAAAACAATTGTTTGAGAATGTTGTGAATGAATGTGAATGAATGCAGTCTGGGATCCAGATTTTTCAGAATGCTTTGAGGTCGAGTCCTCCAAAGAGAAAAGATAAAAGAATGAGGGCAACTCACCAAAGATATTCAAACTTGGCAAGAAGCCAATATTGAAGGCAGGGAGGGTAAAACCCAAAAACCTTTTACAGAAGCACCTTTGGAATGACTATGCCCTTTCTTACCAGCAAGTTCTAGTCTCTAATCTCTATATAGGTCCTTTTAAGTTTGACCACATAGCTGAATAGGAAGGCAATAATCTTAAAAATATGTAACTTCATGGATATGGTCATATAAAAAACAGACTATTGCAAACTCAGGGGAAAAAAACCCACAAGGAGAAGGGGCCATGTCTTTCCAGCTCATGGAGCAGGTGCAGCGTGTCTAAAAAGAATTATACCCTCTATCTCCTCAGTGAGTCATCTCTGTTCTCCTTATTTGGGGAATACCCATCTCCCTCCTAATGGAGAAGGTTTTACATGGAAGCACCGGGCATAAGGCAAGGAGAAGGTGTCATATTGATATCTAATTGTATAAATGTTGGGCAGCTTGACTTTCCTCTGTAGATCTATATCAACCCAGGTCATACATTCAGTTGAGGGGAAAACATTTGCTTTCTTTACCAAATCTCCTCCTTCTAACTTTATTGTTCATGAAAAAAAGGGTAATTCCTTATGAGTATTACTTTTCTAATTTTAGGTACAAGATGATTCTCAAAACCATTTTGAGTCCATATCATATTCACCAAAGGAGAAACTCAAACATCAAGAGCAAAAAGAGAACATAGAAAGTAAATGTTTGTTTGCCACTTTTTGAGCAAATGTTCATCAATATCTGCTTCTCCAATTGGAGATATGTGTATTATGTTGTATTTCAGGGCCATGTTCACTGATGTCATCAACAAGAAGACATCTCTAATTGAACTTGCCTACCATATTTTGGGAGGTTTCTTCCTAATGGAAGGGATCAGGTACTTGTTTTAGTCAGAATATTGAGTATAGTAATTTCTTTTCACCAGGGTAATGTACTACATGCATAATTTGTACAATGTTCAACTGTATGGTGACTTTTCCATGTTATCATCTAGTGCTTAATTTAACACCCTGGGAAAATATTCCCACAGGTCAGGAAGGACAGAAGTTGCAGGGTACATGAGTACCCTCATGTGTCCTGACAGCTGCCCTCTCCCATACCCTGCCTTCTGGGCATCTGATTATATCTGCAATGGCTGCTTCTAACTCAGTGGTATTTGTGATTTTGCCTGTGATGTTGTCTATTGCTGATGTCTGCACATCAGGCTGGCCTCTTGACTGTAACAGTTATCTCCCAGTGCCCCAGTGCTGCAGCAGAGTTTGAAGTTCTTGTGCTGGGTTTTTTCAACTATTTCTTCTGTTCACCCTGCTTAGGATTGCTCAAACAATAGCAAATAACAACAATAAGCCTGTCTTAACTTTGCCAAAACAATTGTCTGGGACTTTTCAGAAGTCATATTCAATTTATGAACAAATGAAATGGATCTTCTCAACCAACCATGACAATACGCAATGGCCTATGTATTCAGGGCCTGAAAGAAATTGAGGCAATGAGCCTAATGAGAAGCAGTTAGTGAATCTAATGAGAATCAGACAGAAGGCCTAATGAGACATTTAACATGCTCCGCCTCTCCCTCCTCTTTTGTTCAGTTTTCATGGAAACCTTTGTTTGGGGAGCTCAGTTGTACCAGCTACAAGCAGATGCATATGGCCTTAGTGGCACAATCCAAGAAACAATAGAAAGACATGAAGATGGCCAGGGATGGGGAGAGTGGAACTCGGAAAATACACCCAAAAGTCATGATAATATGGCAGGTGGGTTTTTATTTTACTTATATTTTAATTGTATCTATGTTTTTTTCAGAATACCATTTAGTTATACATAGAGCTACTTGTAATGATATAATAAGCAGACAGAGATTTCAATTGCATTACATCACTGTTCAGAGGGAAATACAGATAAGAAAAGCATGTTGTGCTATTTCTGTAGCTGACTGTTGCCATTCAGAGAGCAATGATTGGAATGTAGGTGTTGCACAAAGGAAGATACCTGGAATAGTCTCCTTATGAAGCAACATTCCTTGGAATACTAGGTGTTTTCTTTTGTTGACCTTGGATGGAGTTCGCAGCTAGAGAGGTAGCTGTCAAATGATAGGTTGGGCTGGGCTGAATGTAGGGGCAGGAATACAGACCTTACTGAGTTACAACTCTGAATGTGCCTTACATGTACTGGATCCAGGCAAATGAAATATGTATATGTCTGTGCCACTGTTTGAAATTTTGTCTGACCCATGTATTTAACAGTTTATGAGTATAGCTTGGTTGTGAGAAAAATAAGCAAAATTTCTGTCTTATTTGGCTTCAAAGCACAATAAATCTGCATTGGCCCTTCTTACCTGCCTATCAAATAATGTTCTCTCTTGCTATACATACTCTGTTTTATTTGCCCAAATATGTGCTTTAAATGCAATTCTCTCCTTCTCTATCTATCATCTCTCTCTCTTTCTCTCTCTCTCTCTCTCTCTCTCTCTCTCTCTCTATCTATCTATCATCTATCTATTTATTTATATAACTCTTCTTTTGGTTGTCAATGTTCAGCTTTTGCTTGCCCACCTGTATCTGAGTTAAGAGATCTGAAGGTGAATCAAACAGGCTTGCTCTTTGTGGCACTGCCTAGTGGCCTCACATGGCAACACAGTTGTCAGCAGTCAAATGACTGAAGCCTTAGACGTCAGAATATTGCACAGGATAGTAGGGGGAGGATAGGGACAAAGTAGTAGTATACCAACATTTATAAGTTTCAGGTACTAGGCTCAGAATTTACAAATTTCAGCTCTTTTAAACTCTATAAAAACTCTATGGATTAGATATCATTCTCTAAATTCTGCTATTCATATTAGCTAAAATTCATTGAATGTTTCTCTTGAGCAGAGCCCTGTGCTAGATGCTTTATATATGACTAGCTTACTTTTCCTGGTAATAAAACTATGAAGTGTGAATTATGCAGTATTTTGAATTTAACTGTTAGGATCTCTAATTGGCACCAGCCCTTACTTGCTGTGTGACCTTGAACAAATTACTTAACTTCTCTATGACTGTTTTCTCACTTATAATAGCACATACATCATAAAGTGAACACTTCTGAATTGTTTTAAAAAGTGTTTGATACATAGTAAGAATTCAGTATGCCAGGTAGTGTTATAATTAATAATAGTAGCTACACCTCTGGCCCCAGTACAGCTAAAGATTGCTAGACAAAAACAAACAACCCACTATACTGACCAGCATCATACATTTTATGTTCATAAACCTCAAATAGATAATAGTACCAAGCAGCCCTACATGTATTTCCCTTTCATGTTCATGTTTAGATTCCCCCAAACAACTGATTCCTACCCTGCTGTTCTCATTTCTTCTATAACACAACCACTCTCACTCTCAGCTTTTGACCTTGCCTCATTATTGAGAAAATAAGCAATTAGCTAGGAGATTTTTCATCCCACCCCACTGTATTTGCTGACATACCTGTTCTCTGCCCTCTGCCTTTTGATAAGAGATAAAGTTTCCATTACCATCAAATGGTAACTGTTTCAATTACACACCTGGACGTAATGACATCCAAGTCTTTTCAAAAACTTGGCTCCTGTCTTTGGTAAATCACCAAATTCTCCATTTCTACTGGATCACTGCCATCAGTATACAAACATACACCCTTAAAATATTCTTCCTGAGGATGGACCCACCTCTAGCTGACATCCCATTCTCTATTGCCCTTTGTTCTAGGTAGAATGGAGAGGAAACACATTTAAAAATGAACTCTATTTCCACTATATCCTTGAGTCTGCCTTTGTCTGGGTCACTCATGATTACCAGGAAACCAAATCCATTGGCAGCCTCTTTCTCCTCACTTTACTTCTTAGCAGGGATTAATGTATCTTCTCTGAGATTCCAAGACACCATGCTCTCCTGATTCCATTCCCCCTTCACTTACCTCATCTGACTGACCTTTAAATGTTGAAGTGCCAGCCTCAGAGCTCCATCCTAGCCATTTTCTGTTCTCTATCTGTATCTTTAACTTAAAAAATCTCATCAAGACCCCTGACCTGAGATTCATCTACATAATAGTTGAAAAGAGCTATCTAAAACCTGACTTTTCCTGAAACTCTTGATTTGCCACTTCCATGTAGATAGATAATAGGTAGCTCCAAATGCCACAACCACAATTGTTTTTAAGAATAAGGGCAATTGTACATAAACAATAACAATATGATGATCGCATTTAAGAAAATTAATACTAAGTGTATTAGTATTAATTGCACTAATATTAATAGGATGTATTAATTGCATTTAATATACAGTACCTATTTGGATTTCTTCAGTTGTCCCAAAAAAATGTCTTACAGCTGGGCTTTATGGGCTTTATGTTTAAGTGTCCATTGGTGCTTAAATTAACTGTTAAAAGACATAAATGTGATCCTTTTGTAGTGCTTTGTCCCCAATCAGTTTCAACAAATTCCTCTCATGGTGAAGTTACAAGGTGAAGAATCATTTGAAGCTGAACTAAAGAGAGATCACCTAAACATTTGTTAAGTCCACTGTCATTAGAGACACATGGACAGGACTTGCTCTGGCTAGAAAGAACCTCACGGGGCAAGCTCTTTGTAAACCAACCCTTCTCAAGCTATTGGAGGTGGGGTACTTTCCAAAAGTCACCAATACTCAAGACTCTACCCTGACCAATTAAAACAAAATCTCTGAGGTGTACCTGAACATCAGCATTTCTAGAAGCTTACTAGGTAATGTTTCTATACAGTCAGAATTCAGAAGAAAATGTTAATTTAGTACCAACTGGGTACTAGGATTACTGACATTTCCAAGTAAGATAATCAGCCTTTTGTACATACAGGTTGTGACCTCTTTCACTTAACCCTATATTTCTTTGCCTTTGTTCTGAGATGAATTTTTAATTTAATAGTGATTATATATACTCAACTCACCAGACATAATTTCAACGTTATTCAGGAATTAAATCCTCGTTGAAAAACCTAAGAACTGCAGAGAGGCCACTGAAAGATCCCAGGGCTGGATTCCAGGAACACTGAGAGATCCCCTAAGAATAATAATCAGCATTTGATGGGTTGTTTGCCATGATACAATAGACAGCATCACTGTAGAGACAGTCTACATCATTGTCAAGACAGAAAATAAAGCAAGTCAAGAGATCAATCCCAAGAAAACTGGTTTGAGGAGAAAGTGAAGCTAATCATTTTGTTTGACAAAAATGTATTTAGTACCTTCTGTGTGCCAGGAATTGGGCTAGGCATTTTAGGTGCAATCCTACTCTCAAAGAGCTGACAGTTTAGGGAGGAAATACTATCAAATAATTTCAAAATAACATGGAAACTTATGAACAGAGTGAGAAAAAGTATGGGACCCAAGGTAATGCATTTGAGCAGACTTCTAGAAAATACAACCTTATTCAAGTCTGGAGAAGTGATTGTTAATGAAGCAAATTGGGAATGCCCAGAAAACATACAAAGCAAGGACAGAGGCATGAAGTTCTGATGCAGTTTGGGGTGTGTGTGGAGGTGATTGTCAGACCATAAACTGTCTGATAGGATCACAGATTAGAATGTTAGGAAACAGCAAGGTTAGATCCATATGACAGATCCATGGTGCTGATTCAGCATAGAGAGTAGGATTGAGAGTGGGGCTGGGGTAGAGAATGAGATTGTAGGAGGGTAAACAGAAGACTACCATGATGGTCCAGGTGAGAGATGATAGGATTTACACAAGTGTGATGGCAATAGAAGTGAATATGAATGGGCAGGAAGCAAAATCAGCAAGACCTGAGGGCAGATTCAATGTGTTGGAGGAAGTAGTTGGAAAGAGTTGACTAAATAAGAAAAGTCAGTTGCTGGGAGAATGTTGCCCTCAGGATATAGAATTTGAAAAAAAAAAATAAACCCTGCTGTGAACAATGGGAGAGTCTGTCTCGTGGAGACAGGCAGTTTAAGATAAAGTCCATGAACCACATGAAGGTTTGGGGTGCCAGATTTTAGTGGGATACCAGCTGTGTAGCTCAGGGATGGTCCAGCCTTGAGTTGTTAAACTGAATTAGGCATCTGCAGAAAGTGAGGCAGGGAGAAAGCTCTTGCTGTCTTATTCACTTTCATTCTGTGTTTTACTCATCACATTGACAGTTGGGAGTAGTTCTTTGCTAGTTCAATTGCTTTTTTGTAAATCCCCATTCATCTGATGATTGATTACAGGTGACTATAAACTGAGAAATGACAGAGAATAGCTTGGCCCCCACTTGATCATTCCCTCAGTAAACAGAGGCCTGGAAAACCTGGGGCTGCCTCAAGAAACATCACATATACTCTAAATGAGGAGCTAAAGGAAGGTGGAACATTTAAATTAATCTCCAGGGGAAACTCCAACCCACTTGTTGTGGTCATTCTTGGCACAAAAGACCTCTCATATTGGCTAAAATCCAAAACACAGAATTGGTAAAATGCAGGACAGAAAGTT
This sequence comes from Trachops cirrhosus, assembly GCA_028533065.1. Taxonomy (NCBI): domain Eukaryota; kingdom Metazoa; phylum Chordata; class Mammalia; order Chiroptera; family Phyllostomidae; genus Trachops; species Trachops cirrhosus. Next base: position 49,191,043 of record CM052549.1, on the reverse strand, counting down.
GGCATGGACCCTGAGGTGATCACCCTGTCCCACTGACTCCCCAGCCTTGGAGTTCTGTCAAGACTTGGCTTCAAGGCACATTCCTTCAGCCTTTGGTAGGCAGAGGTGTCTGGCTCTTGCATTGTGTACATGATTTAAAAAGACTAAGAACAGGCTCTAAGCAAACCACTGCTTTTTAAAGGTTAAATGTCACTGCTCCAACAGTGACCAGAAAACACAAATATATTCCAGATCTCTCAATCCACAGGTGCAGAAGCTGAGTGCTACACATTTCATGTGCAGACTGATGGGGCCTTTTCTTTGAGTCTTCAGATGCAAAGGGAATATTTTATGTACAGGAAGACACAGACTACACAGGGACAGCTGCACTTTGGAGAAATAAAGTATGAACATGTAGTTAACTCTACCATAAATCCCCACATCAAGCCACCAACATAGGAAGAGTAAAGAAACACTCAGGGGAATTTCATCCATAGTTATTCTTTCCAATAATTTTTAGTGCTTACGGTATGACAGACAGTTTCCAAAAATATTTTCCTGTTTGAGAAAAATTTCTCAAACTAGAGAAACATGTTTCTTGCCACTTAGAAATCACTGTACAACTTGGTGTGAGAACATTAGTCATACTGTTTGTCTCTTATATATATCACCAGGAAAATGATTTTATGACTTACTGACCTACTCCCTTTACATAAATGTCCTGGAGAGAAACATAGCTGGAGAAGTGGATTTCACAAAGGAAACAACATGCATGAAGGAGGTTGAGAAATGTTTAACTCGAAGTACAATTGTTAGTTTCTCTTGTGCCCAATGGTTATGTTTCCAGGAGGCTGTTGTCATAAAGAACTACAGGTTTTTAAGCTCTCCATGAATAGAAACACAAATTATTTTATGGGAAAACTTTAATGGTGATTATGAGAGGGGTAAGTAAGCTAAGGAAAATATTGAAGGAGGTAAAAAGAAAGAAAAAAAGCACAAGAATAATCTTAGAACTATAAAGTTAGGAACGTGTTCAGTGACGTAGATATCAGAGTATCATTCATTCAGAGATATTTATTTAGCCCTTGTTATTTTCTGGCCATGCTTGGTAGTAGGAATAAAATGCTAAGTAATAAATCATAATTTTATGAAACTTTTGTTATAGTGATTGAAAAGAGAAAACTTAAAAAATAAATAAGAAAAATGGCAAATGCTGAGTTACACAGGTAGTTTAAGGGGGATATGTGTACTTGTCTTGGATAGATGTTAACTTGGTTCACACCTAGAAGATAACATTTAGGCAGAATCCAATGGCTAAATGAAAGAGTCATTCATTATTTGAGTAAATAGAGCTCAGTCTTTGACTTTCTAATCATTTCTGTTCCCAGCCCAAGGGATGAGCTTGTGTACAGTTCACTATATCCTCAATTTCATTAGCCATCAGAATCATGCTGTTGACGAACTGTAAGAGTACGTCTGATTTTGGAACCATGGAGACTAAGACACAAAAAGAATAATACCTAAAAGAACTTTCTGTGTTCTCCTCTGACCAAGTCCCACATCACTTACTCTGTTTGACAGGTGGTTCTGAGTTACTCCTGATTCTTCCAAAAACATCAGAAAACCTATCTAGAGCATATGCTCCAATCTCTTCAGAACAAGGGTATGAATTTGTTCATTTAGCTCATAGAGTTAGAAAAAGAAAATATTAGGAAACTGGCAGGCTTGCCTGAATGAGTACAGCTCTTTGGGGGAAGAGAGAAGTGGATACTTTCTTTTTTTTCCCCTTCTTACATTTAATTTTGTGGGTATTATCATTTTACTATCAACAATATGGAAGAAACTGGATTCCATCCTCTTATCAAATGTTCTTTATTAAAGCAACGAGATCTGTTTACCTTCAAGCTAAATGGACACTGCACACCTCCAGGGGACCATCTGGTCTACTATTTGGAGTCCAGCTTTGGCTAGCTCTCACCTGACCAGTATCCCAAACTTGGAGCCAGGGGTGACTATACCATGTGAAACATCATAGTGCATGACATATTTCCTGGGCAGCTTATATACCTTTCTTTCTGTATTGCTCCTTCCTCAGGTATATTTAATTTCTGTCAAATTGGGTTTTAGGGTCTTAGATATAATTTTACAGTTGGGAAATTTCTGAGTTGCCTTAGAACTCTTGTCCCTATAATCCTTTACAATTCTACAATGTTCTATTTGATTGTTTTTTCAAAGTTCTTTTGTACATTTTCTCCCTTGTTTTTTATAATAGGGTTGTTACAAAGCTTGTGCTATTTGATAGTCTTCGTTTTACTGATGAAAAATCTGAGTTTCAGCCAGGTTTGGAAGCTTGTCCAAGGAACTGAGCAGGTAATTTCAGATCTCTGAATGACATCTAGTTCTTCTGCCTGAGAATCTATTGTTCTTCAATTACATCTCAAATGTACAGAACACTGTGATTGGATTCTGGCCACATGTAATATTCTTGCCAATGTAAAACAAGTTACCTAGCTTCAACCTAAGGAGTAATTTGATCTCCTGGGACTCATAAAAGTAAATGAAGATGGAGCTGTTTTCTGTGCAGTGAGATGTGAACATCCAACAATGGTGAGAATTGGTGACTCCCAGATCTTTTAATTTCCCTCCTACCTTTCCCAGAAGCCCTCTCTACCCATGTCTTAACTTTATCTATGCTTTCTGATTTATGAGCTCAACTCCATTTATAACGGAGTTTCCATTTAAGCTACACAGGATAAGCATTCCTTTTGACTGCCAGAATTAAGCTTTTTCTTCTATGTAATGAACAAACACAACATATAGAACATTGGACATAGCCAAACTTGCCATTTAATGGGTAATAAGAAGAACTTCTAGGGAATAAAAATTAAGAGTTATGAGGTCCATTTTTATTTGTGATCTAGAACCTTTCTACATAAGTGGTGCACAAGCCAGCAGATCAATAAAAGCAGAGGCAAGGGCTACTTAGAAACACAGGAACTCAAGCCTCACCCAATCCCTCTGGAATCAGAATCTGCATTTTAACAATATCTTCAGGCCCTGACTCCTTCTAATTCTGTCCCTCTGTCACCTCACTCTCTCATTCCTCACTCCTCTATATCTTTGTCTGTCTATCTCTCGCACAACACCTGAATCTTGTAAAACTCTTGCTTTTTAAAAAAAATTATTTCACCTAAGTGCACATCAGTAAATGAATGATTCAAAAAACTATGGTACATTTACACAATGGAATACTACGCAGCAGAAAGGAGCTCCTACCCTTTGCGACAGCATGGATGGAACTGGAGAGCATTATGCTAAGTGAAATAAGCCAGGTGGTGAGGGACAAATACCACATGATCTCACCTTTAACTGGAACATAATCAACAAAAGAAAAAAGCAAACAAAATATAACCAGAGTCATTGAAGTTAAGAACAATCTAACAATAACTAGAGGGGAGCGGGGAGGGGACAGTAGGAAGAAGGGTTTTCGGGAACTACTATAAAGGACACAGGGACAAAACCAAGGAGGAGGGTGGAAGCAAGGGAGGGGGGAGGGGAGAAAGAAAATACGGACAACTGTAATGGAACAACAGTAAAATAATTTGAATTAAAAAAATTTTCAATTACAGTTTACATTCAATATTATTTTGTACTAGTTTCAGGTGTATATCATAGTGATTAGAAAATCATATTTTACCAAGTGTTCTCCCTGATATTTCAGTACCCAAATAACACCTTACCTCTCTGTTACAATATTATGGACTATATTTTTCTATGCTGTATTTTACATCTTCTTGATTACTTGTAACTAGCAATCATTACTTCTCAATCCCTTCACCTTTTCACCCAGTCTTAAACCCCCTCCCCTCTGTCATCCATCAGTTTGTTCTCTGTATCTGTGAGTCTGACTCTGTTTTGTTTGGTCATTTATATTATTCTTTAGATTCCACATCTAAGTAAAATCATATGATATTTGTAATTTTCTTTTTTAAGTATTTTTATTGAATATGTTATTACAGTTGTCCCAATTTTTCCCCTTTATCCCCCCTCCACCCTGCCCCCACAACTGACCAGCTCTGCCTGTTGGGGAAGGGCCAGAAAGGGAACAGTGCAGCTCACCTGCTTGTCTCTAGCACACTTTCCAAGGGACTCTTGTGTAAGACTGGGAGTTTCTCCTACCGCTGCAACTGCTGTAGTCCACAGCCTCCTCTGAGTTTCAGTTTTCTCCTTAAGTCAGCCCCTCCTGTGCAGCCTGCTGAGTTCAGCAGCCATCCCCACCCCTTTACCATGTTTTTTCTGAGTCAGCCCACGTGGTCCACCTCCTTACTGGTCTGGTTGTTCTAGTTGATTTTTTCTTTAATTCCTTGGTTGTTGGAGTTGCATGCAGTTTGATTTTCTGGTGCTTTTGGTTGTTTATTGGTTTTAGATTAGCTGTTACCCTCCTTTTGGTTTTACAAGGAAGCAAAAGTTTTCCACCTATGCCTCTATCTTGGCAGGAACTCCGAAGCTTGCAATTTTCTGACTGACTTGTTTTGCTTAGCATAATACCTTACACAAATAGTAAGATGCTGTTCTTTTTTATGGCTGAGTAACATTCCATTGTATATATGTACCCCAGCTTTTTCGTATTGGTGGGCAGTTGCATTGCTTCCACAGCTTGGCTATTGTAAATATTGCTGCAATAAATATAGGGGTGCATACATCCTTTAAATTAGTATTTTGGATGTCTCAAATAAATCTGCAGAAGTGAAATTGCTGGGTCATAATGCAGTTCCAGTTTTAATTTTTTAAGAAACCCTCACGTTATTTTTCACAGTGGCTCACCAATCTGTATTCTCACCAACAGTACATGAGGGTACCCCTTTCTCTACATCTTCACCAATACTTGTTGCTTGTTGATTTATTGATGATAGCCATTCTGACAAGTGTGAAGTGATACCTCATTATTTTAATTTCATTTCTATGATGACTAGTGGCATTGAGTATCTTTTCATATATGTGTTAACTATCTGCATTCACTCTTTGGAGAAGTGTCTATTCAGGTCCTCTGCTCATTTTATAATTGAATTATTTGGTGTTTATTTTTTGGTGTTCAGTTGTAGGCATTCTTTGTAAATTTTGGATATTAACCTATTATCAGATGTATCATTGGCAAACATGGTCTCACATTCAGTGGATTTTCTTTTCATTTTGTTGATGGTTTGCTTTGCTGTGCATAAACTTTTTAGTTTGACATAATCCCATTTGTTAATTTCTTCTTTTGTTTCCCTTGCACAAGGAGATATATCAGAAAAAATTTTACTATGAGAGATGTCTGAGACTTTACTACCTATGTTTCCTTTTAGAACTTTTATGATATTGTCTCTTACTTTTAAGTTCTTATTCCATTTTGAGTTCATTCTTGTATATGGAGTGAGAAAGTGACTTACTTTTGTTTTTTTTTCTCAATGCCATTTATTAAATATACTTTCTTTACTCATTATATGTTATTGTCTCCTTTGTGAAATATTAATTGACCACATAGGCATGGGTTTATTTCCAGGCTCTCTCTTCTGTTCCATTGATCTATATACATCTGTTTCTATGCCAGTATCAGACTGTTTTGATTAATATGGCCTTGTAGTATAGTTCAATTTTAGGTACTATGATTCTTCCATCTTTGTTTTTCTTCCTTAACATTGCTGTGGCTATTCAGGGTCTTTTGTATTCCCACATAAATTTGCGCATTATTTGTTCCAGTTCTGTAAAATACACCATTGGTATTTTTTAACTTTCTTTTTATTGTTCACACTATTGCCGATGTACCCATTTTCCTCCCTTTTTTGTCCACCACCACCCAACCCTCAACCCCCTTTCCCTCTAGTCAACACCACACTGTTGTCTCTGTCTATGGGTTATTCATATATATTCTTTGGCTAATCCTGTCACCTTCTTTTATCCAGTATCCCCTCACCCCACCCCTCTGACAGCTGTCAGTCTGGTACATGTATCCATGCCTCTGTTCCTATTTTGTTCATCAGTTGATTTTGATTATTAGATTTCACATACAAAAGAGACCATATGGTAATTGTCTTTCTCTAACTGGCTTATTTCACTTAGCATTATGATCTTCAGGTCCATTCATTCTGTCATAAAAATAAGATTTCCTTCTTTTTTATAGCTGTGTAATAATACACCATGTAAATGTACTACATTTTTTTATTTATTCATCTACTGACAGACAGTTGGGCTGTTTACAGATCTTGTTGGATATTGTAAATAATGGTGCTATGAACGTAAGTGTGCATATATTCTTTCTAATGGTGTTTTGGGATTCTTTGGATATATTCCAAGAAGTGGGATCACTAAGTCAAAAGGCATGTTTATTTTAATTTTTTTAGGAAACTCTTTTTTTCAGAGTGGCTGCACCAATCCGCATTCCCACCAACAGTGCACTAAGTTTTCCTTTTCTTCACATCTTCACCAGCACTTGTTCTTTGTTAATTTGTTGATGGTAGTCATTCTGACACCTGTGGGTTGATATCTCACTGTGGTTTTAGTTTTCATCTCTCTGACGATTCATGATGTTGAACATTTTTGTATATGTCTATCTGCCATATCATATGTTCTCTTTGGAGAAGTGTCTATTCAGGTCCTTTGCCCATTTTTTGTTGGGCTTTTAGTTTTCCTGGTATTGAGCTTTATAAATTCTTTATATACTTTGGAAATTAACCCTTTATCAGATATATCATTGGCAAATATGTTCTCCAATACAGTGGGTTCCCATTTCATTGTGTTGATATGTGTGTGTGTATTTTTTTTGCTGTGCAGAAGCTTTTTACTTTGGTATTTTGAAGGAATTATTGAAATCTACATGTCACTTTAGGTAGTAGGGACATTTTAACAATGTTAGTTTTTCCTATCCACAAGCATGGTATATGCTTCCATTTATTTGTATCTTCTGGAATTTCTTCCTACAGTGTCATAATTTTCTGAGTATAGGTCTTTAACCTCTTTGGTTCAATTTATTCCTAGGTATTTTTGATGCACTTATAAATGAGATTATTTTCTTTTTTGTTATTTTAGTGTTGTTAAATTAGAGTTGTCTGAATTTTCCCCATACCACTCCCCCCACTGAAGCCAAACCCACTACCCTCCCTTGCTTCCCCCCAACACCTTGGTTTTGCCCATGTGTCCCTTATAGTAGTTCCTGAGAACCTTTGCCACCACTGTCCCCTCCCCCCTCACCTCTGGCTATTGCTAGATGGTGCTTAACTTCAATGTCTCTGGTTATATTTTGCTTGCTTTTTTCTTTTGTTGATTATGTTCCAGTTAAAGGTGAGATCATATGGTATTTGTCCCTCACCACCTGGCTTATTTCACTTAGCATAATGCTCTCCAGTTCCATCCATGCTGTCCCAAAGGGTATAAAGTCCTTCTTTCTCTCTGCTGAATAGAATTCCATTGTGTGAATGTACCATAGTTTTTGATCCACTCATTTACTGATGGGCACTTAGGTTGCTTCCATCACTTGGCTATTGTAAATCGTGCTGCTATGAACATTGGGGTGCATAGGTTCTTTTGGATTGGTGTTTCAGGGTTCTTAGGGTGTAATCCCAGGAGTGGAATTACTGGGTCAAAAGGTAATTCCATTTTTATTTTTCTGAGGAAATCCCATACTGTTTTCCATAGTGGCTGCACCAGTCTGCATTCCCACCAACAGTGCACTAGGGTTCCCTTTTCTACTCATCCTCTCCAACACTTGTTTGTTGATAATGATGGCCATTCTCACCACTGTGAAGTGGTATCTCATTGTGGTTTTAATTTGCATCTCTCTGATGGCTAGTGATGCTAAGCATCTTTTCATATGTCTCTGGGCCTTCTGAATGTCCTCCTTGGAGAAGTGTCTGTTCAAGTCTTTTGCCCATTTTTTACTTGGGTTTTTTGTCTTCCTGAAGTGGACTCATGTGAGTTCTTTATATATTTTGGAGATTAAACCATTGTCCAAGGTATCATTGGCAAATATGTTTTCCCGTATAGTTGGCTCTCCTTTCATTTTAATGCTGTTTTCTTCAGCCATGCAGAAGCTTCTTAATTGAATGAGGTTCCATTTGTTTATTCTTTCCTTTATGTCCCCTACTTTAGGGGACATATCAGTAAAAATGTTGCTGTGTGGAATATCTGAGATTTTCCTGCTGGTGTTTTTCTCTAGAACTTTTATGGTGTCAAGACTTATATTTAACACCTTGAATTTATTTTTATGTATGGCATAAGTTGGTGATCAAGTTTCACTTTTTTGCATGTAGCTGTTCATATCTCCCAATGTCATTTGTTGAAAATGTTATTTTTACTCCATTTTATACTTCTGCCCCCTTTGCCCAATATTAATTGTCTGTAAAGAATTAGGTTTATTTCTGGCATCTCTGCTCTGTTTTATTGGGCTATGTGTCTGTTCTTATGCCAGTACCAGGCTGTTTTGATTACAGAGGCCTTGTAATACAGTTTGATATCAGGTATTATGATCCCTCCTACTTTGTTCTTCTTTCTCAAAATTGCTGCAGCTATTCAGGGTCATTTATGCTTCCATATAAATTAGTGAACTCTTTGTTCTATATCTGTGAAATATGTCATTGGTACTTTAATAGGGATTGCATTGTATCTATAAATAGCTTTGGGTAGTGTGGTCGTTTAGATGATGCTAATTCTTCAAATTCATGAACATGGTATATGCTTTCATTTATTTGTGTCTTCCTTAATTTTTTTATTTAGTGTTGTATAGTTTTCTGAGTATAAGTCGTTTACCCCCTCGGTTAGGTTTACTCCTAGGTACATTATTTTTCTTGTTGCTCTATTAGATGGGGATTTTTTTCCCTGATTTCTGTTTCTGATATTTCATTGTTGGTGTACAAAAATGCATTTGATTTCTGAGTGTTGACTTTCTATCTGGCTGCTTTGCCAAATTGATTTATTAAGTCAAGTAGTTTTATGGTGGAGTCTATGGGATTTTCGATGTACACTCATGTCATCTGCAAACAATGACAGTTTTGCTTCTTCCTTTCCAATTTGGATACCTTTTATTTCTTTTTCTTGTCTGATTACCGTGTCTAGGACTTCCAATACTATATTGAATAAGAGTGGTGAAAGCAGGCAACCTTGTCTTGTTCCTGATCTTAGTGGGAAAGCTCTAAGGTTTTGCCCATTAAGTATGATGTTGGCTGTAGATATCTCATACATGGCCTTTATTATGTTGAGGAATGCTCCCTCTATTCCCACTTTGCTAAGTGTTTCCATCATAAATAGGTTCTGTACCTTATCAAATGCTTTTCCCACTTATTGTTTTGATAATGTGATTTTTGTCTTTCATTTTGTGATGTATACATTTATTCATGTGTGAATACTGTACAATCCCTGCACCACTGGGATGAATCGCACTTGATCATGGTGTATGATCTTTTTAACATAGCACTGGATGTGGTTTTCCAATATTTTGGGAGATTTTAGTGTCTATATTTATCAGTAATATTGGCCTGAAGTTTTCTTTCTTTGTTATGTCTTTATCTGGTTTTGGAATTAGGATGATGTTGGCTTCATTAAAAGAGTTTGGGTGTCTTCCATCTTCTTGAAATTTTGGAATAATCTGTAAAGGATGAGGGTTAGCTCCTCCTTAAATGCTTTGTAAAATTCTCTTGTGAAACCTTCTGGTCCAGGGTTTTTGTGTGTCAGAAGGTTTTTGATTACTGTTTCAATTTCATCAACTGTTACAGGTCTCTTCAGGCTTTCTGCTTCTTCTTCTTCATTGAGCTTTGGAAGATTATACTTTTCTAGAAATTTGTCCATCTCCCCTAGGTTTTCAAATTTCATGGTATATAGTTCTTCACAGTAATTTCTTACAATCCTTTGTATTTCTGTGGTATCAGTTGTAATCTCTCCTCTTTCATTTTTGATTGTGTTTATTTGGGTCTTCTCTCTTTTTTTTTAATGATGAGTCTGCTTAAAGACTTGTCGATTTTGTTTATCTTTTCAAAGAACCAGCTCCTAGATTTCTTGATCCTTAGATTTGTACTTTTAGTCTCTATGTCATTTAATTCTGTTATGATCTTGGTTATTTCCTTCCTTCTACTTGCTCTGGGCTGTCTTTGTTGTTGTTCCTCTAGTTCTCATAGATGTAGGGTTAGGTTGTTTACTTGAAATGTTTCTATCTATTTTTGGTAGGCCTGTATAGCTATGAACTTTCCTCACAGGACTGTCTTCACTGTGTCCCATAAGTTTTGAATTGTTGTGAGTTCATTTTCATTTGTTTACAGAAACTTTTTTATTTCTTTCCTAATTTCATTCTTGACCCATTCATTATTTAATAGCATGCTACTCAATCTCCATGAGTTTGAATGGTTTTGAGTTTTTTCTTTGAGGTTGATTTCTAGTTTCAGTCCCTTGTGGTTGGAGAAAGTACTTGATATGATTTTTTAATTTTCTTGAATTTGTTGAGGCTTGTTTCATGTCCTGTCATGTTGTCTCTCTTTGAAAATGTCCCATGTGCATTTGAAAAAAATGTGTATTTTGCTTCTTTGGGATGAAAGGCTCTCTATATATATCAGTTAAGTTCACTTGATTGAGGCATTGTTCAATGCCACAATATCTTTGTTGATATTTTGTTTGAAAGATCTGTCCATTTTTCATAGTGGGTTGTTCTAGTCCCCTACTTTAATTGTGTTGAGGTCAAAATCTTTCTTGAAGTCCTCCATGATTTTCTTTATGTATTTGGATGCTCCTATGTTGGGTGCATATATATTTATAATGTTTATGTTTTCTTGATGGATTCTTCCCTTATATATTATGAAGTGACCCTCTAGGTCTCTTTTTATGGCCCTATTTTTAAAGTCTATTTTGTCTGATATATGTGGGGTTGCTACCCCAGCCTTTATTTCCTGTCCATTTGCTTGAAACATTTGTTTCTGGTCCTTCACTTTCAATCTATGTAGGTCTTTTGTTCTGAGGTGGATCTCCTGTAGGCAGCATATGTGTGGGTCCTGCTTTCTTATCCATTCAGCTATTCTATGTCCTTTGATTGGAGCATTTAATCCATTTACATTTAAGGTTCTTATTAAGAGGTACTTATCATTGCTGTTTTTTCTTATGTGTTCCTCTCTCTCTTACTCTTCTTTTTTCCTTTTCTTAAAGCAGACCTTTTAGCATCTTTTGCAGAGCTGGTTTGGAGGAGGTATATTGTTTTAGGATTCTTTTGTCTGGAAGCTCCTTATTTAGCCATCCATTTTAATTGAGAGCCTTACTGGATAAAGTAATCCTGGTTGCAGACCTCTGGTTTTAATTGTTTGGAATATTTCTTGCTATTCCCTTCTGGCTTGGAGATTTTCCATTGAAAAGTCAGCTGCTAGTTTTATTGGGGCTCCCTTGTATGTTACTTCCTGTTTTACCTTGCTGCCTTTAGGATTCTCTGTTTTTCTTGGAATTTTGCCATTTTCATTATGATGTCTTGAAGTAGGCCTCTTTGGGTTCCTCTTGATTGGGACTCTGTGTTTCCTGGATTTGTGTGACTTTTTCTCTCATCACATTAGGGTCGTTTTCCATCATTACTTTTTCAAACAGGTTTTCTATCCTTTGTTCTCCTTCTTCTCCTTCTGGTATCCCTATTTTATGAATACTATGTTTCATGTTGCCCTGCATTTCTCTTAATGCCTCTTCATTCTCTCTGAGCTTCTTTTCCTTTTCTTGTTCTTTCTGGGTATTTTTTTTCTACCTTGTCCTCCAGCTCGCTGATCTAATCCTCTGCTTCATCGATCCTGCTTTTGATTCCTTCTACTGTGTTTTTCAGTTCAGAAATTGTATTCTTCATTTCCTCTTGGCCCTTGTTGATATTTTCTTTTTCCTTTTTCATGTTGATATAGTTTGCAGTGAGTTAATTGTAGTTTCCCTGTAGTTTTTGGTGATTCTCTGTGACCTCATTGAGCTTCTTGATAACCATTGCTTTGAATTCAATATCTGATGGTTGGCTTGCCTCAATTTCATTTAACATTCTTTCTGAGGCTCCCTCCTTTCCTTTCATTTGGGGATTGTTTCTTTATCTTCCCATTGTTTATAAGACTCGTGTTAGCCTCTGCTTTTGAAACTGATCTGTTCTGACTCCCTGGGTGTATGGTATGAACTTCTATGTTAGAAGACCTGTGAGACTCAGTGGTGCCATCATCTCCTTGATGTTCTGAGCTCACTGGTTTTGGGCTGTCATTTATATTGGTACTCTGTATGTCTTTGGGTTTAGATTGTTGTTGGGTCTTTCTTTGGTGAGTCCTTTCCTACAGCTGGTTAACTGAAGGTTGCTCCACCCACCATGTCTTGTATTCTGTTGTGCAGGTGTGGGCAGGTTGTGTTCAAATTTATTCTTATGATGTGTATGAGTTTTTAGGCTTCTTTCTTGCTCTTGCTCAGTTTTTTGTTCTTGGTAATTTCTCCACCATTTAGTTGTATTTCCAGATCAGTCCTGGGTTGAGGTTAGTGTAGCTTCCACTCTCTCCTTCTCTTTCTTCTGTTGGTATGTGTTGGTTGTTCCTTTGTTGGTGGGTTTTCTTTTCCAACAGGTGTCCTGGTGTTCACAGCTCCCACCTACTCTTTCTTTGTGATCAGTTGGAGGGGCAAGGAAAAATGGTTTAAGACAGAGGGAGTGTATTCTATTGTATTTAAAGTGCCAACCCATAGAGAAGAGATAGGAGATCCTTTGGGTGTGTGTAGTGTTAACTGTGATATTTCACCCAAGTAGCCACTTTTTATAAAGGGTGGAAAAAAGATAAGACTCTTGTTGGGGGGGCGGGATTGTGAGTTGGATCTAGAACGCAGTGAACTTATGGAAGGTCAGGTTATTAGGTAAAGTGAGAGTAAATGATACACAATAGGTATAGTGTGTGATAGAATAGAGTTAACCACAACAGTAATAAAGTTCAGGAAACAGTGAAGTGAGCTAAGATCTGGGAGGGGTGCTGTGTAGTATTTACAATTTTATGGAACAGCAATTATTTACAATACTAATGGAGCAATGATCATATGACAGAATCTATGTGATCTGAATAACATGAATAGGAAACACAGGACCTAGAGTATTGTGCTATTGGAACACAAATGAAGTGAAAGATGCAAAATTAAAAATACACTATGAAAGAGAGAACAAGGGAAACCAGTCAAACAATGCAATTTAACAAACCAAGCAAAGAAGGCTAAACAGAAAGAAGAGAAATACAAAAGTACTAATAAAATAAAAGATGTAAGGATAATGAAAACATAATAATAACACAAACTTACAATTACTTGCAAGTTCTCTGGAATAGCAAAGTGAAATTTGTCTCACTGTCTGTTTTTGGGATGACCCCTCTTTGGGTCTAACTCTGATATTTTCACAGCTCCAGGGTTTATTGTCCCACTTGTGGGGATTAAAAAACAAAAAAGAAGGAAGGAAGAAGGAATAAAAAAGGAAAAGAAGGAAGGAATGAAGAACAAATTTAATTTTTTTTTTTAAAAAGAGCCTTCTGCTGGCTTTAAACCAGACCAGTTTTGCTGGTCTTCCTGGCTGCAGCAGGCTGTGGGGAATGGTTTAGATTTTCTCCTTTCCTCAACAACAGTCTTTGCAGTTGCCCAGCCTCCAGCCCAGTTCCTCAGTTCACTGCAGGGCCCCCAGTGCCCTTCTACATCCAGCCTATGCCTTCAGTCCACCAGCTGGGCTGTTCTTGAGGTGCACCATTTAGGGGAAACTTATGCATGCCACATTCTCGCTCTTTGCTGTCCTAGATGCAGGAACTCTCAGAGTCCCTCTAGGGTAGCTCAGCTCCCCCACTGCGTTAAGTCTTTCTGGGGATTGCTGGCTCCCTGAGCCCTGCAGTTCTCCTCTGTGGAGGCATCTCTACCTTCCTCTTAGAGAGGCAGTTGGCCCTACAGGGCCAAGTGTGAGGTGCCTCTGGGTGGCAGGGTGAGGCACACTCCATCCCAGGGCTGTGGGCCTGAGCACTCAGCCTCTACTGCTGGGGTGGGACAGGCAGCCCCCAAGCCAAGGGGTCAAGGCTCGCTGTCCCCAGGGCTGTGGGCCTGAGCACTAGGAGGAGCAGGGATAGGGGCACTGGAGACAGAGGCGGCTGCTGTGGGAGAATTCCCCAAACAGCCACAGAGTGCCTCTTTTTTCTCTTTTCCTTTTTGAAAAATTCCTACTATTCCAGCCTGCCATTCCAAACAAGCACCTGGCCTCTCACACAGCCCACCTCTCCAACCAGACCAGGGAATGACCAGGTCAGGGTCCGTCACTGCCCAACTCTTTCTAGCTGGTGTCTACAGTTTCAGTGGGTGCACACAACCCCTGTTTGTTTGCCACTTTGTCCTTTCCCCCACCCCCCGTGACTTCAAACATCCATGTCCCTCCTTGTGCTGCTCAAACCTTGTTTAACAAGGGAGGGAGCCATTGACCTGGCTCTCTCCCAAGAATCCTGCAGCAGACCCAGTGGGAACTGGCCCTGGGGCTACAGCCACCCTGGTCTCTGTGCTGGTCACAGGGACCTTATTGTCCTAAAGCACCCCCCTTACTGTCTGATTTTTCAAAGTCCTGTACAATTTTTGGTCTCCAATCTTTATGCATACTGCAATACCATTGGTTGTTCACTCAGTTCCTCCAAAGATCAGTTAGGTGTTTCACCTGTGCGCAAGGGGAAGTGGACTCTGCTCCCACCTATCTTGCTGCCATCTTCCCTCCAAGAGTATTTTCTTTTTTTTTTAAATTTTTTATTTTAGTTTATTCAGTACAGTTTCTATCCTTTATTCCCATTCCACCCCACCCACCCATCCCTCCCCTCCTCCCTCCCCTTTCCAATACCCCTAGTTTTGTCCATGTGTCCTCTATATTTGTTCCTGCAAACCCTTCCCTTCTCCCCTGAAATTC